>JAWWEE010000069.1:1509611-1557869 GCA_035221455.1 Xenops minutus | reverse complement strand
GGCTGGCAAAGCTCCAGGGATGGGGCAGCCAGAGCTTCTGTGGGCAGCCTGTCCCAGGGCCTCAGCACCCTCACAGGCTTAAAGGCAATGGGGAAAAGTCTTATGAATCCACGTCTTACAAATTCAGGGACCTCCCACCCTTCGGTTGCTGCTGTGTTTCCCTTCCCAGCTTTCACTCATGGCTCAAACTGCCAATCTCCTAAGTAATGCCAACATCCAGAAGGAATTTTGCACTCTTGCTCTCTACAACAACAAGATTGCCTGTAAGTAATCAATGCCTGAGCTTCAGGAACCCCTGGAATCATCCCCTCCATGTCCAAGTGCAAAGAGCAGCACAAATCCTGCCACAGAGTGTGAGCAGCACATTCCCTGTGGCACAAAGCCCAGATCTGGGATATGGGACACACAAGGACAAGGACCTGGCACCTACCAGAGCTGTAGCTGTCAGTGGAAGACTGGGAGATGGAGCGGGACAGGGAGCGCCGGCCCGTCTTGGTCGGGAATTTGGTGAACTCCTGCATGTCATCTGCAAACTGGATTTGCTGGGAACAAAGGGAAGAAGTGCTGGATCAGGGGGTGAGCCCAAAGGCATGACACCTTTCCAGGCTGCCCACGGATCCCTTCCATCCACCTGGGCTGCCACAGTCACAAAAACCAACACCACCACATACAACAGGGCTACAGATCCTAAAAAATCCCAGCCCTGAATTGGATCATCTGCCTGATCCAACCCAAAGGTTAAAGCAGACTGTACACAAAAAGAGCACCCAGGAACATCCCCTTTAACCCATTCTTAGCTCCAGAAGGGTCCTCCAAGGGTCTCACTTGTCCAGCCCAAATCTCTGCCCCAAAATCCAGCAGCAAGAAAACTGGGATGGCCCCAGCAGATCCCTGGATGATTCCAGGCCCTTCCCCAGGAGCAGAGCATCCCACAGGTTAAATACACGGCACATCCTTCCAAAACTGACACCAAAACCTCAGCAGGAGAGAACATTTCAACAAAGAGACGTTGACACTGTGTTGGCTTCCAGCCCCCTCAGCACAAGGAGATGTTTCCATTGGAAGAGAATCCCCCAAAAACGCCACACCTCCTTCCTCTCTCAGCTAGAGGCAATTCCAGGCTCCAGCACCTTCCACTGGATCATCAGATTTAACTGTGCTGGGCAAAAAAAAAAGAGGAAAATAACCCAAAACTGCTGCATGTGAGTAGCTGAAAAAGAGCCTTTTTGCTGCTCCTTTTGGGGAAAGCCAAGAGACATAAAAGGGAATTAGGGAAAGCACCACTGAATCCAGGCTGGAGCCCCCTCCCTGGAATGCTGCAATGCAGGAGACCCTGACAGAGAACCCCAGCATGGCCTCTTCCCTTGGATCGTGTCTCTCCAGGATTTAATTCTGCCACTTCACAGGGATGAGACGTCATGGCACAGAGTGGGATCATCAAAGCACTCCCAGGAGACCTTGAGGGGAGTCCTGCAGAAATCAAGAGGATGGGAAGAGACAGTCCACAGTCGCCTCCAGAAAGGGTTTTCCATGCCACAGGCATCCCAAAAACTCCCTGAAAGCTTTGATGTGGGAAACAGCCTTGGAGGGGAGAGGAATGAGAGTATTTAGTTGGGATGATCGATTCCAGAAAGGAGGAATCTGAACAGGGTAGGACTGCACCAGTATGGCTTTTGGGGCTGGAAAACGGAGCTATTCCTGCAGAATTTCAGAAGATAGGCGAAAAGCAGCATAAGAGTCCCTTGGGAGGGTATAGAGGGGCATGGAATCCAAGGGAGGACAGGTGGGATGATGTGGGACTGCAGGAACAGTCCAGCATAGACCAGATCCATCACCACACCCAGCCAGGCACCCCAGGCACTCCTGTGGGTTTCCAGCCAGCTCCTCCATGAACATGTATTTGCTTCCCAGACTGGACTTCCCAGACTCCAGCCGGATACTGATACAAATTGCTTAAATTTGTATCACTGGAAAGAGTGGGAATATTAAATGGAGTTCGGAGGGTTTGCAGCTTTTGGGGGTCGTTTGGTGCACAAGGAGGATCCAGAGGGCTCCACAATCCCCATTCCCATGGGAGAGAAGAAGGAGGATCCATGGGGGAATCACAGCCCCTATTCCCATGGGAGAGCAGATGGAGGATCCAGGGAACATTACAAACCCCATCCCTATGGGAGAGCTCGTGGGATAGAAGGGGCAGAAACACTTCCAGGCAGGTACCAGCAGCATCCTCAGTTTTCCCAGCAGAAAATGACATTGCTGGAATTTGTTCCAGGTCTCTTGCTTGGATCAATCTCTCCTGAACACTCTGGGAAATGCTTGTGCCACCTCCGTGCCGATGTATTCTTTGTGGGCACTTCCAGCAGGGAAAAAATATCAGCAACTCTAGGACAAAATTTCTATCCCCTCACACCAGGCTCTTCCTTTGGCAGCTCATCAAAGCAGAGGGAATAAAAAACACACCCCACAAAACAGCTGCTGGCATGGAAACAGCTTAAGTGCCAGCTCAGGAATTCTCTCTTTCCCGGGGAAAAGTTTCCAGGGAAGAGGTGAATCCAGGAGGGAAAAATCAGACAAGGTAAAGACATCCCAAGGTGCTCCATCCCAGGTCTGTCTGTCCTGGCTTACTGCATCCAGGATGTGGAAATCCTACGATAGGGCACTTCCCTGCAGAGGATGGTCTCCTGGAGGAAGGTTTGGGATGCATTGGGAAGGAGAGGATGGGGATGCAGGGATGTTTTTCTCCCTGACCCCACAATATCCCACACCACAATCTTCCATCATCCCTTCAGGGCACCAGCAGCAGGTGCTGAGCCAGCTCCAAGCACAGCCCCACTTCACAGGAGAAACAGCCCTTCTAGAAACATGGGAATGGTGAGATGGAATCCCAGGGGAAAGGAAAACCCCCTGCTACAGAGCCCAAGTGCTGAATTACCCCAGTAATCCCGCGGGGCTTTGCCAGGGCTCAGCCCAACACCCCAGCTTAGCAAAATCTGCCCTGGCTAAAATTATCCTCCAACCCCATGGGCAGCTCCCAAATTCAGCCAAGCACAGGCACATCCAAGACCCCGGAGCCCAGGAAGTTACCGCAGGGTCCAGCAGGGCCGGGAGGGAGCAGAGGGAGGTCGGGAAAGGCCCCGGAGCCAAGTGCGTGACTGGAGCCCTCCACGTGCTCCAGCTGCATTAAGAAGGCCGAGCAAATCTCCTAATCCCTCGGCTCGTCACTGGGATTGGAACAAGTAGCATTCCCAGCTGGAGGCTGCAGGTCAATAGGCTCTGGGAATTCCATTCCGGACCTCATCCTGCTCGAAGCAGCTTTTCCAAGTGGGTGGAGCACAAGGGTTTAACAGTGAGGAAAATATTGTTTTGGCCCAGGGATTTGAGACCAAGGAAGGAAAACAAGGTAGCACCCGCTTCCCTGCACAGGAATGGAGCTATTCCGGAAAAGGAGGAGATGGGGATGAGAGTCTCCTGCCAAGTTCTCACAGGGCACTGCTGCTCCTGGTCACACTTGCCAAGCCATGAGGATATTTTGTCCCCTTGGGAAAGCTGGAGCCACCATGACCATTCCCACATGGATCCAATGTGTCCCAACAACAGCCACTCATTTTCAGCTCAATTCACCCCATCCAGGACTGGAGTTGAGGGAGCATCATCCTTGCTGGTACAGCCCCACATCCCACATAGAGTCCAAAGGAGGCACCAGGGATCTCTGGATGCTCCCAACACCATCCACTGTGTTTGGCTGCACTGCCCGGAGCATCCAAAGCCACCAGGAAGTTTCTCCCGGTGTTGTAAGGATAAATCCAGCAGAAACACAGCCCAGAGCAGCAGCACGAGTGTCCTCAGCACACCCCAAGGAGGGCAAGGAGATTCCAGAACTGGACTGGAACCCTGAGATTGTGACTACAGGATGTGCCATCCTCCCAAGCCCAGATCCCAAGATCCCAAAATCCCAGGATCCTAAGGACATTCCCAGCATGTCAGCCCAGAGAGCAGCTTTTGGAGCTGACAGAGTAAGGAAAGTTCCACTCCCTGGCTCCAAGCTCCAGAGGGATTTGTAAACACAGCTGGATTTACAGATGATCCCAACATGTCCCTCTCACACAGGACAGCCCCACTTCCATTTTAAAACTCCTTCCATTCCCAGAACAGCTCCAGAGGGGATGCTGAGCTCCTCTGCCATGCTGTACATCCCTGATTCCATCCCAAGCAGCCCCAGGGGACAGCAGTGGAGCAGGTTGCGGAAGAGTTTTGAAAACATCCACCAGCTCCCAGCTGACCTAGCTCACCCAGGCACAGGCTCCACAGGGAAAAGACACGTGCTGGGAGCAGCTCCAGGCTCCATCCTATCATCCCAGGATTTACCTCAGCAACCCTTATTTTGAATTGTTATTATTTATTAAGGACAACGTGAGCATTGGCACATCTGGAGCGGTGGGAAAAGTGCCATCCCAGTCCCTTGTGTCCTGGATAACTGGAGAGGGGACCTGAGCAGGCTCCACACATCACCCAAGATCAGCAGGAACCACCTAAACCCCTCCAGACTGTGGAGTTGCCCATCCTGGGATGTGAGGACAAGGAGCAGCCACCCAGAGAGAAATAATAAAATGAGAGCAGAGCAGGCATGGAACCGCCTGGAAGGCAGGGGGTCTCTGCAACCCCTTTCTGTCCTTCTGGGAACATCCAGAGTCCTGAGGCCTTTCCTTTGCTCAGGACTATTCAGAGCAAATTCCCCTTATTAAATCTGTTCTCCCAAACAAACCCCCTTCAGCAGGGGTGGGGAGGGCACTGACGGATGTCCAACGTTCCCTGATATGACCTGTCTTTTAAGTTTATCGTTTCTTTGCCATTCCCAGGAATTCAGACAGACTATGAATGTTCCACAGTTCCAGTGAGCATCCTCCTCCTCAGCAGCCCCACTCCTACATGAGGTGGGAGCAGCAGCTCAGACCAGGGCTGGGGTTTGCACTCCTGCAGGTTTCAGGCTCCAAGGATTCCTTATCCCTCCTGGGAATGCTGTGGTTTTCCCAAGAAGGAGCTGCATTTCTAAAGGACAAGTTGTTTTAATTCCCTTATTTGAAGAAGGAGAGGAGGTTGGTAGATCAGGGGCTCTTCAGTCACATCAGCAGAGGAAAAAGACCCAGATAATCATTATTGTTCTGCTTTCCAGGTGAAAAAGAGGAGTGGAGCAGGTTGCCTTGTGCCACCTCCTTGGGGATGGGACAGAACCTTTCCATGCTTTTTCCACAGCCATCCAGGTCCTGGATGGAAACCCACACTTCCCAATCAGGAGAAAAGAGCCATTCCTGAAGACACCCTACCACCTTTCCCTCCTTTGGATGAGGGGCTGGGGCCATCCCAGTTCCTGGCATGTTCCTAGTGCTGGCACCAGGGTTGGCACCACTCCTGCTGTGGCCGTGCCAGGGCACTGGGTTTGTTTAGAGGATTTGGCTGCCCTGTCCCCTCAGGCCCCCTCTGTCCCATACCCAGGTGGGAAAAGCCAGCCCCTGTTCCCACAAGATGGGGCTGGGAATAGAGGAC
Organism: Xenops minutus; assembly: GCA_035221455.1. Taxonomy (NCBI): domain Eukaryota; kingdom Metazoa; phylum Chordata; class Aves; order Passeriformes; family Furnariidae; genus Xenops; species Xenops minutus. Next base: position 1,552,328 of record JAWWEE010000069.1, on the reverse strand, counting down.
ACACAGAGGGGACACAGCTCCTGCTCCACGAGCCCACAGGATATGGATTTTTGGGGTGGAAACCAGCAAGGGATGTTTTTAAGGTTCCTCTCCTGTGGGGCTATCCAGCCTGGAGGGGTATTCCTAGATCAGAGAATCCCTTAGGGATGGAAGGGAAGGAAAAACCAGGAAGGGGGTGGGGGGGGTTGCCATAGTAGTGCCCACACCTCCAGTTCTACCATTCCATGGGGATGCAGGAAGAGCAGGATGGGTGCTCAGCAGGCATCTCCTGATCCCCTACAGCCAGAGCACTGGAGTTCTGGGCAGAGCTGGAAGTGGCACAACCCCAAAAACGGGATCTCCTTCTGCTCCTGGTGTTTGCAACAGGAGAACTTTCTCCTGATGGTTTTCCCAAGTTTTAGAAGAAACCCCCAAGTGCTTCGTTCAAACAACACAGGGAAGAGCTTCCCGAGGGTGCTGCTCTGTGAGTGGAAGCACAACCATTGTGGAATTCAGCACTCCTGGATCTGTACCTCTCACTCCAGAGGGTTCACAGGGCAGGTTGTTCTCCCTGCCTGGCACACTCCCCGAGTGGGAATCGCAGCCAAAGCTCCACCTGGCAACCTTTATACCGCTCCCAACAAGGAAACAAAAGGACACTGAGGTCCTGGCAAGGCAAACTGGCCAAGCCCTGATCCCAAGCTCCATCATGGTTGGGTAAAAAAAAAGCCAGACCAAGTTTCCGTGAGTCCAAGAGGAGAATTAAGGACTTCCACATGAATCCCAAAACTCAGCAAAGAAGAAACATCAGGAAAGAAATGGATTCCAAATGTAGATAGGTTGGAAGTCACCCCAAGATTTTGGTTGTGATGGGAATCACTGCAAAGGCCAGGTAAAGGAAAAATAAACAGGAGGAGGGACTCAACAAAATAAATGAGGTTTGGAGTGTTAAAGAGTAACTGGGAATAACTCCTGCCCTATGAACACCTGAAGGCCAAAGGTGGGATCCAGCAGGAGTAGGGTGAAAGCTCCCCACCAGCAGATAAGGGATCTGTCCTTGGACTGCAGGAATGGAGGCAAAGGCTGGGGCCCGGCTTTAATGCAGAGGGAAAAATCCTGGAACACAGGGAGATCTCCTGGGACACACAGGGATAAATACTGGGACACACAGGGAGATCCCCTGAAATACAGAGGGATATCTCCTGGGGCACAGAGGGAGAGCTCCTTCCTGGCAGGAACAGCAGAAGTCCAATACCTGGGATCTCAAAGGGCAGTGAATTCCTGTTGTGTCTCCCAAGTTAATCCCGTGAACTCCTTGGATGGGCAAACAGCAACTGTTTAAAGACATCCCAGATTTCTCACATCTGGATTCATTCCCAGCAACTACTCATCCCATGGCACAGGACAGGACAAGGCAATATCCTTGCAAGGACACAAGGAATGGCTTCCCACTGCCAGAGGGCAGGGTTAGATGGGATAATGTGAAGAAATTCCTCCCTGTGAGGGTAGTGAGACCCTAGAATGGATTTCCCAGAGGATTCTCCATCCTGGGTGTGTCCAAGGCCAGGCTGGACAGCACTTGGAGGCACCTGGTCTAGTGGAAGGTGTCCTGCCCTTGTCAGGGGGTGGGACTGGAAGAGCTATAGGGTCCCTTCCCACCAAAGCAATCCAAGATTCCATGACTGGGAGTTAAGTCACTTCTAGCAGCTTGTGCGGCAATCCAAAGACTGGTGGCTGCGGAGCTGGAATCCCATGGAAATGTGTTTGTGTGTCAGAGCGGAGAGGGAATCAGCTCTAATTAGCACCGATTTTTAAACTAATTAGAAAACTTCTCCACAAGCACAGCTGTGGGAGAGCACGGGAACACTAGGAAGTGCTGTCAGAGGGCTCCCTCAGCAGCACCACAGCGACTGGAGGGAGGGTTGGCAACAAAAACCCCAAACTGCCCACCCCAAACCTCCTCCATAAGCCTAAAGCAGCCCCTGTGTTTTGGGGCAGAAATTGCTCTGTCTGTGCCTCACCTGCCTCCTTTTCTCCCCCCCGAACCACCTTTCATATCCCAGCATTCCAAGATCTTTTGGTCTTTCAAGACACCAAAACAACAAATCCCACCTGGAAACCTGGAAGAGGGTCCAGCTACTGTCAGCTTCCCTTAGCAGATGTTCCATCCCTAAGGGAAAACACCTGGCAGATCAGCATGGAAATGGTAACAGCCTGTTTTGGAAAAGTGGGAATCCATCCTCCCCCTGCCCTGATCCCAAAGGCCCTCACACCAGTATGCCCATTCCTCATTTAAAAACTATTTTCAGCCCTGGAAATCACTTGAATTTTGATGCATCTTGTTGAAGATAAAGCAGGAGAAACCTCAGGCGGTTCCCTCCTCAGGAGCCTGAGGAATCACCACCAGGATGGAGAAACATCACCCTCCTGAACACTGGGAACAAAGCTGACCCTCCCTGCAAACAGGGCTGATTCCATGGAGACTCTTTTTTTTACATAAGGAAAGAAGGATAAAAGTTATATCCTCGGGGATGGCGAGCTCAGAGAATACTTGGTGAAAGGGCTGGTTAATGCTGTGCTGCCTGTAAGAGGCTCCAAGGTCAATAGGGATCAGCCAGATGTTCCTGCTCCGAGACATGCCCAGGTTGGATGCAAAACTCTCCCCACAGTGCAGGAATGTGTGAAATTTGGGACTCCCTGCTGGGAGGCAAAAGGAGGAGGGACAGAAAACAGCAAGCACAGGTTGAACCTCACCCTGGGCCAGCTGGAGGAAGGAAACCAAAACAAGAATTTTGGGAAGGCAGAGCCCTCCAGGACACTCCTTTTTCAGGAGCAAAAGGCTGGAAAGAGTCACTCCCTCAGCCCACACCTTGGAGATAAAACAGGCTCCCAGAGCCCCCACCTAAGTCCCAGCTCCCGAATCCAGGCAGGAATGGGTGCTGCCAGCCAGTTCCAGGTTCGTGGGGGCAGCCAAGGGGAAGCTGCTCCCACCTCCCAGGGCTCACCCTGGTTACAATGGAGGCTGTTTGAGGAGTTGGGACATCGTGTCCTCAGCCACCTCCGTCCCTTGGCTGTCCCCAACCTGGAGTAAACAGAGTTCTGCAGCAGCAATAAGCTCGTTACCAAGGCCACCGTATTGATCCTGAAGTGTAATTAAAATTCTCAGTCCAGGCAACCCAAATCCACAGGGGCAGCTTCCCAAAGGCAGGAATAGCATCCACATCCTGTTTTCTCAGGGGCACAGTGCCCAAATAACACCCCAAATTTTGCCCTGTGAGGGTGGGGAAGGCCTGGCACAGGTTGCCCAGAGAAGCTGTGGCTGCCTCATCCCTGGAAATGTCCAAGACCAGGCTCGACAAGGCTTGGAGCAACCTGGAATAGTGAAAGGTGTCCCTGCCCATGGGAGGGGGTGGGACTGGAGGAGCTTTAATGTCCCTTTGAACCCAAAGCATTCCCAAACCCTGGCAGCTTTCACCACGGAAGCCCTAGAGCACCCTATTCCCAAGGGTCTACCACACCAGGGAAGCCTATGGAGATGATGTGACAGAGGGTGACAGTGCAGAGCAGATTTCAGTGCTGCCAAGGGTGGCCAAATCCTGTAATTATCAAGTCCCCTGAGAAGACGCTCCACAGACCCTGCTGAGATGACACCATGATGCTCCTCTTTGATGGGACTCCCTGACCCTCCTCCCACCCCTCATGGATCCAACTCACAGCTTCACAGAGGGTCTCACTCTGGGAGAAGTTTTGGCACAAAGTCCTTCCCACTGTGGGTCCCCAGGGCCACCAGCAGGTCCTGGGACATTCACCTGGAATGTCACCACCCCGTGCTGAGTGAAGGTGAGCCAGAGGACCCAGATAAGCAGCTCTGAGCAAAGGGCTCAGCAGGAAACACAAGGAGCCCTTTGCAAAGGCGGCCAAAGTGCTGGTGATAAAAACAACAGCAAATCTCTTAGTGTGAGTGCTGAAATCCCACCCCTTCCCTGCTCCAACAGGTGTGATGAGGCACTCACCGATCCCTCAAAGGAGCAGCATGGACACAATCCTCACCTGCCAAAGATCAACTGCAACCTGACCTTGAAAGCCTGATTTCCAGAGCAAAAAAAATCCCAGTTTCAACCTCAAGCAGGGAGCACAGGAACTCGCTCCAAGATTTACATGGGCTGGAAGCTGTTCAGGTCCCAAAGAAAGTATTGTGGTGGGCTGGGCCCCAGCACAAGACAGACCTTTCCCAAAATGCCAGGTTAAGGAAAACACCGCGCTCCTGCCAGCAGCACAATTCCCGTGCTCCTGACCTGGCTGCTCCCATGGGAAGAGGGCTCCTGGGATGGGTGGTCTCCACCCCCACACCATCCAGAGGTGGCAAGAGATGCTTCCAAAGGCTGGGGAGAATGAATATTCAACTGCTGTCTGAACTACAGAGAGCATGGAGTGGGAACCCAGCCTCCCTCAGGGATGGAGTAATAGAAGGAGGAAGCAAAAGCCACAGGTCCTGGAAGATTCTGAAGATAGTTTGTGCCCACCAAATCCCCAAAACCTCCTCTCATCCTGCTCTCAGGTTCAATGACTCAATGAAGCACCTTCTGGCCTCGCAGCAGCACTGGGTACACCAGGACATGCCTTCCCTCTGGACAGCCAGGAGACTCCCCAAAACACCAAACTGGTAGGACCCAGAACACCTTCTAACAGGAAAAAATGGGATTCTGCCATTTAACACAGCACCAGGAGTGGCTGCTCCCAGCCCCAGGAATCACCTCCACTCTGAACACCCTTGTGCTCGGCTCTGGGGCAGGGTATGACCAGCTCAGCCTGGGACTTCCTAACGCAGCAATCTGTTTATTTCTTAGGGTTTTCCTGCATCCCAGGGAAGGTCAGACCCATCCCAGGTTATCCGTAGGAAGGAGAATGAGCCATTCAACTCATCTCAACCCAGGCCTCGTTGTGAGAAGGAAAAACTGCAGTGACAAAAAAAAGAAGGCAAAAAAGGGAAGATTTGGGCAGGGATCAGGGAGAGCTGGGTGTGTGGAGCCTGTGGAACACTGGGGACAGGAGGTGATGGCCACGACCCCAGACAGGCACACAAAGGCACAAGGATTTATGGGCAGCCAGACTAAGGAATGGAATTCAAGGGAGAGGGAAAATGAGCGACTCTGGTAGCTCCATCAGGACAAACAGGGACAGTCCGATCCCCCAACAGACCCAAGGGAAGGTGGTTTATTGTCCCCCGGACTGGCAGAGCTGCAGGGACCTGAGATGAGTCAGGATGGAGCAAAACAGGGCAGGAACACATCTTTGGGAAGGGGCTGGGAAGCAGCAAGGTCAGCAGCTCCTGGAATGACAGTGCGGAGAGGACACCCAGCCCTCCCCGGGGGCCCCATCCCCCTCTCCCCAGCCTTTCCCTGCTCCATCTCCTGCCACCCCCACGCCAAGCAGTGCCCGGCTGGCTGCACCGCAGAGCTGCAGCGCTGTGCATTAGCATTCCCTGCCACAGCCTCCGCGTGGGATCCCTCCAGAGCTGAGCAGCATCCGCAGGGGCACCACATCCCCCCAGACACCCCAGGGCACGGGGGGACCCCCAACTCACCTCCCCAAAGCCACATCAGAGCCCCTTCCAAGGAATGCAGTAGGACCCACAGTGTCTGCGGGCACTCAGGTGTGGGGGAGCCCAGCAGGGATTCCAGCGGGATAAGGACACAGAGGGGTGAGGGGACAGGGACAGCACCAAGCTCCCGTCCCCTGCCACAAACAAGTCCTTCCTGCCCCAGGGCACCCACAGCTCGGCTTAGCCAGGAATTCAAGGCTCCACTGGCATGGACTGGGAAAGCAACTGCTGCCAAGGGCACCTGCAGTCCCCAGGGAGGCAGAGGAACAGATGCCCAGACCCAGTGGTGATGGCACATGGGGACCTGGAAGAGCACAGCTTGCCCTTGAGTTCTGCCATCACCAACCCCACATCCCCATCCAGCCACAAGGCTCAGCATTCCCAACCTGCCCCAGCAGCACCATGTCTGGAGAAGGTGGAAAGCTTAGCATTGCTCACATCTGCCTGTAAACCACCACAGAACCTCACTCAGGGCAAACTGGGGTTCTTTCACTGACAGCCCAATTCCGAGGAACTGCAGGGAAAAAGGAGCTCTGGCAGAGCCAAGCAATCCCAGCTTTTGGGGGAAAACCACCCTGTCCCTCCTTTCACCTCCATTGTGCTGGCTCCTGCTTCAACCTGGAGCTGATCATATTTAATCTCTTAATCTCTTACCTCCTGCTGTTTTCACTTTTTCGCCTCCAACAAGTCCCTGACACAGGAAATGGCAATGTCAGCGATTCCTGTGGCTGGATCCCAGCTCTGGGTGCCCCCAGCAAGGAGACACCAACTTCTCCACAGCACCCACTGCTTCCAGCTGCATCCAAGATGCTCCCCCAGCTCCGAGTTGGATGCTGGTGAGCCCAAACTGGCGCTTTCCCTAAGCTCCAGCACAAGTCAAGGCTCCTCTGAAAAGCCATTCACAGGGAGCCTGCCCCGAGCTTGGCCACATTCCCACCCTCCCCAACTCCAAACGCCTCACAAAAAGCACATTTGGCAAAGCTCAAGGAGCCAAAAAACCCGGGATGAAGCTGCTCCATGATGGGAGATTGTCTCTCTCCACCAGCCTCTGCCCACACCAGGAGCTCCTGGGCAGCACAAAAGTCACTTTTCCTGGAGTCAGAAAGGAGCTTTAAAGGTTTAATTTCGAACCTGTTCTGGACCAGCAGAGCTGGGGTCACTAAGCTTATCTCAGGAGGGCAATTCTCCCCGCCCCAGCCTTTCATCCTCCTGGCCAAGGCCTCTGCAGTTCCCCAGCTATTCGAAGGAATTAGCCAGGCAAGGAAAACAGTGGCCCGGGGCGATTTGTTCCCAGCTCAGACCATCTCTGCCTGCCGATGTTATCAGCCTCACATGTCATGTGTCGCTCTGGGCACCTTCGGTGTCCTCACCCAACCAGGAGAAGCTGCAGAATCCAGCAGGGCTCCTCACCCTGCACAATCCAGCAAATTCAGGGGATACAACACCTCCTACCCTGAGACGCCACAAGCTTTGCCTCTGAGGATGCTGCATCGGTTCCTTTTCACCTATTTTAGCCCCACGGATACTCTGGGATGAGCAGCTTCCTCTGACAAAGATGATGGTTATGAAAAGGTAAAAACAACCAGTGAGCAGGAGCTGTGCTGAGCTCGAAGAGGCAGATCCCAGCTCCACATTCCTCTGCTTTTTCCTCCAGGCTACATCCACAGCCCAGATAAACAGGAGTCTCCAACTCCCTGGATGAGGAGATGACTCCAACCCAGACAACCTTCCCGGAGAGTCGGGCGCTCCCTGATCCCACCCAGAGCAGGCAGGAGAGATTCCTGCAGAGAAGGAGGACGTTCCCATTCCCTGCAACTGCTCTGCCTTTGCTTCCACCACTTGCAGGCTGTTGCAGCCCCGAGGGGAACACGATGCTCAGCACGGCGGGGACCTGCGGCTGCGCGGATCCAGACACAGATCTGGATCTGTGGACCCGGGAAGGACCGGGAATTCAGCCCTGAACCGGAGGACAGGACTGGAGAAGCCTACCCTCCTAAGAGTGGGGTTAGTGGGGGTCCTGCACCCTGCCAGTGCTCACGACCCTCAGTGCCATCCGTGCATCCCACAGGGTTGCGGGAGTGGCACTGGGAGACCTCAGAGCTCCTGAGAGGCCTTCAAGGATGGAAGGGTACAGGGCTGACTGGGGAAAGCTCAGAACCAGCAGCCTCTTCCCGACCCCAAATGTGCTCCCACCCACACCTCCAACACATCCCTCATCCCAAAACAAGTCCAGCACCGCAAATTCCCCCAGCTGCCCTTCCCAGTGACCCACAGCCAGATGCCAGGGCGCTGGTGTCTTGTCCCATTTAACGGGTCTTCTGCTCTGTCCCTGCCACCGCAGGGTCCCACACAGGGACCCCCGACCCTTCCCGGGGTCACCCTGTCCCCAGACACCCCTATGGCACAGACGAGCCCCCATGTGCCCCCCAGGGCTCGTCCCAGCCTCGCTGCAGCCCCCCCCAAACCAGTCCCCTCGCCCCACTTGGGTCAGGGCTCTCACTCAGTACAGATCCCTCTCTCTCCAGTACCCAACCCCTCCCCTCCCATCCCAAACTGGGCCAACAACCCCAGTGGGCACCTCTGCCCCACCAGCTCATACCTGCTGCCCCCAGACCAAGCCAGGCCCTCTTCACTTGTACCAGAGCCCCCTTCACTGGTACCAGTCCCCATCCTGAGTGGGGACAGCCCCTCCTTCCCAGTTACCCCAGACTGGACCAGTTCCGGCTTTCCTAGCACAAACCCCTGCCCAGAGCCGGGTCAGGTTCGCCTCCTCCACCCAGGGACTGCTCCCCCTCCCCTACCAAAACCGGGGGGCTGCTCCCCGTGAACCAGCGGCTGTTCCACCCCCAAAATCGGGGTCAGTTCTCCCCTCAAACCGGAGGACTTGTGCCCCCCCCAACCAGGCGCTTCTCCCTCGAACCAGGGTCTGCCCTCCCCCCAAAACAGGAGCTGCTGAGGGGCTGCTCCTCCCCACCCGCCGGCCCTCCGCTACCTTCTTAGGCGCCTTGGTGACGGTGGCCATGAAGGAATACTTCTCGGCGTCCTCCACCTCCTTGGCCTGCTTCTCCTCGCCGCCGGCGGGCTCCGGCACCGACATGGTGCTGCGGCTCGGGGGGAGGCGGTGCGGTGCGGTGCGGTGCGGTGCAGTCCGGTCCGGTCCGGTGCAGGCCGTGCCGTGCCCCTCGGTGCCCCCCGGGCTCCCCCGGTCCCTCAGGCGGAGCCGCCGCGCGGGGGCTGCGGCGGGACTGCGGCCGCCGCGCCGGGGGCGGGCCCGCCTGACGTCACCGCGCGCTGACGTCACCGCGCACCCGCCGGGCAGATGAGGCCGCGCGGCGCCGGCGGGGGTGGGCGCGGTGGCGCCCCCTGGCGGAGGAGGCAGGGCAGGGCAGGGCAGGGCAGGGCAGGGCAGGGCAGGGCAGGGCAGGGCAGGGCAGGGCAGGGCAGGGCGCTGAGGGGGCGTGACCACGGAACTAATCACAGCATTCATCCCAATTACATTAAATTGCTATACAAATCACACTTATATAATTAAATTTTATTTGATTGTGTAAATAAAATTAAAATGTCACTTAATATATATAATTAAATTCTAATTAAGGATATGAATTAAATAAAATTATTATATAATTTAAATATGCATCATTAGATTTAATTTTATTATTAAAAATAAATTAAATTATTATAGAAATTAAGTGTATATAATTAGATTTTGCTTAATTATAATTAGATTTTGCTTAATTATATACATTACATTAAACTTTTATAGAAATTCAATAAATTGGTTTATGTATATTAAATATATATTATTTCTATATAATAACTACCATATTAATTAATTTTTTAAAACTAATATAGAAATTAAATATAAATTGTAAAAATTAAATATATAATTATATACGGGTATATAAAATAAATGTATTTTATTACTATCTAATAATGATTGCATTAATGAAATTACTATTTTTCTATAAATCAATCTATACAATAAATGAAATATAATTTGTATTAATTAAATTATTATATATGGATATAAAAGTTAAGTTAATTAATTTTACTAATTAGATTATATACAAATGTGTAAATTAAATTAATTATGCATGTTTGTATTTCTAAGTTAATATAAAAGATAAAAATAATATAAATTAATTATATAAGATTTAATATGAATTATATATAAATATATAAGTTAAAAAATTGTCTTTATCATATTTTAATAAATCTATTACATAAATACATATTAGTTTATATCTAGAATATTAAATAAGTTATACTAATAAAATAAGTTAGATTGATTGGATAAATTAGATCAATTAGTTTAATTAGATTGATTAGTTAATTAAATTAAAAATAAAAACTGAAACAAAAGCATGAGGGGCTTCAGGAGGAAAAAATGGTTGTGTTTTTTCAGGGGGAAGAAGCAAAGGGGGGGAAAATAAAATTAATCGAGGGGAAATTAAGCAATATATGGGGAAAAGTAGATGGGGAAAAAAGAAAAAATCAGGAAAATGGAGATATCACAAGAAAATCAAAGGCGGGGGGACGGGAAGGGAGGGGAGCACGGGGGAAGCCCCCCGGGACCGAGGGGCGGGAGTGCCCAGCCCCATATGGGTGCCCAGCCCCTCACAATGCCCAGCCCCATATGGGTGCCCAGCCCCATATGGGTGCCCAGCCCCTCACAATGTCCAGCCCCATATGGGTGCCCAGCCCCACACGGTGCCAGTCCCCCGGACCCCAGGCAGGCTCAGCCCGCTCTGGCCCCGCTCAGCCCCATGGCAGGATTAGGTCCGTGAGCTCCCAGCCCTCGTTTCCCGCTGGCCCCGGAGCGCCCCCGAGCTCCCCCTGCCCTCCCTGTTCGGGGGCTTCCTGCCCTCCTGCCCGGGGCCCCCCCAGGGGAGTCCCCACCGGCCCCTTTATTCCAGGGAGGAGGGTCACCCACAGCATCCCCGGGCCCCTCCTACCCCATGGGCGGTGGTCCGCAGCTCTGTAGGGTGCCCAAACAGGCTCTGGGGACCCCCTTGTGTCCCTGTCCCGGGACAGGCACCCCCTGACCCGGGGGCACCTCGACCCCGCAGACAGCCGGGGGGTCTGAGTCCCGCTCTCCCAGGGGCATTCCCTTAAAGTACAAGCTGGACAAACATCAGCATTTGGGTTAAAACCCCAGGGGGAAGTACAGATAAAGGTTTTGAACCAAAATCACTCCGTCTGGCCACAAAACAGCCTCCGGCCACCGAAATCCTGCAGCAGTTCCTCAGCCAAAACCCCGTCCCGGCCGCGCCGTGCCCCGGGAACCGCAGGCTCAGGGCCCTTCCGGGCACTTCTGCCCCGTCAGCAGCTCTGTGGTGCCCGTGGCTGTGCTGGGGAGGGCTCCCAGGGTGGGCAGAGTCCTCTTGGGGCACTTGGGGGGGGTCTCGGGGCATCTGGGGCAGTTTCAGTGCCTGGGCTGCTCTTGGGATGAGCCTGGAAGTCCCAGCCCTGCTGACACCACAAGCATCAGGGATGCGGGGGACCCCCAGGACCGCTGGAGTGGGCGCTGGGGCAGGGTGACCCCAGCCTGTGCCAGCCATTGCTCCAGGTCCCAGGAGCCTCTTGCTAATGCCTTTCCCCTCCACCATCCACCTTTCCCCCCCAAACCCCTTTTCTTACCCCATCTAATCAGTTTTGCTGCCCCAGGAGGGACCCCAGGGTGCCACCACCCTCCATGTCCCACTCCACCTTGGAATGGTGGGTCCTTTCCACCCTCCCCTATAAGCGTGGAGGGACGGGGATAGAGCTCCATTTCCCCCCCCCAGCTGTGAGATCCCCAGTGTGGAGAGGCTAGAGAAAGTTTTGCCCCCAAATTGTAGGGGTGCTGTGTTTGGGGGCTGCTTGGGGCAGGGAATCACCTCCCTGCTCCCACCCAAGTCGATGGCAGGGTGGAGAAAAGGCCACACGTTGAGGACGCAAGGGGCAGAAGGACTCTCCTGGCCCAAACCCCAGAACAGGGAGAAAGGATGTCCTTTTTTCCTCTGAATTTTCCATATATTTTGACAGGTTTGGGCTGCTTGAAGTAGCCAGAAAAAGTCAGGGATGAAGGATTGGGGGATGTAAATGCTGAGCTCTACCAACGCTTTAAGTTGCCATCATTCAGCTCGAGTTAACACCCTCCTCTCCTGGGCAGCCAACATCACCCTGGAGCTGCCTGGAGCATCCTGGCACAGGGAAGGGGCTCTTTGCCCCCAGTACCCCCAAATCTGGCCACTCTGCCCATCCCTAAGAGCCTCTGACCTCAAATACCCCCCAAATCCAACCATAATGGCAGTGGCCTGGATCCAAGGGGATATTTATAGTATATTTATAGGTCCCACTTCCCTGGGAAGGAGATGTGGACCTGGGAAACCCCCAGCTGCTTCTGGTGGGGAGAGGAAGAGCTGGGCTGAGTCAGCTCCCCTCGAGGAATCCTGGTTGTCAGCAAATACAACTCAGCTCCAACACCCACAAAACACTCCCGGACCCCATCCTGCCCCTCCCATCCCTCGGGCTGACCCATAGTAGGGCACCCTGCACCCCCCCTCAGCAGGTAGGGGCTCAGGATGATGTAGAAGCCCCCAAATATCTCCCTGGACACGCTGGATCCCTGCAGGGGGAGTGGGATGTGGGGGTCCCCCGCTCCTGGAAAGAAGGAAAGGGAGCCAAAGGGGCTGACAGGGAGGAAGGAAATGCCTCTTCCAGCACTGTCTCTCCAAGCAAAGTGGCTCCAGGAAACTTTGCCTCAAGTGTGTTTGCTTTAAGCAGCTGCTTCACACAGATTTTGGGGGGGCCCCAGCGGCAGATCCGGTGCCTGGAGCTCCCAGTCTTGGGGGCAGGAAGGATGGATCCATCCCATCCCTCTGCCCTCATTCCAGTGGCCATGAACTCCCACGTACACCCTCAGGGAATCAAGGCATGGTGACACAATCCAGGACTTTGCCCCTCAGGGACCTCAAGGCTGGGCCAGGAAGGTCACAGCTCCACCTCTCTGTTTATTAATAATATTAAATATACAAGTTGTTTTCCATTATTTTCTTTAAATAGACTTTTTAAATGCCTTTGTATAAAATACTTCAACATTTCATTGTATAAAAAACCCCCAAACAAACAAAAAACGAAAACCAACATAAACCAACAAAAAACCCCAACCAACCAAAAAGAAAAAAAAAAGGCAAATTCAGTCCAACAGGGGTAAAGGCAAATTTTCCCCCCTGGGATTGGCTCCTCCACAGTGTAAACTTACACCACAGCAGGAGTTTGGCCGCAGCCTTCCTGCAGCATCAGGGCTTTTCCTCCTGATTGACATCAGTCCCTTTTTCTGACAGTCATAAATACACACATATATATATATAAAACCCCAAATTAATAGCAATGCTTTCTTTATAACCACTTTGCTTTGTCCATATTTTCATCCTTCATAGAAAAATAACTTCAATGCCCCAGAGCAGCTCAGGCCATGTGTCACTGGGGGCCAGAGGGAGCTGCTGGATTTTGGGGGGTCTCCAGGGCTGGTGCATCCCAAACCAGGCTCTTCCCAAAGCCAGCTGAGCGGAGAAGCCTCTGAGGACTCCTCTGGGCTGCTCCATCTCATGTGGATCCCATCCTTTCCGGCCCCATTCCTTTCTCCAAAGCACAGTCACTGCCGGAATGGGATCCAGTGCGGCCAGCTCGTGGCAAGGATGCTGCGAGGGGCACACTGGGCCGCCTCAAAATACTTGTGCAGGATAAAGACTTTCATCAGCTCTATCAAAAACAGCCCCTAATGAGAGGAGAGCCGAGGCCAGCTCGGACGTGGGAGTGGAGTGGCAGGAGGATGGTAATAGGGACGGTGTGCCAAGGGTCACCCCAGACCCGGCCCCACATGGGGACATGGGCATGGGTGGGCTTTAAATATTCACAGTGTGAGGCTCTGAGTTGCAAGTCAGGGCTGGGGAGTGTCCCCCCGGCATCCAGGATGCTCCAGCTGAAGAGAAAGGTGGAGGAGGGCAATGGGTGGTGCTCCAAAGCAGAAGAGCCAGAGGACTGAAGGAGCTGGGCCTTTCCATCTTCAGCCACATCCAAGCAGGATCCACCATCCCCAAATCCAGCACCTCCATCATCCTGCTCAGCATTGCAGTGTCACCTCAGCCACTGCCACCATCCTGTGACAGTCCAACACCTTCCAGCCCGTCGCTTCCCTGTGCCTGGGGGTCCCACTGGGGGCATATCCCCCATCCCTTTGTCCCTGCTAAGGGAGGGTTTTGCAGTCTCTGGCAGCGGGAAGAGGGAGCAGCGGAATCCTTCCATCCGGATCTGTCCCCCAGCAGCTTCACATCCCGCCTGGGGCCCTGAGAAAAGCAGGAGAGAGATGAGTGGGAGCTGAGTCCCTGCCAAGGAGCAGGGAGAAACACATGGAAACCACAGGAAAAAACACCCCGTGTATTAAGACAGCGCCGGTAATGAATTAACGAGCTGAGAAACCACATGCTGGCAGCACTGGGGCACAGACCTGCTCCTCTCCAGTGCCTTCCCACCCGGAATTTCCCTGCCCGTGGCCAAGGGGAACAGCCCAGGGAGTCAACTTCGTCCCCACCGGCTTGGATGGGAGCCCTGTGAGTTTCCAGCCAGGCCCTGCTCACCTCAGAGGTTCTGAGTCTCCAGCTCTGGACATTCCCTCGCTCCCTGCAGTGCCCTGGGAGGGAAAGATGGGGGCGTTTAGGGTAGGGTGGCCCAGGGTGTGGGTCCCCCAGCCCCCCAGGCAGGGTGGTATCACACCCACCTCCTCTCTGGCTCCTCGGGGTCACAGCCTCCATCTTCCAGCGGCCGCTCCAGGACCTGTGTGGGGGAAGGGGAAACAGGGAATGAGCCCAGAGACAGAGGAGGGAGCTATGGCTATAGGGGGGCAGATCTCCCCGATAACACCCTCCCACCCCACTCGGCACCACCAGCCTCAAAGAGATGGGGAAAAAGGGGCTCAACCCACAGCGGCCAAGGAGGGACCGGGACCGGGACAGGGGAGGCTGTCGGTGTGGGGAGGGCGGTCTTACCCTGCACTTATACTTGTAGAGGAGCAGCCCCCCCACGGCCAGCAGCACGGCCACCACGCCGGGCACCACGACGAACACGAGGGGCTCCGGGGGCCCCTCCCGGGCGGGCGGCTCCTTCCTGCGCTGCTCTGTGTCCGGAACAAACCCCGAGTCAAAGCTGGGCCCGGCTCCCGCGCCGTCCTCGGCACCCCTCATCCTGCTCAGCCCCCAGCCCCTCGCCCCCGCCCCGGCATCCCCTCGCAGTTCCGGGGCCATCCTGGAGAAGCGGAGCTGCGGGACGCGCTCGGATGCGGGCGCGGGACGGATCCCGGCTCTGCCGCCGGCGCCGGGCTGAGCCGCCGGGGTGGTCCGGAGCCCGCCGGGGTGGTCCGGGAGGACGGGGGCTCCCCGCGGCCGGGCTGGGTCCTGCGGCGGGTGGCTGGTGCCCCACTCGCCCAGCTCTCCTTCCCCAGGGCTGTCCTCCTCTGCCAGGCTCAGCATCCCAGCCGCATCCTGCGGGGCTTCGGCACTGTCGGCTGCATCCTGCGGGATCTGCTGCATCCCGGGGAGTGGCACCGACGCGGTGTCACCTCCCCCGGCACCCAGGAGCTCCTCGGTGCCCGAGCCCCCGTCGGGCTGAGATGGGGTCTCTAAGTCAGCGAGAGTGGCGTGGAGGGGACTAGGGGGGACCCGGGCTATAACGGGGGCCACGTCCCCGCCGGAACGGGTGGCGGAAGAGAGGGAGGGCTGGGTGGCAGGAGGGAGGGCAGGGGACAGGAAATTGCAGTCAGGATCTGTCCCCACACCTGAAAGAAGCAGAGAGAAGAGACGGCCGTGGGATCACCAGCCTCCAAGAGGGGCATAGCCAGCAGATACGAGGGTGTGGGGAGCATCCCCGGCCCTCCCCCGGGGCAAGCAGGTCAAACAGCCCACCCAAAAACGGGACAGGCAGGAGGCAGGCAGGAGGCAGGCAGGAGGCAGGCAGGAGGCAGGCAGGAGGCAGGGCAGCACGGAGGTGACAAGCAGTGGGTGGGATGAAGCAAACCCGTGTCACCGGGTCCCCCGAGCTGATGGCAGTGGGTTGTCCAAGACTTGCAGGAGCCAGAGAGACACGTTTAGCATCCCCCAGGGCACAGAGACACGGCACAGCTCCAGCATGGGGTGACAACGAGACAGCTCGTCTAGGGCCATGCACACACAGCACGGATGGCAACAGCACTCTCCCTGAAGGCTTGGCCAGGGGACACTGGGGCAGCTGGAGTGGCACAGCCCAGGTCATGCAGCATGCTGGTGGCACAGCAGTCCCAGCACCCCCATTTCCTCCCTGGGGCTTTGCCTGATGCCTCCAGCCAGCCCATGGAGATGCCTCCTTATTCCCCTCAGC
This sequence comes from Xenops minutus, assembly GCA_035221455.1. NCBI lineage: Eukaryota > Metazoa > Chordata > Aves > Passeriformes > Furnariidae > Xenops > Xenops minutus. Next base: position 1,536,352 of record JAWWEE010000069.1, on the reverse strand, counting down.
ACCTCTCCCAGGCCTTGCTTCCAACAGCAATCGGCCCAAATCCCACCTCCAAAGGGCAGCCAGCCCCTGTTCTCCCAGCACTGATGCAGAGCTCAATGACAAAGCACCACAACCACCCCAAGTGACAGGGATCAAGGTGGACACGTGTGCCCAGAGACAGGGACACGTGGATCTCAAGCTGCTCCATGCAGGTGACCCCAAGCCCTCAAGCCTGTCACAGGTTTAACTGGGCAGAGCAAAGCCCTGGCATCTCACCTGGTGGGGATTCATCCTCCCTGGGCCCCGGGCAGGCCCTGTGGTAGACCTGGCTGCAATCCTTCTCGAAGGTTTCCCGGTTCTGCAGCAGTTGGTTGATGTCCTGGAAGAAATCCTTCACCAGCACCAGCATCTCATAGGGGGAGGTGGTGAACTCCTTGAAGCACATCTGGGAGAGCTGAAGGAAGCCCCAGACTCGGCATCAGCTCTATGACCCACCCAGTGTCCCCAGGGCAGGCTTTGGTGGCTCCCCTTGGCTTCCTGTGTCCATGGACACCCCAACTCTGCTCCACACACCTGCCCCAAGAGAGTCTGGACACCCCGTTTCACCCAGGACAAGGACCCAGAGCCAAGGACACTGTACCTTTCTCTCCTCATCATCCTCCTCCCTGATGCAGGGGTCAACATTCTCGTCAATGCTGTTGTACATCCTGCGCACTGTCTGCATCTTCCTGGCATTGGAAGAGTTCTCCTTGAACTCTGTTCTCTCCAATATCTTGCCCAGCAGAGGAAAGGCAGCTTTCACATAGCAAATGGAGTCATTCTGCAATGACACAGACCCCCCATGCAAAAAGTGAGTGAGTGGTTACTGGGTAGGCATCCCACTCTTGCCAGGGGAAAACCTTTCTACAATCCCACAGGATGCCCAAAGTGGGACTTGTAAGCCACCTGGCCAAGCAGGATGGGTCCCTCCTGGGCCACCTCCCACAAAGGGGAACAAGAGAGGAGAGATTTGGGATCTGGGAGCCCCCCACCATGCACCGGGCAGCGCTGGTCTCTGTCACCTTCTGTCCCCACTCACCAACTGCATCTTGTCAATGAACTTGAAGGAGACCCTGCCTGGGTGCTGCATCTGGGTGTCAGCCTGAAAGGACAGAGCAGGATGTCACCCACATTCCCAGAGGACAGGTTCTGAGGGGCTGGAGCTGAGCAGTACCAGGGGTACCACGCTCCGGGAACAAAGGGGTGCCTGAGCCCCCTGAATCTTCCACCCCTGCTTCATCCCACGCCATCCTCCTCCTCACACAGGCTCATTCCCAAGGTCGATGCTCTGGTAGGGGTGAGCCCAGTATTCCTGCTCCCACCAGGACGTTGCCCTCCCCAATCCAGGGACGCCTAGCTCCTACCCCGCCTCTCTTCCTCTTCCTCCTCCTCTTCCTGCCAGCGCCACGGCAGAGCCCAGCCCTGCTTAATTCTCCGCGGGTCTCCCCCGCGCCGCTCCCTCCGCTAAATCCAGGCTGCAAAGGAGCATCCTGGCGTGCAGGAGGTGGCCGTGACACGGAGGTCACACATCCCCCGGGATCACACAACGCCGGGGTCGCCCCCGCAGCGCCGCCGGCCCCCCGCGCCACGAGACCCTTTCCACCAGGAGTAAAAAACCACCCTTAAGCAAACCTCACTCTCTCCGGGCCGGCATCCCTGGCTGGGAGAGCGAGGGCTGCCAGGACTGCCGACCGGCAATTCTCCCAGCCTGGGATGCCGGCCCGGAAACAATTGCTCCATTATTCTGCAGGCGCTGGAGCTCCTCCATCAGCGAGGAGAGGGCTACAATCTCCAGCAGGAAAACCACGGCTTCCATTCAAACCTGCTCCATCCCACAACCAACACCCGATCTGAATCCCTGGCTGGGGATGCAGAGCAAAGGCTCCGGGGACGGGGCATCCCTTTTCTCCCATACCCACGAACCCTGTTTGAATCCCTGAGGGTGCAAAACAAAGGCTGCGGGGACGGGGGATCCCTTTTCTCCCACAAACAGCACCCCATTTCAAACCCTGGGGGTGCAGAGCAAAGCCTCCCGGGCTGGGGGTGCAGGAAGGGCTCGGACAGAGGAAGCTGAGCAGCGTCTGGTTAAAGTGGTGGCGAAAGAGGAGGAGGTGAAGTGAGCCCGGACACAGCGGTTACGCGGAGCTCGGAGCAAACACCCGCGGATGCGGAGGCGCCGCTCCCGCATCGCTCCCGCCTCTCTCCCGCACACCCGGCGGAATTTAATCTGCGACAACCCTGCAAATCCCTGCGTGCCCCCGATTCCCGCTTCTCCCCTGAACATCCGCGTGATTCCCTGCTCGGAGGTGAGCCAAGGGCCACCGAGAGGGAGACACGGCCCCGGCAGCGGGATCCGAAGGGGCCGGGGGTGCGGGGAGGGTGCCAGCCGCCGGAGCTGCCCGCGGGATGCCGGCACCCACCGCCCCAGCCCCGCTGGCTCTATCGCCCACCCGGCCTGGCCTCCTCGGCCCCCCTCGCTGCCTGCCACCCACCCACAGCCCCGTTGCCAGCCCAGCTTCCAGGCAAGCAGCTGGACTCAGGAATGCAGCCGGATTCCTCGACTTAACCCCTGCGGAACCGTCCGGAAAACACCCCGGCCCGCAATGCCGGCCCCTCCACCGCTTCCCCAGCGCCCCTGCACCCACCCGGCCCCGCTCCTGTCCCCTTCCCGGCCACACTCCTGCTTCCCTCTTCTCCCATTCCTCCTGCTGTCACTTTTCCACAGCCACCCTTAGTAAAGGCACTACAACTGTCACCACCCCGGTGCCCACTTGTCCACGGTGCCCACTTGTCCACGGTGCCCACGGATGCTCAGTCCTGGGTACCACTTCGCTGGGGAAGCTGAAAACCGCCCGATTTCCTTCTTTCAGCCCTAAATAAAGGTTGATTCACGCCCGCCCGGCCCCGAGCGAGCCCCCATCCCACGGCACAGCCCCGGGAGGGCACTCACCAGCTCCTGCAGCTCGGCCAGGTGCCTCTCGGTGATGATCTGCTGGCAGTAGCTGTTCTGCTCCGTCTCATGGATGCTGCAGATGAGCAGGAGGAGGAGGGACGACAGCAGCGTGCAGCGGAGGAGGCACACCTGAGCACGGCACAGGAAAAGCTTGGAGCAGGGATAACCACCCCGACACCGAGCCCCCTGCCCTTCCCCTCCACCCCCACCCTTGTGGTGGACAAGGCTTGGCCACGGGCCAGCGGGATAATCCCACTGTGGTCCTCCAACCCCGCGCCCGTCCCCATCCTGCTATTTTTAGGAGCATCAGGTCAGCGGGGAATTTCCCAGGGCCCGGTGACACTAGCCTGGATGTGGCTCTTGGCCACCTCCACGTTCCCCAGCCAGCCCCTCTCCCACACCATTTCTCCGTCTCTCCTGCAAATCTCCTCCTCCACCCCGGCTCTCCGGAGCCGTCTGACACACTGACCCACCCATCCCCAAAAATCCTCTTCCCACCCTCCGGACCCCCCCAGCTACACCCGCTGGGCTCTTTCCATGCAGCAGCTCTGGCCTCGTCCCAAATTCCCCTCCCAATCCCCCTGCAAAAGAACGAGGAGGCCCCGAACCGTGGCGGGACCCCCAGGTGGGCAACGGGGGCTTGTCCCAGAGCCAAGACCCCCGAGTTGGGGACAGAGTGGACCCCCGGGGTGGGGGCGCACCCCCCTCCCGGGGCACCGGCAAGGACACGGTGCCTGGATGATGGGTGGGGGCAATTTCCCTTGGATGGTGTCCAGGAATCCTCCCCTCTTGTGAAACTCCAAGATGCCTCCTGGGCCACCGCCGAGATGCGGCCACGGCTGAACGGAGCCTCACCCCGCCGGGGACGGGCTGCAGCCGGGAATAGAGCCGGGAACGGGGACCGGGATGGGGCTGGAGCCGGGAATAGAGCCGGGAACGGGGACCGGGATGGGGCTGGAGCCGGGACCTCCCCCCGCCCGGAATGGGGACCGGGATGGGGCTGGAGCCGGGAGCCGGGGCGAGAACGGGGCTTCACCCCACGGGTCCGGGGCTGCAACCGAGGACAGGGACAGGGCTGGAGCCTCACCCCGCGGGTCCGGGAATGGAGACGGGGCTGAAGCATCACCCCGCCGGGGCCGGCCCGGGGCTGGAACCGGGGCCTCCCCGCGCCAGGAACGGGAATGGGGACGGAGGTGGAGCCGGGAAATGGGGCTGGAGCCGCGAACCGGGGCTGGAGCTTCATCCCGCGGGTCCGGGGCTGGAACCGCGAACCGCGCCGGGGCTGAAGCATCCCCGCCGAGGGGACCCGCCCCGGGGGCACGGGGAGAACCGCGGCCGCCGCTCCCGCGGGGACCCCGCACAGGTGGCAGCGGGCACCGGGGGCTCGGGGGGTCCCCGCAGCCGTGGGCAGCGGGAGGGGCCGCCGTACCTTGGCTCCGAGGCGGGGCATGGGGGCTGCCGTGGGGCCGGGGCCGGGCGGAGCGGGCGAGGCGGCAGCGGCGGGGCCGAGCGGGGCCGGGCTGAGCCGCCGCCGCGGCCGCGCTCCCCTTTATAGCGCCGCGGCAGCATGTGGTTTATGAGAAAGGGGCTGGCGGGCGGCCAGGGCCCCGCGCCGGGACCGGACGGGCCGGGCCGGCACCGAGCGGCACCGAGCGGCACCGGCGGGGCCCGAGGGAGCCATCGGCACCGCTCGGGTCCCCCGATCGGTTCGGTTCGGCACCGCCCGGCTGCAATCGGAACCGCTCGAGGACGGTCGGATGGACTCGACTCCCATGGATGGGCCGGATCGGAACCGCTCGAGTATGTTCGGGCCGGATCGAATCGAACACCCATCATGTGTGTGACCCCCCGAACCGTCCTATGGGCACGCCTGTGTGCTCACTCCCGACACACACACACACACACGTGCACATGTAGATACCCCCGAATGTGCATGGACACCATTGGAACACGTACATGTGCACACATACATGCACAGCCCTGGGTCCTGCACACACGTGCATGTCCGTGCTCACCGCTGGGCACATGCGCACATATATATGTACATGTATGCACACACATGCACACAGCAGGGGCACACACCCACCAGGGGTATGGACACCTCCTGGAACTTCCATATGTGCCCACACACACAGAGCCATGGGACTCCATGTCTGTGTATGTTCATGATTATCCCATAGTGCACACACACACACACATGTGCACACGTGTGCACATGACAGGGGCAGACACCTCGATATGTGCCTGGACACTCCTTGGAACGTACATGTGAACGCACACAGAGCCCTGGGCCCTGCACACATGTGTATGTACATGATTATCCCATAGCACATGCACACAGACACATACATATACACACATATATGCACACACTAAGGATAGATACCCCCTGTATGTGCCCGGACATCCCTTGGAACATGTATATGTGAACATACACACATGCACAGCACTGGGCTTTGCACACACATGCATACGTGTATTGTCACCCCTGGGCACTTGTACCCATGTGCATACACACAGAGAGCCCTGGCCCTTGCACACACGTGCATGTGTGCATGATTACCCCATAGCACACACACATACACAAACATATATGGACACGTGTACACGTGCCAGGGACAGACACCCCCTTATGGGCAAGGACACCCCTTGGCACTTTAGTATGTGCTCACACACATGCCCTGGGCCTTGCACACACGTGTGTGTCCATGCTCACCCCTTGACACCATGTGTGCACACCTGATGCTCACAGACACATGCACACCCACACAGACACCCCCATGCCCCCTGTGTGTGTGCACTCCCCCATGCACATGTATAAATAGCTACACACCCATGCACACACGTGTGTAACACACAGCTGCGCACACACGCGCAGACGTTGCACACACACAGGGTCACCTGTACCCAAACCACAACCATCCCTCAACACACGTGTGCACCCCAAGCCCACACACATGAGCACGTTTGCATAGACACCACCCCCCACCCTGTGGGTGCAGCTCCCAGTGCACTGGGAGCAGCACAGGCAGAATCTGGGCTCTGGGAATGGAGGTGTCAGGGACCAGGGAATGGCAGGAGGCCCCACATTGTTCCAGCAGTGGCTGATTCCCGTCCCGAGGGTGCTTTTGCCATTGCAGACATGGAGATGTGTGAGCAGAGCCATGTGTGTGGGCACGCAGGGAGGGATCCATGGGCATGAGTGTGCATGGATGGATCTGTGTGCATGGATGGATCTACATGTGTATGGACAGCCCCATGTGCACAGATGGATCCGTGGGCATGGAGGGATCCACACATGCATAGATGGATCCACGTGTGTGTAGACAAATCCGTGCTCATGGATGGACCCACATGTGCGTGAGTAGCTGCATTGGCATGGATGTACATGGAGACATGTAGGCACATATGTATGGATAGATACACACAGAGACGGTGTGCATGGATGGACCCACATGTGCATGCACAGATCCACAGGTGTGCAGGTGGATTAAAATGTATACATGGATCCACATATGCCTTGATGGATCTGTGTGCATGAATGGATCCACATGTGCATGGACAGATCCATGTGTATGAATGGATCCATGTGTGAATGGATGGATCCCTGTGCATGGACGGATCCATTTTCACGTGTGTTCAGAAGGGGTCCATGAGTGCACAGAGGGATCCATGAGTGTACGGATGGATCCATGTGCAGGGAAGTCAGCACAGATCCCTGTGCAGCCAGAGCCAGGACCATGCAGCAGCCCAATTCCCAGCTCTGGGACTTTCCTCTTGGCTGCCCATTTGTTTTGCAGGCAACTGGAAAGATCAGTGACCATGAGGTGAGCCCTGGCCGTGCCAGGGGCTCCTCACCCTAGCAGGGAAACAGAAAGAAAAGCTCTCCACAAACTCGACAGGGTTTAGCTGGGACAGGGGCTGGTGACAGCACAGCCACATGTGGGTGACAGCCACCACGTCCGAGCCCTGAGCCCACAGAATCTGCTCTCCAGGGCCAGAAACGCTGCTGGGGCTGCAGGAGCTGCTGCTGAGGACTTTTCTTGGAGCTCAGAGGATCCCAAGCAAGTGGAGCGCTGCGATGGAGGACCTGGCAAAGGAGCAGCAGGGAGCTGGGCAAGAGCTGGGAGCTGTCTGGAATTGGGGACAGCAGTGACAGCCCTGGAATGGCATCAGACGTTCACGAGCATGTGGGGGCCACATGCCTTGTCACACTTGTCTTATCACTCAGGTCTGATCAGCCACGAGTGCCCCTGAGAACGGGCACAGATAAACATCTGGGGGTGCTGAGGATGATGGCTGGGGGGGAGGGCTGGCTTAGAAAGGAGCCGGCCTCCCAAAATAACCCCTTTCCCCCCAGAGCACCAAGAGATTTGTCTTCATTTTCCACTAGGAGCTGTCCTGGGAACCTCGGCAGCCCCGGCTGTGAGAGGACACTCGGAGCGAGCACCAGGGCCACGGGAGTGACGCAGCAGCCGGGGGTGACTCACGGGGACCCCGTGCCAGCGCATGGGACCCTTTCACACCAGCTGAGACCACTCTGCCGCTTCTCTCCAGAACACTCATCCCCCTCTCCCTTAGAGTGACCGGAAAAGTGTCACATTCCAGTCATGGGACGAGCAGTGGGACAGTGGGATGGAAGGAGAATGGGACAGAGGGACGGCAGGACGGAGGGACGGGTTAATATTATTCCACCTCCTGCATGACGAAGGGCGAGAGCAGCAGCCGCCTCCTTTTTTTTTTTGGCAGGGAAGTGGTTTTTTGCCCCTCCTCCCCTCCCGAACCTGCCGAGTCACGGGGCAGAAACGGAGCCAGCGGCGGGTGACAGCGGTGGCAGCACCGCCTGTGCCCTCACCACAATTCGGCGAGGCAAAATTCGGGGTGGTTGTCTCTGTCTCCGTTGCAAACTGAGACCAGTGGTAGTGTCACTACCCAGTGACACTACACAGTACCCGTGTTGGGGGGCTGCTCTGCCCACCTCTGTCACCCAAGAGGAGAAGCAGGATGAGGTTCTGGGGGTCCTGAGCATCCTGAGGGTCCCCATGTCTTCTGGCCCCCGGCACAGGAGGATGCAGGGATGCAGGAGGAGGGATGCAGGATGTTCCTGGCTCCAGAGGGCCTGGAGCAGCCACCAGCACCATCCCTGTGCAGTCACATCTCTGCAGTGTCCGAGCTTAGAATATCTCTGGCACTCCATCCTGAGATTCCCTCTCTTCCCCCATAGGAGCAGGAGCACATCCCAACCCAACGCCTCATTTTGGGAGGCTTTTCCCCGCCAGGGAGCCCCAAAGCAGAGATAAAAACTGCAGCATATCCCATACCCCATAACCCCTCCCCGGCTGCATCCAAAGCCGAGCCTTGGGATGGCAGCGGCGTCGGCGGAGAAAGTTATTTCCAGCAGGAAAGTGTTGCGAGATCTTAATCAGTTCCTTCCCGGCGGTGATTCACGGGGTTGGGATGCCGATGGACGAGTCTCTCGGGTGCTCAGCGGAGCCAGGACCTCCTCCCGGCACGATCCGTGCTGGAGCCGGTGTGTGGCCAGGCTGGAAATCCCCGTGGGAAGGTCCCCAGCCGGTTCCTTCGGGAGCGGAGGAATGAGAGTGGCAGGCGCTCCCCCCATTCCGCTGCCAGCGGTGGGATCGGGATGTCACCAGGTGGTTGAAGCCTTCACCCCGTAGCAAACCCCAGAATTCCTGCATCCCTCCCACACAGGGACCCTCTGGAATATCCCATCCAGTCCTGATCACCCACAATCTTAGGTTCCCCCGGCAGCAGCGCTCTGCTTACGAGCTCTGCCCCCACGGGAGCGGAGGGAGCTCTGGCCGAATCCAGGGAACGCGGCCAGGCTGAGAGTGAGGGAACCGCAGGGTCAGGCTGTGTCCGGCGCCTGTCGAGAAAGTCCCTTTTTAGAGTTGTCACAGCGCGGGGTCCGGTTGTCCCCGACCTCGAGGGGTCCCGGGGGGACTTGCCACCCCCCGGCGTGCTGGGGGTCCCCTGGCACGGGTAAAACCCAGCCCTGGGCTCGGGGAGGGGCCGCCCATGCCAGGGGCGGGTGCCGAGCGGGCAGGGGGGACCGAGGACATGTTGTGGCCCCACGCAGGTCACCAGCGTGTCCCCTCAGCCTCGTGGCCGGGGCTGAGTCATGTCAGGCTCCAGTTCCACTCCTCCCTCCACCGAGGAATGTGGCCGAAGCTGGAGTTGAAGCCAAAATCCTTCCCGGGCAGCTGCCACCGGCACCCACCGAGTCTGGGGGGACACGGAGGACAAGAGGTGCCACGTGCAGCAGGTTTGGGCTGGCAGCAGGATGATGCCCACCCATGACCAGCTCCGGGGGGGCTACACCCAGAACCCCCAGTATAACCTGAACGAGGGTGCTGTGGGGTCACAGCCCCCCGTATGCCCCATCCCCTGCTTGGCATCACCTGGTGCCACACCAATGCAGACTTGGCACCCTCTGGCTCAGCCCAGCTGGAGCCAAGCAGGTCCAAACCATGAGGGGGGACCGGGGGCTGTGCTCGGGGCAGCTGGGCACACGTAGGGGGAGCAGACTCTGTGCCAGGACCAGGAGGAGGATGGAAAAGGGCTTGGGAATGCTCCAGGGAAGCCAGGCCTTGGTGCTGTGGTGGGGGAACCGACAGCACCCAGTCAGGGGGTCCCTGGCGGTCACATCCAAACATGCCAAACCTTGCCAGGATGCCCATGAACCGTCTGATGGATGGGGTTGGCACCACCCCTGAGCCCGGCACATGGCCAGGGGGCCCAATACCACTAAACCCCCAAACTGGCAATGTGCACCCCCTAAACTGGCAATGCACACCCTCTAACTTGGCAATGTGCCCCCACAAACTGGGAATGTGTCCCCCCAAACTGAGAACGTGCCCCCCCACGGGCCGAGGGGGTGACACCCCTGTGTCACTCCCCCAACGTGGGGCTGGGAGAGTGTTTGGAGCCACCGATCCCGAGCCACGGAGCCACTGCCCGAGCTCCAGAGCCGGAACAGAGGAGCCGTTTGTGCTCCCTTCGGGAACGGTTGTTTATCCACAGCCGGAGCTGTGACATCAGCCCTGGCCCCGAGCTCAGCACGGACACCCCGGCGGGTCCGGGGTCCCCAGGTGCCACCGGAGCCTTGCTGAGAAGGAGGGGGGAGCCAGGCCAGGGGCTGGAGGCTGAGTCACGGCCCCATCCAGCTCCACTGCCACAGCAGGATCCATCCTGGGAGCTGCTGAGCTCCTCTCCCTGGTTGAATCCATCCTTGGAAGCAGGGGACCCCCAGTTTGCATCCATCTTTGGAATCAGGACCCCCAACTTGCATCCATCCTTGGAATCAGTGGGCCCCCCCAGCCCTAAGGCCCTGTCAGGCAAAGGGGGACAAATGCCAGTCCCCACAGTGGGGGTCAACCCCCATCATCTTCCTCAGTGGGGGATGAAGGTGGACAGACAGGCAGACAAACAGACCCCACCAGTGCATGGGGGGGGCACGCAGGGCTGGGGAAGGAGCCCTCTCCTCCCAAAAGGAAGCAGCTCCTGCCAGGAATTCGAGGCATTACTCAGCTCCCGGCCATGGATCAGCTGTTTGGCTGCTCAGAGCCTGTTTTTCATTAGCAGAGGAGATTTTAGCACCATGGAGCTGCCTCCTCTCTCCTGCCCACAGCTCAGGAGGGCTTTGGAGAGCTGGAACTCTACCTGGGAAATGGGATTCCTTGGAGAACCCCAGCCCTGCCTGGAATGAGAATCTTTGGAGAGCCCGAGCCCCGCCTGGGGAATGGGGTGTCAACAGTCAAGCGATGTTAGGAGTGGTTTATCCCTGACAAGCCTTGGCTCTGGGAGCTCCTGGTGGCTCTACACCTGGATCCAGCCCTTTTCCAACACAGGGATGCAGTTCAGGCAGTTTTTTGGAGGGATGGTGGTCCTCGGGAAGCTGGCAGTGTCTCCACACCTGGATCCAGCCCTTTCTCAACAGTGATGAAGTCCAGGAAGTTTTTTGAGGGGTGGTGGTTCCAAGGGAGATGGTGGTGTCTCCACACCTAGATGCAGCCCTTTCCCAATATAGGGATGCAGTTCAGGTGGTGTTTTGGAGGGATGATGGGGCTGTGGGAGCTACTGATGCCATGGGACACATGTGCTGCACCCCCAGCTCCGCTAGCAGCCCTGGCTGGGGTCCAGTGGTTCATTTTGGGCTGAAAACAGAAGTTTTGGAGCTGTCTCAAAGGCTGGTGGGGGGAGGGTGGTGAGAAGGGGGTGCAGATGAGTTTGGGTGTGTCACAAAAGATTCCCCACCTTCGCTCTTCTCCATCCAAATGCTGGTCTTGGGAAGGGGCTGGAATGCACTCACATTAATTCAAAAGCATCTTCGGGGCTCTGGAAAACTAAATAAATGTGACACAAACACTGACTCCAACCCCCCCTTCCAGGCAGCCCAGGTCTGGCACCATGGGAAGGGACACAGATGGAGCAGGGCCAGGATCATGCTGGCATCTCCCGGCAAAGATCCACCACATCCCAGTCCTGCCACTCCCACGCTAAATCTGGCCTTTCCCATCTCCCTCACAGCTGAATGAGGTGCTCCTGCCTCCATCCCAGTGGGACATTCCCCATCTCTTCCCCCCACCCCTCATGATTCCATCCCATCCGAGAGCCATGGGACAAACTCCCTCCAGCTGTTTTCTGTGGTGAGGCACTCCAATCTTGTTGCATTTGCTGCTTTTTCCAAGAACACTGGTGGTCATTCCAGCAGGTGGGATGTATCCCTGCTCATCCAGGGAGCAAACACCCCATCCCACTCTGGGGAGAATTTGCAAGGTAGGTGTTTGAGGACTGCTGGGAAGTTTTGCTCAACAAAACCAGTCAAAAACAGGATCCCACAGCAGTTTTAGGGTCTGTGGTCATGCTCAGATCAGGAGATTTTTCAGGATGGCCTGGAACAGGGTGATCCTAGTGGACAGCACTGCATGTGCCCCACGCCAAGAGCATTGGATCATCCCTGGGACAGCACAAACAACCTCCAGCCACCACCAGAAAAACATAGGCTGATGCATCTTGGCATGAGCTGCTGCACCTCCACCCACGGTCCCGCCCGGAGCCCCCGGGACCGCCGGGAGAACAGCTCCTCATCCCCCCTGGAATCCTGGAGGGAGAGTGGAAACAGCGCCTGGAGAGCACAAAAATCCTGATAAAAAACCTGCCAGGGCACTTGTGACCCTGGAGAGTGGGGGATACTCAGGGGACCCCTTGCCTGGACTGCCAGGTTCGGTTGTTTTCCATGTGCTTGCAGGAGAGGATGCAGGATCGGGGCTGGGAGGCAGGATTGGGAGCAGGGTGTAGGAATGGGGTTGGTATGCAGGACTGGGGCCCAAGTGCAAGATTGGAGCTGGGATACAGGACTGGGGCCAGGATGCAGGATTGGGGTTGGAGTGAAGGATTTGGGTCGGGATGCAGAATTGGAGTTGGGATGCAGGATTGGGGCTGGGATGCAGGATAGGGGCCAGGAGTGTTTCCAAATCATGGAGAGACTCAGCAGCTCCCAGCACAATGCCTCACACCCAGAGGAATGTAGGGAACCAAAGGCCCCCAAGGATCTTGGAAAGGTTCACATTTAGGGCTGGGATAATCCAGGCAAGTCCCAGCTCCACAAGGAGAAAGGAGGTGGGGCTGATCCATCCCCAAACCCCCTTCCAGCCCTGGGGAAGGGTCTGCACACCCACACCCTAGCAATGCCACAGGGTCATTCTGCTGCTGCCACCCCGCTCCCCCAGTGCTCCTAATTAAGACTAATCCGTTGGAATTTCATCCCGTGGCTGCTACAGTCGCATCTGGAGGCTGGTGTGGGTCATGCTGCATTTCCAAGGAACCACAAGAGTTTTCCACCCTCTTTTGATTAGTGAGTGGTTCCCGCCCCAGTAGCCCCAGGCTCAGCCGGGGACCTTGGTCAAGACATCCCCTGGGGTTCCCTGAGCTGTTAAAATTCCTGATGCCCCCCTGGCACAGCAGTGCCACCCCCTGGGGATGTCCCACTTCCTGGAGGAGGGTGGTAGCACAGGAGCAAGGGATCCTGGTTCTCAGAAAACAGCCCTGGGATGGGACTCAGGAGTGGATCCAAGGGGAGCTGCCCCATGCCCTTCCAAGGCAAGCTGGAGGCTGCATCAAATCCCAGAGCTGGTGGCACCTCTCCATAGTGCTCTGACTGTCCCCAAGGACTGGAGAGCCCCTGGGTGCCCTTGGCAAATGTTATGAAAAAGCAGGACATCAGCTGGGATCTGCATCCTGGGGACCACACAGTCACCCAATGTGTCGGATAAACCCCCTAGGAGCTACTTGCTCTCCTACCCAGCAAGTCCCTTCTGCTGTCCCCGTGTCCCCAAGCCCTTCTCAGGCCCCATCCCAGCTCCAGCAGCAGCGGCTTGGCCACATCTGGGGCTGATTTTCCGCGCAAAGCCACATTTGGCCTCTGGGATGGGGAAACCGCGCCGGGAAACCCAGCAGGAGCAAAGGCAGGAGCCCGAGGGCTGGCTCAGGATGTGGTGGCTTGACCAGGAGGAAAGTGGGGCTGGAAGCAGGGAAAGGGGCCCCAAAACCTCCCCCCACCACCAGCCAGAGCCAGCCATGGTCCGGCGGGATTCCATGGAGCTGGAGGCATGTCCTGCAGCACTCCATGACCTCACCACCACGTGCTCTGAGGAGGAAAGGAAAGAGGAAATTTATCTCTTTTTTTTAAGGATGACCTGTGCCTGAGCTTTCCCTGGGGGGCAGAGGGTGAGCACCACTCACCCTTTCCACCATGGCATCACCCCAGGGTGACAGCTGAGCCTCTCGGCCCACACACACCCCGGGATGAAGGATGGGCACAATGAGGGATGGGCATGAGGACATCGCTCCCGGATGTGATGAAACTGCATCCACACACCCCCCCCCGCCCAGGCTCCTTCCCTGCCTTGTCCCACCCTTGTCACCGTGCACCCCTGGTTGCTGCCCACCCCACACTGCACATCCTGGGTGCTGTGGGGAGCGTCGTTGGGGAACATGGGAAGGGGAAGTGGTGCTGAGGCTCATAGACACATCAAAACCGTTTGTGGTTTCAGCAGGGGGGACATCTTCCTTCTCCCAGCTCCAGGTGACACTCTGCTTCTTCCAGCCCTGGGTGACATCTTCCTCCTGCCAGCCCCAGGTGACATCCTCATCCCAGTCCCAGTGACATTCTCCTTCTCCCATCTCCAGGTGAAATCCTCCCTCTCCCAATCCTGGCTGATGTCCCCAGGGCTTGGCTCAGGAAGGGCAGAGCTGGACCCCATGCCACCCCAGGGCTGGAGATACCGGGATGCAGGAAAGGAAGTGCCAATTAAAAAGTAGGAAAACGTGAATCCTTCGGTGTGAGAGTGCTTGGAGAGAACCCATCTCCATTCCCAGGGATGGATCTCACCTCAGTCTCCAGAGCTGGATTCCACCTCCATCTCCAAGAATGGATCCCATCTCCATCCATTGCGTTGCCAAAATCACCCCTGGATGCATCAGAGACCAGGATGGGATTTAGAGCTGCTGAAAACGCTGCAGAAAAGCAAAACATGAGCTGGGATCAACTCCCTGGGAAAAGCCCAAGCTGCTGATTCCTCCTGCCCGATGCCAGCTTTCTCAGCTGGAAGATCCAGGAATGGTTTGGATCCACATCAGCCCTTCCCTGGCACATGAGGCTCTGTGTCACTGGAGGCGCTTGATCACAAAGCAGCACCTTCACTTCAGAGCAAGGGCAAACCAAACCCAATCCCAGGAAATCAGGAGATGAGGCAGCAGGATTGCCCCCCCAGTATGGATTTAAGAAGGAATACATTTAATTCCTGCCCAGGAGGGTGAAAATGAGCTGATGGATCCTCCATGTGCAGCACCTGGCACAGGGAACAAGCAGGACCCAAACTCATTGTGACAGAGAGAAGGATTAAGATCGGGATTAGGATTAGGATAAGAACCCAATAACCTCCCCTCACACCATGAGGGAGATCCATGAGCCCACCCCATGGAGGAGCAGCACAGGGAAGCCAAATTCCAGGGCACCCTCCTTAATGGAACCCCTTCATTAATGGGGTACCCTCATTAATGGAGGACCCTCACCTCAGGGCATCCTCCTTAATTGGACATCCTCATTAATAGGGCACCCCATCTCCAGGGCACCCTCATTAATGGGGTACCCTCCACCTCAGGGCACCCTCATTAACGAGGCAGCCACATTAGTGGGGGACCCCCACCTTTGAGGAGCCCCCTCATCTCCAGGACACCCCCATCTCTGAGGCACCCCTTAACTGGGTGCCTGTATTAACAGGACACCCCCATTCTGTGACATCTCCAGCGCACCCCCCTTTCCAGAGCATCTCCTCGTCTTACATCCCCACGGGGCATCCCATGGGAATGGAGCTGGGTACCCCAAAGGAGAGAGCAACACCCACGGCCCCTCTGCCCCCCCATCCCCTGAGAGGTTCCAGGCCTGGCTCTGCTCTTGCAGAGCCGGAAACCAGCTATGATTTGGGGGAAAGAAAAAAAAAGGAAAAAAAAAAAAGAAAAAAAAAAAGGAGGGAAAATTGAGTCTTCCTCCCTTGTAGAAAGGAGACTGGGGGAAGGAGAAGCTGTTCGGGGTCCTGGACTTTCCGCCCTGAATGTCTGGGGGAGGATTTTGTCCAGCTGATACAAAGGATATCTGGGGCACTTCGGATTCCGGTTTCCTCCCGGCAACGGGTGGAGATGAGTCAGAAATCCAAAATAAAGATAAATACACTTAAAAATAAAGGGAAGCAAAGGCGAAACTCGCCCCCACCGTCCCTTGGAAATAACGCCGGAGTCGCCGGATGGAGCTGCGGAGCCAGCACAGGCACCCCGGGAGCGGGATGGTGTCCCGGGATGGATCCTGCGCAATTTTGGGATGCTGGCTTGATGCCAGGTTATGCTGGGATGCATTCCCTGCTCCGTGGATCAGGTTTGGAACTTCAGTACTCAGGCTGGATAAACATGCCTGGATTATGGCTAATAATCACGGATTTTATGGTTAATAATCCAGGATTCTGGATCCTGGAGCAGCATTTTGGATCCTGGAGCAGGATTTTGGCAGAATTCAGAGTTTACTCAGGCTGGGAAGGAGCCAGCCCTTCCCGGGAGCAGCCGAAGGGATTTAACCCCTCTTTGTCCCCTAGAGCAGGATTTGGAATCCTGGAGCAGGATTTTGGCAGACTGGGAAGGAGCAGCCGAGGGGATTTAACCCGCCCCGTGCCCCCCGGCCGTTCCCATCCCGAGGTGCCACCAACAACCCCCTGCCTTCAACACACCCGCCACTTCCACTCCCCCAAAATCTGGGACCGGGCTGGTGCTCCCGGCAGGGATTTGGGAATAACCAGCATGGCTTGGCCAGACGCTCTGCCCGACGCTGCTCCTCATCCTCACCACGACCGCTAACCTCCTGTGCCCGGGGGAGTTCTGCCAGGGGCCCCCACAGCTGGATCCCGAGCCAACATCTGGGCAGCGCCTTTTCCAGCTCCTAATGAGGGAATTCGTTAAAGCATCTCCTGTCTGGAGGGGTGACAGCCCGGACAGTGACGTTGTTTACAGCCCCAAAATTCCCACCGCGGCCGCCGGCGCTGGATTTTTGCAGAAGCAGCCGCTTCCTCCGGCTGGAATTGTGCCGGCTCTTCCCGAGGCAGAGCTTTCACCCCTCCAGCGGGAGGGATCGGGATCAAATCCCCTTTCCCGAAGTCTTTTTCCATGGCGTCCCCGGGACCCGCGATTCCCCCTCCCAGTGCCAGGGGTATCCCGGTCCTCCCCGGCGCCTTTTGGGAATTAAAAACAAAAGGGAAAAATTATAAATAAGGAAAATAAATTTTTTAAAAAAACAGATATACGGTGATGAGGATTGTGCCGAATGGAGCGTCCTGATGGGAAGGGATCTGGGATGCCACAGAACAGGGATCTCCTCCCCCTGCCCCACAGACCCGGGGCTTTGCAGTTCCATCCCCCTGGAAGTCACAAACAGGCTGCTTTTTATTTATTTTATATTATTTTAGTTGATTATTGTATTTTATTTTACTTTACTTCATTTTGCTTCTTTTTATTTCACTTTATAGTTTTCCTTTATTGAATATTGTTAATTTCATTTAATTCAGTTTAGTTTAGTTTATTTAATTTATTTTCTATTATTTTATCTTCTTTTATTTATTTCATCTTACCTTATTTTATTTATTTCATGTCATTTATTTTCTTTTTTCTTCTTTTATCTCATTTAAATGGCAGCAATTGCCCAATTCCAGCTTCTAGATCCCCGAATCCCCCTTTTTATGGACTTTTTATGGGCTGGGGTCTCTTCAAGTCACCTGATCCCTTCCCCAGGAGCACCTGGGTGGGGCTGAACCCCAATTCCGCATCGCAGTTCCTCACTGCCACCCCAATTCCTGCCACCAGGATGGCTCTCAGGGATTCTTGTGGGCCGAGGTGTCTCCATACTGAGCAGATGGAGATTGGAGAGGAGGAAGTTCCCCCCATTCCTTCCCCCAGGACCACCCACATCCCACAGGAGCAGCCACAGGATCCACCTCCCAGCTCCAGGGATCCTGGACTCTTCCTCTTCCTGGTCCCTTCAAAGCCACTTTGGAGGCTGCACAAGGACTGGGGTGGCAATTCCCCACTCTGCCCTCAGCTTCTTTCCCATCCCAACACCTCCTCCCACCCTTCCTGATCATGGAATTTCCCAGTTATTTCCCGAACCATCCCTAAATCCCCAAAGTTTGCTCTGCCCTTGCTTTTACTATATCAACTGGTGGCACAGACACCCAACACCTTCCAAACCTTCCTTGCCAAAGGAAGAAAAGGCACTGGATTTGGGTTGGATTCAGGTTGAATTTGAGTTGGATTGCAGTTGGATTTAGGTTGGATTTGAGTTGGATTGCAGTTGGATTTAGGTTGGATTCAGGTTGGATTCAGGCTGTAGATGCTGCCTGGCACTGGCAGACCACAGAAACACCCAGACTGAGTGTCCCTGACTCCAGAGGATTGAATTCACATGGAGCAATTTTAGGACGTAATCAACCCCTTATTGGATGGAAAATGGTCTTGGAAGTTCATGTCATCCAAGGGAATGTTCCTGCTGGCGTTTCACTGGGTGGAATGGCATGAGTTCCTCCTCCCTGCTCAGCTTCCCACAGGAACCAAACCACAGGGAAGGTCAAACATCTTCCATTCCAAACATTTATCAACGGAACAATGTTTTCTGGCAGGAAACAATTTCTTTTTGAGGGGAAAAACCAGCTGTTTGTGTCCCAGGAAGCCCAGGCCGTGTCAGCCTGGAAGCAGCTCTGGGGGGCTTGGGACACCTGGACTCCTGTCCTGTGTCTTCCATGGGATCTCCAGGGGCTAAGGTGGGAGGTGGCACCTGATGGCAGGAACAGCAGTTGGAATTTTAATTAAAACACCTCATGGAGCTCCTGATCCTACTCCAAACCCCTTTTTTTGGAACCCTGTGCCCTTCTGCACCCCCATCCTTCCCAAGGGAGGAAGGACCCATGGACTCTGAGGACAATTCCAGTGACATGGGAGGAGGAACCTCCCCACTCCTGATTCTCTGGAAACCTCTTGCCAGGGGTTCTCCCCACCCTACATCCCCCACTGACGGAACCTTCTCCCCCTTTCACAACTTCCTCTGGAGCTTCTCCATCGAGTCACTGCCCCAGCCTCGTGCTGGGTGTCATGTTCCCTGCCTGGGCACCTCCCAGGGGCTCCCAACCCAATCCCACCACCCACGAGGTCTCTGGGAGTGACAATTCCTCCTACAGGGATGCAGAGCCCCTGTGCCCTCAGCTCTTCTCCCATCCCAAGGGCTCCTCCAGCCCTTCCTGACCACAGCATTTCCTAATTAGTTCCCAAACTATCCCTAAATCCCCCCGATTTGCTCTACCCTTTCCTTTACCACATGAGCTGGTGGCACAGACACCTAACACGTTCCAAACTTTTCTTGCCAAAGGAAGAAAAGGCACTTGGATTGCTTGGCAACACATTCCCTCGGGAAGGGAACCCACCATGGCATCTTCCCCCTGGCTGCAGCTCCACATCCCAACCAGCTCAGCCCTACGTGCCTTAGCCCCCACCCTCATCATCCTTCCTGGAAAGATGCCAGTGGAAATGTGTTTTCCCTGGAAAAACCAATGGGTTGATCCTGTTCTCCTCCCCATGGAGACCACAGGGTCATTATCCCATGGGTGTGGAGGGTTGGGCTCCCCACCCAGCTCTGGGGGCTTCCACCTCATTTGCTTCCAGTGAACAGCTGGGATTCCTGGGCTTTGCTGAGACCCTACTGGGTCTCAAATACCAGGATGAGGGATTTGCAGGCTGGGTTCTGCTCATCCCTAAATTTGGTGGGATTTAGGTGTGGAGGAACATTTCAAGGGCCGGATCCTGCCTCTGGAAAGGTGCTGCTCTGGCAGGGCCCTTTGGGAAGTTTTGGGACTAGGTTCACCCCCAGTTCAGGAAGCCATGAGGAGGAGGGAAGAGGTGGGAAGTAGGATGGAGACAGCTTTTCCATGGGGGAACTAATCCCAAATGCAAAAATTGGAGCAGAATAAACCCATTTCCAAGGGCTCACTGGAGTCTCCGAGGGGCTCAGGTTTCCCAGGACTTCAGGGACCCTTCCCTGTCCCAGAGAAGGACCTGGAATAACTTTGGAGGTCCCACCTGGGATAACTTTTGAGGTGTTTTTTCCTGGCACCCCAAGCGTGGGAAACACCAGGAAGCATCTCCAAACCCTCCAGGGATTCTCAGGAGCTCGGCCACCCCCAGCGGGCTGTAACCTGCTCATTTGCATGTTCTCGTCACCTCTAATTAAACCCTTGTGGTGCCCTTTGAGCCCCCACCAGCCCTGGAAATCCCCGGGATATGCTGCCAGGATTAGGGATGGTGGGAAGCAAATGGGATGGGTCCCACACACAGGGGTGGCCATGGGGATGTGGGTTTTCCCTCTTCACTCTAAGAATTGTTTCAGGTTTGTGGCCAAAGCCACGGGGCTGTGGAGGAAATCCAGCTTTCTGGGAGGCCATATCACTCCTGGCCTGTCCAAGGACCAGGATTGTGGCTCAGGATTTGGGGGGACCCAAGTGATTGGTGCAGCTCCCTCAGTGAAACAGGAAAAAAAATCCTACTTTAACATTCTCAAAGCAAAAAAAAAAAGTTGTGAAGGTCACTGGGCTCCATCTGTGAGTTGCCAGCTCTGAGAATCCCCAGCTGTGCTGGGCATGGTCACCTGTCACCCCCCAGGACCCCCAGGGGTTACCCCTTCTGGACTTCCTCCATCACCCCCTCAGAAACGAGAGAGGGGAAAAAATCAGCCTTCAAAGAGGTCACCAAGGGGATTTTGGGAAGCCAACAGGCCAGAAAAACCAGGGGATTTCATCCTGTTCCACTGAAGCGATGGGATCAGCACCACTGTGGGAAAACGAGGATTAGCTGGAGCAATGTGGGCCAGGACACCCCGTGGGCACGGAGCTCGTGCTCCAGGCTCAGGATCCCCAGGGGACACTCTTGGGGTGACCCCAAAGATATTCCCAGGGAAAGAAGGGGTTTGATGGCAGAACGGAGACAGGACCTTCGGGAGTAGCAGAGGAGATGCAACCCCGGTGACACCCACAACAAAAGGGACCAGCAGGGTGACAGGACCCAAAAGGGTGACAGGACCAAAGAGGGTGATGAGGATTCAAGAGGTGACAGGGACCAGCAGGGTGACAGGGACCAGCAGGGTCCCGTGGCTGGGCACCGTGCCAGGGTGACCACGGGCCAGGGACAGCCCCAGTGGGGTGACAGGCAGGGTGACAGCGGGGTGTCACTGAACATCCCCCATCCCTTGCTTAGTGTTCCCCCAAAGCAGCACCCGAGCCCAGTGGCTGTAACAGCTGGGACATCACTTTGGGACATCACTTTGTCACTGTCACCGCCAAGGAGACGCCGTGGAACGCGGGACTCTTGGATTTGTCCGCCGCCATGAGAAACATCCCACTCTGTAGCTGTGCCATGTCACGACATGCCACATCCTGCCATTGCTCTAATCCGGGGACAACGAGCCAGGGCAGTCTCCCGGTTCCCGAGGGGTTAAACGTCCCCAGCTGTCCCCAAAACGAGGAGGAGCCGCTGTCCCCCGGCAATTAGGTGGCAGGTCCGGGTACACCGCAGCCCGGCCAGTGACGTGGGGACGGACCCCGGTGGTTTGTGCCGCTGGCTGGAGCCCAGCGCCCCGAGCCGCAGCAATTCCCGGCCCCGGGGCACCTGGCCGGGAGCGATGTGTCACCGGGAACTCCAGGAACCCAATTCCCGCCCTGCCCGGGGACCCCCAAACCCGCTCCAACCCCATGTCGCCCCCGGGAGCAGAAAAGGGGGTGCACGATGAGGCCCCTTCCTCCCCCTCCCCCCAGACAGCTGCGTTTTGGGGTAAATTCAGATTCTGCACATTTTCATGCCGCGAGTTTCAAAACCTGAAATGGGGAAAGGTTTCTGCGCCTCCAGAAGCCTCCGAGGCCTTTCCCGGCTCTTCCCAAGGGGATTTGTAGCCCCTGGAGCGTGGGGAAGGGCGAGTGGGGCACAGCGGGGCTCGGAGTGCACAGGGAGGTGTCGCCTCTGGTTGAGAATTGAGGGAAAAAAACAACAAAAATGGGGGGGGTTATAGTATTTCTGCACACCGCGCCATTCCCAGCTCGCCCAGTGGGGTGACCGGGAGGAGCTGGGAGGAGCTGGGAGGGGCGGGGCGAGCACCCTGTCCCTGCCAGAGAGGGGTCACGGTCCCCCCGAGCCGTGGGTGCTGCGGGTGGAGGGAGACAGCCCACCCCCTCGCCCCCCACGGAGGCTTGAGACCCTCCCCAGGAGGGATCCAGGGGTCCGGGAGGAGGCAGAGCTGGGAATGCTGTGGCCCCCCAGTTCACTGCCCCCGTGGCTCCCAGTAAGGGGTACTGGGTGGACCTGGGGTGCTGTGGTGGCTCTGCACCCCAGTGTGTGATACTGGGGAAACTGGGGAGCAGCACCACCCGCCCAGCCGGCACTCACCACCCCAAATGGATCCCAAATGCCATTAAAATCCCCTTTGGAGCAGGAAAGGGCCTGCGGGGGGTATTGAGGGAGGGAGGGGGTGGGAATAGGCCCATATTCCAACAGTTCTCCCTCCTTCGCTCCCCGAACCTCTCGCCCAGCTCGCCACCCGTCAGGCAGGGAGGGAGGAGGGAGGGAGGAGGGAGGGAGGGGACGGGTGGATCCTGTCAGGGGAACCCCCTCCTCAGTTCCCTCCCACAGCAGATTGGGGGAGGGGGGGTGGCAGGTGAGCTGTCGTGACCCCAGATCTCCCACGGGGGCCACAAACAGCCCCTTGTGTCATTTTTCCCCCCCTCGAGAAGTGTCACCCGAATGTCCCCAGCGTCAGGAACTCCGCGGTGGTCGGACGTGCCAGAAGGACCTGGGACCTTGCACATCTCGAGCTCCATATAATGGGGGGCTGCACATCTGGGGAGTCTCACATCTGGGGGGGTCACACATCTGGGGGCGCTGCACTTGGGGGGGGCATCGCATATCTGGGGGTCGCACATCTAAGGGGGTCCACACTTTGAGGGTTGCACATTTGGGGGCCCCACATCTGGGGGCTCCTCATCTGGGGGTGGTCACATATGTGGAGGATCACATCTGGGGGTCACATATCTGGGGGGGTCGCACATGTGGGGATAGGGGCGACACGGGGACGTTCTGCTCCCTCGTGGCCGCAGGTGGGAACTGCACCCACCGCTCTCCCCACCCTGACCCCCTCCTCGCTACCTGGGGGGCATCCACAGCCCCCCAAAACCTTATCCCCTGGATGCTGCTCCTACTCGTCCACCGACGGTCCCGAACATTCCCAAAGGGGTGTCTGTCACCTGCTCTGTGCGACACTTGGGTGCAGGATGGTGGGTCCTCCGTGGACGAGTCAGTTTGGCCCAAATTCCTGGGAAAAACAATGGAGAGAAAGGATCAGCCGAGATGTGACGAGGAGGCACAGATGGGACCCTCGGGGACATGCCCCAGCAGAACCATCACCCCCCAGGCTGCACGAGAGAATCCAAAAGGCTGAAAATGAACCCCAAAACCATCGCTCTGTGCTGGGGGGGCGGGGGAGAGGGGGTCACCCCGATCCCACAAACACGACCCCCGGCCACCCAGTGCGCCCCAGCCAAAGGTGGCCCCACGGCTCTGGGGGATGGTGACCCCGCCGTCGCCTTCCTCCCCCCAAACTCTGGCTCCTCACCCGGGGTGGGGCCCCTTCCTCGGCACAAATTCCCCTGGGAGGATTTTCCGGGCAAGTGCCAGTTTTGGGGTGAGCCCGGGGTTTCCCCGGGGCAAGGGCACAGAGTCCTGCGGGTGACAGGGTTGGGTGTTGCCAGGCGGAACGTCACCGACACTCAGCCCCGGGGCGGGGGACCTCGGGGTGGGGGACACCCCCCTTTCCTAGGTGCCCCCGAGGCCACCACGCCCCGCCACAGGGTGTGGGGCCCGAGGTGACGGGAGGGATGGTGGCTGTGCCAGGTGACTCTGTCCCCCATCCCGTCCCCCCCGCCCCGCGCCGCGACTTGACGCGAGGGCAAAGAGCAGGTGGGTGCGGTGCCGGCGACAATCCCTGTTCCCCGCCAGTGTCACCCTCCGCAATCACAGCCCGGGACAAGAGCCAGCGGCACCAGGATCGGGGTGAGCGGGGGCACCCCTGGGCAGGGACCCCACCAGTGACACGGGGGAGGGTTGGCTCCGGCCGCTGGTGACCCCCGTGGGACTGGGATGGGGCGGCAAGAGGGTCCTGTTGGCCCTCGAGGCGGTGGTACCGTCCGGAGAGATGCGTGGCATGTTCCCCGGGTGGCCGGGGTCACGCTGGGGGTGACACAGGTGCCCGCCCCAGGATCTCACAACAGGATCGAGGCGTCCTCGCCGCCCCCTCGGCAGGATGGGAGACCCCTTGGGCCGCTGGAGCAGCGCGCCGGCCCGGTGAGTAGCCAGCAGGGTTGGGGGATCCCCACCTCGGGGCCGAGGGCCACGGGGGGGGTACAAAGGTCCCTCTGCCCACCCAGGAGCGACCACGACGACAGGTTCCTGCCACGACAGCCCAACAGCTTCGCCCGCCCCACCGGGAGAAGCATCTACAGTGAGTGAGGGCTACACCCCAAATATCCCCCCCGAAATCCGTCCCCGCTCCCGTCCCCTCACCCCGCGTGTCTCCACAGACCAGCGCAAGGACTATGGGCAGACCCTGCTCAAGCCCCACAACGATTTCCAGCACCACGTTGAGGTAGAAGCCCCCGAAGGGCTCTGAGCCTCCCAAACAGCCCCGAGCCCCACCAGCATTGCCGGGGTGCCCCTGTGTCACCGTGTCCCCTCCATGTCACCGTGTCACCCCCAGCACCTGCTGACGCTGCGCCTGGAGCGGGACCTGCGCAGCCCCGAGGACTGTCTGGGGAGGCTGAAGGCGCTGGAGGCGCAGGGAAGGATCTGGGGGCAGGATGTGACTCTGCAGGTCAAGGACCAGGAGCTGGTGCTCAGCGATGTGGAGAGCAAGGTACCCCTCGGCCAGGGCACTCCCAGAGCCTGGCACCCCCTGGATACGGGACCCCCCAAAGACTGGTATCCACTGGCCAGGGCACCCCTTGTATCCTGGTACGTTCTGGATGTGGAACCCCCAAAACCTGGTACCCCCAGCCAGGTTACCCTACGAAGTTTGGTACCCCCCAGCTAGGGCACCCCCAAAGTCTGATACTTCCCCAGCCCTGAATCCTGGCCCCTCCCCCTCGCCCCAAAGCCTGGTACCCCACGGGTATGGGACCTCTCCACAGTGTGGTACACCCTGGATATGGGACCCCACAAAGGCCGGTACCCCTCAGCCAGGGCACCCGCAAAGTCTGATATGCCCTGGCTAGGGGATCAACCGACTATGAGTCCCGGCAGAACCTGGTACCCCCTGGCCATGGCACCCCCTATAACCTCACTACCCGCTCCCCTGCCACCCTTATAACACTGGCACGCTTTATATCACTACCACCCCCAACCGTGGCACCCCTATAAACGCTGCCATCCCCAACCCTGGCACCACTACAAGCTGGCACCCCCTATAACCCAATTACCTCGCAACCCCTGAGCTCCTATAACCTTGCTACCCCCCAATCTGGGCACCCACAACCCTACCCGGTGCCACCCCCCAGACTGAGTCCCCTCAAAACTCTGCCATCTCGCGGGACCCCCCAGAGTCTCGTACCCCCTGGCCAGGGCACCTCCTGAATCCTGGTACCTGGCTATGCTATCCCCCAAACCCCCCTACCCCCCGGCCCAGGTATCCGCCAAAGCCTGGTACAACCTGGCCATGGCACCCCCTATAACCCCACTACCTGCTGCCCAGGCATCCTTATAACACTGACACTTCTTATATCCCTGCCACTCCTAACCCTGGCACCAGCTATAACCCAAATACTCCCAATCCTGCCACTCCTACAAGCTGGCACCTCCTATAACCCAAATACCCCCAACTCTGGCACCCCCTATAACTTAAATACACCCAACATTCGCAGCCCCATAACCCCAGTACCCCCCAGCCCTGGCACCCCAACACTGACATCCCCCATAAACGCTGCCACCACTATAACTCAAATACCTCCAACCCTGCCACCCCTGTAACTCTGGTACCCCCCAGTCTGGGTACCCACACCCCCAGACTGAGCTCCCCCAAACTCTGCCATCCCTCGCCTGTGCCCCTCCATTAACGCTTCACATCCACTCCCCTCATTCCCGACTCCCCCCGTCCCCTTTGCCCTCCCTTATCCATTTCGTGGCCGTTCCTGGGGGGGTCTGAGCACTCCCTTCCCCCCTCCAGGAGGAGCTGGAGTCATTCCCGCTGGGAAGCGTCCAGGGCTGCTGTGCCGGACTGGACAACACGGTGTTGGCCGTGAGTGTCCAGGAGTGGAGCCCCCCCGGAACGAGCGTCCTGCTCTTCCAGTGCGAGCGGCCGGGGGTGAGCACGGGGCGGGGCAGGACTGGGGGTGGGGGGCAGGACTGGGGAGACAACTCCCCGGGGTAGGGGGCAGGGTCGTGGAGACAGTCCCCCAGGATGGGGGCCAGCGCCCCGGGATGGGGGGCTGATGGCGGGGGCGTCTGTGCCAGGCAGAAGCGCTGAGGAACAGCCTGGAGAAGGTGCTGAGGCAGCGCAAGGAGGAGCAGAAGGGTCACCACGGGTACAGGTACCGGGGGATCGTGGGTCCTCGCCTCCTCCCTACGTCTGGCCCACCCCAAATTTTTGGTTCTGGGGAGGTCTTGGAGATGCTGCCACGATGTCCCTCAAAGAGTCCCTCCCTGTGGATGCAGACACACCCCCCCCCTCCCCGCTTTAGCCCCAGTACCCCAGGTCCTGGCTCAGCCCTCCCCGTCCTACCCCCCTATCACAGGTTCACACCTCCTCACACCCCATTCCCATGGATACAACTCCCCCTACCTCATCTACAGGCTCAGCCCACTCAAGCTATGGCCCCTACCACGGGGTGAGACCCAACCCACCCCATGTCCAGGGATACAACCTCTCACCCTATCCACGGGCTCAGGCCCCCTCCTACACCTCCACCCCATCCCCACGGGCACAAATCCCCCCACACCCGCTCCCGTGCCTGGACCCCACTCCTTGGCTCAGCCTCCTCCCATCCCCACGGGCACAGCGTGTTCCCCACCCCACACCTCACCCTTGGGCTGAAACACTTTCCCCTACTCCCCCAACGCCCCCCTCCTACCCCCT
>JAWWEE010000069.1:1451081-1479168 GCA_035221455.1 Xenops minutus | reverse complement strand
GGTCACAGAGGGGTTTTGGGCCCAAAAAGGGGGGTTTTGGGGTAAGGGCTCAGCACCCACCTTGCACTTGACGGTCCAGAGATTGGGGTCCCTGTGAGGGGGCAGTGACAGCTCGTTATGGGGGGGTCTGACCCCAATTCCCCCTTTTTTCACCCCAATTAATCCTCATGATGACCCAAATCCTCCCTTTTGCCCCCAACCAAACCCCTCTCGTGCCCCAATTCCCCCCTTTTTGCCCCCAAACTCACTTGACCCCGGGCAGCAGCTGCTGTTGGGTGATGTCATCTGACAGCTCGTCTGAGCCCCCATAAACCCTGAAAAACGGGGCAAAACCACCCCAAATCAGGCAAATTGGGGGGCTGAGGACCCCAACAGGGCTGGGGACATTGGGGGGGGGTCCTCGGGGGTCTCGGGGGGGTCACTCACGTCTCCCCCACCGAGGACTTGGCGTATTTCTTCATGTAATACTCGCCCAGCTCCTCCTCCCGCTGGTCCCTGGGGGGGAAAACAAGGAAAAAGAGGGGAAAATGAGGGGAAAAAAGAGGGAAATGAGGCTGGGGGGGGCAGGGGGACATGGGGAGCAGGGGGACACGGAGTCACGGGGGCAGGGGGCCACAGGGGGCATAGCTGGGGGGGGAGTCATGCTCTTTCCCAGCCCAGCCTGGCAAAATCCATCCGCTCCCAGCTCCTGGGAATGCCCCAAAGCAGCCGTGCTCCATCCCACGGGTGTCATTTTCCAGCTCACTGGTGTCAACATCAATCCCACCGGTGCCATCTCCCAGCCCACCAGCCCCACCTCCCCAATGTCCCCCAGCTCCTCCAGGGATGTCCCTGCCTTGGCAGATGTCCCAGTGTTTGGCAGAGCTCAGCCCCCCAGACCTCCCCAAAAAGCAGGTGGGGAGGGGCACAGGGGCTGTGGGTGTTGGGGGGCATGGGCAGCCCCTCCTGCCCCAGTGATGACCCCTCCTGCCCCCCAGTTACCTGAACCAGCTGGACAGGATCACAGCCCCCAACTACCTGCCCAATGAGCAGGACGTGCTGCGGTCCCGAGTGAAGACCACAGGCATCATTGAGACCAAGTTCTCAGTCAAAGACCTCAACTTCAGGTGGGGGAAGCCCCTTCCCCCCATGAGACCCCTCTGTGATCCCCTCCCCATGAGACCCCTCCATGACCCCTCTCCTGATCCCCTCCATGTTCCCTCTTCCAGGACTCCCCTCCGCCTCCCCCTTCCATCATCGTCTCTATAATCCCACTCCAGGACCCCCTTCCACAATCCCTCTCCATGATCCTTCTCCATGAACCCCTCTCCATGATCCCATTCTGTGCTCCCCCCTCCATGTTGCCCCTCCATGACCCCATTCCATGCTCCCCCTCTACGCTCCCCCTCCATGACCCCATTCCATGCTTCTTCTCCATGCTCCCTCCTCCACAACACCCCCAACATCAGGGTTAGATTTGGGGCTGATCAGGCCCCACCCTCCCATCCCCCATCCCGAGGACTCTAGGACCACCCCATGGAATGGGGGTGAGGGTGGGGGGCTGTCAGGGACACCTGTGTCACCCCCGCTCCCTGTCCCCTCCACAGGATGTTCGACGTGGGGGGCCAGAGGTCGGAGCGCAAGAAGTGGATCCACTGCTTCGAGGGCGTCACCTGCATCATCTTCTGCGGCGCCCTGAGCGCCTACGACATGGTGCTGGTGGAGGACGACGAAGTGGTGGGTTGGCATTCCAGAGGGGGAGGAACAGGGGGCTCCGAGGGGATGGGAACAGCCCTTGGCACTGGGGGAACGTCAGCCTGGTCCCACGGCCCCCTCCGTGTGACCCTTCATTGATCCCCTCACTGATCCCCTCCTTGATCCCCCTGATTGGTCCCATTCATTGATCCCCTCATTGATCTCACTCATTGATCCCCCTCCCCGACCTCTCGCCACAATCCTGCTCCGTGTTCCGCCTCACTGATCCCCTTTCAAAATCCTCTCATTGATTCCCTCCTTGATCCCACTCGCTGATCCCGCTCCATGTTCCCTCTCCACGATCCCACTCCCAGTAAAGGACTGGCAGAACCAGGACAGGGCTGGTTCCTGCCCAGCTGTGCCCAGTAAAGGTGTTGGTACTTCCCCCGGGTCACGAATCCGTGGGTTTGTCCCTGAGGAAACCCCCTGGTTTTCCTTCGGGAAGCTCCCGGGGTTGTTGCGCTCCCGAGAGCCGCTGGAGAACCAGAACACCGGAGCAGCGAGGGCCGGGAATGGGTGGGATGAAGGAAAATCCTGCCTGAAGGAGCCTCCCTGTGCCCTCCGAAGGGCAGAGAGGGAAGAACACCCCCCCAGCGTTGGGAATGCTGGCACAGGGACATTATCCAAAGGGTGCCCGGCCAGGGGTTCGCCGGCAGAACGCTGGGAAAGCAGCTGGGAGGACGGAGATCCGAAGAGCAGGAATGTGGAACCCCCACCACGGGTCATTTCTGGGAAGAACCGGGAGCTGAACGGTGAAGAGCAGGAGCTCGGAGCTTCCATGGATATTCCCTGGGATCCAAACACCTTCCCCAGGCGCTGGGGCAGGGTCGGGATCTGCCATTCCTGGGCATTTCCATGGCCGAGTGGGAGCTCCCACGCCTTGCGTGGAAAGAGGGAGGACCCTTCCCGTGGGAGAGGCAGGGGAGAGCCGGTGCCCTGCAGATGGAAAAGCTGCTGCAATGGGAAGCTGAGGGAGGGAAAACGATCCCTGTGACCCCTGGAGAACCCACAAGGACGGAGAGGATCCAATTGTCCATCAGGAAAAGCCCCTGGCCGGACTTGGATGGATCGTCATCCCCTCGGGATGCCCCGGCAGCAAACTGGGAAATGTCACATCCCCCTAAATCTGGAGCTGGTCCTTTTCCCAGCCCCTTCCCGAGGCTGTGGGAGCCACAGCCCAGCAGGACCATCCTTTGGGATGGGAATGCTGCTCCCTGAGCCCACGAGGTTTTCATGGATAATTTCCCCACCACAATCCCTCATTCCTGACGATCCCAGGAGGGATCAGAGTATTGTCCTCCCCGCAGCCCCTCTCTCTCCTGAGGATTTATCCAGGATTTCGGGCGGGCAGGAGGATGGGATGGCAGCACCACCTGCTGCTGTGGGGAACAGGGGAAAGCTGGTTTTTTTGGGAAATGGGGGGGCTCAGAATCCATGAAAATTCCCTGCAGAACCGGATGCACGAGTCCCTGCACCTATTCAACAGTATATGCAACCACAAGTTCTTCGCAGCCACCTCCATCATCCTCTTCCTCAACAAGAAGGACCTTTTTGAGGAGAAGATCAAGAAAGTCCATCTCAGCATCTGCTTCCCGGAATATGATGGTGAGCCCGAAGCATTCCCGGTGTTCCCACCCCCCTGAAGACCCCCCAGAACAGGGGCTGGAGGGGGTGGGAGAGGATGGGGATGAGCAGAGACGGTTCCATCCCAAAAATGGGCTGGGAAGGGGATGAGGAAGAGCAGAGCTGGTTCCATCCCAAAAAAAAGGGTTGGAAAGGGAATGAGGATGAGCAGAGTTTGCTCCTTCCCAAAATGGGCTGGGGAAGGGGATGAGGGAGAGGACGAGGATGAGCAGAGGCAGCTTCATCCCAAAAAGGGCTGAGAAATAGGAGAGGGATGAGGCTGAGCAGAGTGGGCTCCATCCCTAAAAAAGGGCTGGGGAAGGGGATGAGGGTGGTCAGAGTTGGCTCCATCCCAGAAGAAGTGCTGGGGAAGGGGTGGGGGATGAGGATGAGGATGATCAGAGACAGCTCCATCCTAAAAACAGAGCTGGGAAGGGGAGGAGGATGGGGGTGGGGGTGAGGGTGAGCAGAGGCAGCTCCATCCCAAAGAAAGGTCGGAGGAAAGGGATGAGGATGGTCAGAGGTGGCTCCATCCCAGAAAAAGTGATGGGGAAAGGGGAGAGGGATGAGAGTGAGCAGAACCACCTTCATCCCACTCCATGGGGTTCTGAGTCCAACCCCTGCAGGCTGGAGCAGAGCAGAGGAGCAATGTGGCCTCGGGAAGGCGTTTGGAAGGATCAAACCAGGATAAATTCAAGTTTCCTCAAGCCTTTCCCGGGCGTGGCTATGCCCCCCCCCCCTCCCCAGCCCTTCTCCAGAGCCCATCCCCACGGGAGTGGCTCGGAACCGTTCCCTCCCTCATCGCACAGGTCCCAACACATTCGAGGACGCCGGGAATTACATCAAGACCCAGTTCCTGGACCTGAACATGAGGAAGGACGTGAAGGAGATCTACAGCCACATGACTTGTGCCACAGACACCCAGAACGTCAAGTTTGTCTTCGATGCTGTCACAGACGTGATCATCAAGGAGAACCTCAAGGACTGCGGCCTCTTCTGAGCCCTGGGAAGGTACGGCGGGCTGGAGCAGGAAAACTGGGAATGGGAAGCCTGGGAAGCTCAGGGAAAGGGATGGGGATGAGTAGAGGAGGGGCCATCCCGAAAGGGGTTGGGGAAGGGGATGAGGAAGAGAAAGGTTGTGTTCATCCCATAAAAGGGCTGGGAAAAGGAGGAAAGGGGGATGAGGATGAGCAGAGCTGGATCCATCCCACCAAATCCCAGAGGCATTGATGTTGGAAGAGACCTCTGATGTTATTGAACCCACCCTGTGCCCTGTGCCCACCTTGTCCCCCAGCCCAGAGCACTAAGTGCCATGGCCAGTCCTGCCTTGGGCATCTCCAGGGGTGGTGACTCCAAACCTCCCTAAGCAGCCCCTTCGTGACTGACCACCCTTTCCATGAGGAAATTTCCTCCCGATGTCCCACCTGACCCTAACCTGGCATAGCCTGAGGCCATTTCTCCTCATCCTGTCCCTTGTTCCCTGGGAGCAGAGCCCAACCTCCCTGCTTCAGGTCCCCCCATCCTGTCAGGGAACCCTGGAGAGGGAGAAGAGCCCCTCTGAGCCTCCTTTTCTCCAGATTCAGCCCCCCCAGCTCCCTCAGCCACTCTGGCTGCTCCAGCCCTTTCCCAGCTCCATTGCCTTCCCTGGACATGCTCCAGTCCCTCCATGTCTGTCCTGGACTGAGTGACCAGAGCTGGGCCAACCCTCGACGTGTGACCCCCCCAGTGCTGCCCCTGGGACAATCCTGGAAATGGGACAATCCCAGCCCTGGTCCCACTGCCATTCCCAGTCCAGGCTGGATGCTCTTCCAGGACACCTGGGCACATCTGGGCATACCTGGCCACACCTGGGCTCACAGTCAGCTGCAGTGGGATCCTCCATCCTCATCCTCACAGGGAGGAAGGCAAAGGGTGGGAGATGCTCCATCCTCATCATCAGAGGAATGAAGACAAAGGGTGGGATGTGGGGTACTCCATCCTTATCCTCACAGGGAGGAAGGCAAAGGGTGGAAGATGTTCCATCCTCAACCCCGCAGGGATGAGGACTAAGGGTGGGATGTGGGATTCTCCATCCTCATCATTACAGGGATGAAGGTGAAGGGAAAGGGTGGGGTGGAGGATGTTCCATCCTCATCAAGGATGGGATGTGGAATTCTCCATCCTCATCCCCCCAGGGATGAAAGCCAAGGTGTCCCTGACTCTGGATTTCCCCCTTTTCCCCTCCGAGCCTCCCTGGGTGTGTTTAACTCCCTGTTCTCTCTCCCTCCTTCCCAGAAGAGGAAAACATTCCCGTCTCTCCGTTCTGCTGAGCAGAGCCAGAGGAAGATCCACCCCCACACACCCCTCGCTCCCACTTTTTCTATGACTGCCCTAAATCCGCCTCCTTTCCCCCCAAACTAGGAAGGGGCTGAACTCAACTTCCTGCTCCCTTGCGTGGCCATTTCCTCTTTTTTTCTGTTTTCCAAGGAAAAATCCCCATTCTCAGCATTTCAGGGGAGGTTTGACACCACAACACAACCAGGAATAGGAATATTGAGGGAATTTGGGAAGTAGGGATGAGAACTCCCCCCTGGCCATCCCCCCACAGCCCATTCCTGCCCCTGGATCAGGGATGGATTTATCCAAGCTGGAATTTCTAGGGGAGGTAGAGGCTGAGTTACCTCCCAGTGGCTCCTGGGAAGCAACCCCAGCCCTCCTGGGAATCAACCCCAGTCCTCTGGCAGGAGAAATCAGGGATTTGTGGGGTTGTTTGAAGCCCTAAAAATGTGGGAATTTCTCAGGCAGGAAGGGCTGGGGGAGGTAATCCCAATTCCAGCCTGGGAATGGGCTGGATAAAGAGGAAATGGTTACTGGGAACATTTTCACGCTGCTGTTTAGAGCTGCATTTGCTCTCTCTGTTTGTAAATAATCCGTAGGTGATCCCTGTATCCATCCTTTCCCGCAGAGACTCCCATTACGGCTTCACTTAAGTAGGAAAACACAATAAAGGAATATGCATGATGTGGGTGTCCTTCCTTCCCGCCACTTCCCGGGCCTGGAGGGAGGGATATTTCTCGGCTTTTGCATCCATTCCAGGCTTTATGAAGCTCCTGGATCACCCTGGGATTGGGAGCTGCTGCGATAGGGGTCACCAACCTCCCAAAAAATTCCTGGGGAAATGGGTTGGATGGGTTTAAAGGATGGGCCATTCCATGGAGAGAAGGCTCCAGGAAGGGAATTTTGGGACAGCCGGAGCTCCAGTGAGTTTGGAAAAGATTCCAGAAGAGAGAAACACTCCCTGGAGCTGCTAAGAGCTCCCACAAAGAATTTATCCTGGAATTCTAAGCAAGTGTCCTCAGAAAGGTCCCACCTCCATCCCACAGCAACGTCTGGGGCAGAATTCCCACTGGCATCTCAGCAGGCAGATTTGGGCTGTCAATGAACAGTAAATCCACCTGCAATAATGCCATGGACAACAGGATTCCTGGGATGTTCCAGCTCTCAAGTCTCTGGAAGCAGAACAACCACAGCAGTTGGTGGGTGACAGAGCGTAAGGAACCTCCCCATGCCAGTAATTCCACCCCATTCCTAGCAAAGAGCACAACGAACCTCCCTGTTCCCGATAATTCCACTCAATTCCCACCAAACTCTTCCCTCCCTTCTCTGGCAAAGCACAAAAACCTGAAGAACTCCTGGAAAAAGGAAGAAGAAACAGGAGCAAAGGCCTTTACTCACCATTTTAATAACTGCCAACAGGTCTAACAGATCAAACTGTACACGGGACAGACCCGGGAAAAGGGGCTGGATGCAAACATGGATCAGCAAAGGAATGCATGGAGTGGGCAGGGAAACGTGGGATTTGGCACCACACGGACAAAGGAAAGGCATGCTCAGGAAAAGTGGGACTGGGAGGGCGTTGGGAAAGGCAGGATGGGATAATCCACCCTTCTCATCCCAAAAAACACACGGGAATCAGTGGTTTGGGGGTTTGGGAGCAGCAGCTTCCCAGCCAGGCCAGGCTCAGCTCCTCTTTCCAGACGGGAATGCTGAGCATAAAACGGATTAACCACCCAAACCGAGACTAACCCCTCCTTATCCTGCTGCTTTTCCAAAGCCTGGTGGGGGTGGGATGGGAACGAGTCACACATGGAAAAGCTCGGAGGAGCTGCAGAAATAGGAAATCCTGACCATCCCAAGTGGCAAATGCTGGAAATTCCCGCTGGGAGGAATGTTTGCTGCAGGATCTCCCGTGTGCATAGTTGAGTGGTGCTTTTGGTTGGGTTTATTCCCATTGTTCCCAAAACCAGGTTTGAAGGAACGAAGTCCCGGAAAAGGGACAGTTTCCTGCCAGGAAAACAACCAAAAAGAACCGTAAAAACAGAGGAATGGGGGTTGGATAAAAGGAGGAGAGAAAGCTACATATCCAAGGGCTGCAATCCGGCTGGAATCCAGTAGGAATGGGGCTGGAATCCAAGGGCTGGAATCCAGCTGGAGTTGGGCTGGAATCCAGTAAGAATGGAGCTGGAATCCAGCTGGAATCTGGCTGGAACCAGGCTGAAATCTTGATGGAATTGGACTGGAATCCAGTTGGAATTTGCTGGAATCTTGATGGAATTGGGCTGGAATCCAGGTGGAATTGGGTTGGAATCAGGCCAGAATCCAGCTGGAATTGGACTGGAATCTATTGAGAACTGGGCTGGAATCCAACTGGAATCCAGCTGGAATCTTGCTGGAATCTATTGAAAACCGGGCTGGAATCTGGCTGGAACTGGAGTGGAATCTCTGGAGAACTGGGCTGAAATCCATCTGGAATCTGGCTGGAATCTCTGGAGAACCAGGCTGGAATCTGGCTGGCACTGGAGTGGAATCTCTGGAGAACTGGGCTGAAATCCTGCCTGCAATCCTGCCACAATACACAAAGATCCTGCCATCCGGCACCACCAGGACACTCCACCCCAACTCCAGAACTCCATTCCCCAAATGCCCATCCCCGAGCGCTCCCCAGGAAGCAGGGCCGTGCGCGGCATTCCCGGGACACGCGCCGGGGGCGGCTCCTCAGTAGAGGCCGCACTCCTTGAGGTTGTTCTTGATGATGACGTCAGTGACGGCGTCGAACACGAACTGCACGTTGCGCGTGTCGGTGGCACACGTGAAGTGTGTGTAGATCTCCTTCGTGTCCCGCCGCCGGTTCAGCTCCTCGAACTGGCACTGGATGTAGGCAGCCGCCTCCTCATACGTATTGGAGCCTGGGAAGGGCCAAATCCCGGGATTGGCGGGTTAAAGGAGGAGGGGCAGATGGGAATGGGAGGGGAAGGGGGTTAAAGGAAACAGGGATGAATTATGGAGTTGTGGGATGGGTGGGTTGGATGGGACTCCAAAATCATGGGAATGGTTCAGTTGGAAGGATATTAATAAAGTGACAAATCATGGAATCAAGGGATGGTTTGGGTTGGAAGGGACTCTGAAATCATGCAATGGTCGGCTTTGACGAGCCTTAAAAGAAAAGACTGACATATTATGGAATCAATGAATGGTTTTGGTTGGAAGGACCTTAAAGCAAAAGAGGGACAAATCAGGGGATCAAGGATTGGTTTGTGTTGGAAGGGACTTTAAAATCATGAAAGGGTTTGGGTTGGAGGGACCAGAGAAGAACAGGGATCTGTCTCCCAGCCTCTAAAATTTCAATGGAATTCTTGTCCTAGCAAAGTGTGGAAAACAAGGAGCGACCTCAATCTGCTGGAGAGCAACATTTGGGCTTCGTATCCCAGGGACAGACAAAGGTCGTTCTCAAAGCTCTTCCAAGAAAACGAGCCCAGGAGACAGAGGGAGCGATGTGGGGGAAAAGGAGCCGATCCTGGAGTGGCTCATCCCTGCTCTGCAGCTCTCCCAGACCCCACCCACCTGTGTACTCCGGGTAGCAGATGGTCAGGGGGCTCTTCCGGATCTTCTCCTCAAACAGGTCCTTCTTGTTGAGGAAGAGGATGATGGAGGTGTCCGTGAACCACTTGTTGTTGCAGATGCTGTCGAAGAGCTTCATGCTCTCGTGCATCCGGTTCTGGAATGGGACCGGACACGGCATGGGATGGGATGGGGTGAGATCCGACAGGCCACACCCAACACTGGAGTGTCCCTGCCATGTCCTGCCACTGCTCCAGGAGCAGCACAGGGGGACATGGACAGGATCCCTGTTCCTCCCTGGAATGACCCACATCCAAGGAACAGGCAGAGGACACCTCAAGGCACCTCCTGAATCCAGGAAAACTCCTTTAGGGGCCTATTTATCACTTCGAGGGGGAGATTCCATGGGTTGATCCAGGGAATCCTCATCCTCCTTGGACAATTTGGGGTCTGCACTTGGACTGACCCCATGGAAAGAGACATGGAGCAGTTCTTGAGGGACATTCCCAGTGTGGGAAGGGACTGCACTTCCTCCCAGCCCCCAATCTCCAGTCCCCAAACCCCCAATCCCCCATCCCCCAATCCCAA
This sequence comes from Xenops minutus, assembly GCA_035221455.1. Lineage (NCBI taxonomy): Eukaryota > Metazoa > Chordata > Aves > Passeriformes > Furnariidae > Xenops > Xenops minutus. Next base: position 1,469,346 of record JAWWEE010000069.1, on the reverse strand, counting down.
ATCCCCCAATCCCCAACCCCCCAATCCAAACACCAATCCCCAAACCCAATCCCAAATTCCCAGTCCCCCACCCTCCAATCCCCGATCCTGATCCCAATCCCAATCCCGCTCCCACACCATCTCCTCGTCCTCAGCCAGCACGAGGTCGTAGTCACTCAGGGCCACGCAGAAGATGATGGCCGTGACCCCCTCGAAGCAGTGGATCCACTTTTTCCGCTCTGACCTCTGGCCCCCCACGTCAAACATCCTGGAAAAGCCAAAAAAGCGGCTCAGGAGCCAGGAAAACCCCCCTCTCCACGGCATTCCTGGGCTTGGGAACGCACAGGGTTTGGAGAGAATGAGGCGCGGCTTCCCCTGGGAGAGGGAATGTGAAAGTGGAATTCCCCGGGTTTTTAAGAGGACTCAGGGAATGGCTTCCCGCTGCCAGGGTTAGATAGGATTTTGGGAAGGAATTCTTCCCTGGGAGGGTGGGGAGGGGCTGGGATGGAATTCCCAGAGGATGCCCCATCCCTGGAAGTGTCCAAGCCAGGTTGGATAAACTTGGAGCAACCTGGGCTATGGAAGGTGTCCCTGCCCATGGCAAGGGTGGGATGGGATGTGATTAATTTCCTCTTCCAACCCAAACCATTCCATGACCCTTCAGAGTCATTTAGAGCTGGGAGTCACAATCTGGAGCTCCTGATCCCCCCAGGACACATGGATTGTGTTCCCTCTTCCATTTCCAGTTTGTGTGTAGAACTCCCAAATCCGCCTCACAGTAGTTCCAGGGACCCCAGTTAAGGAGAGTGTGCTCCCTGTGAGCTCCTGCTGGGAGCCAAGAGGAGCAGCTCAGGGAATTCCTGCATAAATTGGATTCATTTCCAATTAAAAGGAGATGTGTGGGGAGTTCCAACCCCCTGCTCTTCCAAATATTTCCAGGAGAGCCCGGGATGGACTGGGAAGTAACAAAATCCAATTAAATCACGTCCTAATTACTGATTTGCTCCTACAAGGAACTGCCCAGGGTGGGATTTGATGATTCCACAGAAACTCCCCAGTCCAGAGGAAAAGATGGAAATCTCTGAGAGATTCTAGGAGATTCTCCAGGGTTGAATCCCTGGTGAGATCCTGAAGGAGAAGCATCCCTGAGAACTCAGCCCATCCCAACTCCAGCCCCTGGGCTCTGTTTTCAACATCTGATGTGGAACATCAGAGCAGAGTTCCAGGTGTTTCCATGGACATCATTAGTCCCTTTGAGGAGCCAATCCCTCTGTGGGACCCTGCATGTGATCCATGACCCTGGTGGGACTGGGAAGGAGCCTTTTCCTTCCCATCCAAAGGAACCTCCAGCTCCCACCGGTTGTGAGGGGGTTTGGAAGCACCACAAGCTGCAGCTGGAACTGCTCCTCTGGATCCATCCCCATGGGAAGGGAAGTTATTCCCTGGATGAACCAGGAGCTGAGGAAACACCTCAGTATGTGAAGGTTTGGGGAATTTTGGGTAAAATGCTGCTGTTCTAAGAAAATGTGCAGAGGCTTCATTCTCTCCCAGGGCCAGAGCTGGGAATGTTCACCTGGAGAAGGGAAGGCTCCAGGGAAAACTGAGAGCCCCTTCCAGGGCCTAAAGGGGCTCCAGGAGAGCTGGAGAGGGACCTGGGACAAGGCATGGAGGGACAGGACACAGGGAATGGCTTCCCACTACCAGAGGGCAGGGATGGATGGGATATGGGGAAGGAATTCTTCCCTGTGAGGGTAGTGAGGGGCTGGGATGGAATTCCCAGAGGATGCCCCATCCCTGGAAGTGTACAAGGTCAGGCTGGAACAAACTGGGATAGCGGGAGGTGTCCCTGCCCAGGCAGGGGGCGGGATGGTTTTTAAGGTCCCTCCCAACCCAAACCAGTCTGGAATTCCATTAAAACCCTGGGATTTCATACCAAACTCTTTCAAACACAAGCTCTAAGGAAGGCACCAGATGCTTTTTGAGGGATGGGAACAGGAAAGGCTCCAAACCATCGGCACAAATGGAAAACTGGGCTGTCCTACAACCACGAACGCCACAGGGATTCCCTGGGATCCCAAGCAAGGATTTCCTAAGCAGCAGGAAGGGTGGGAAACAGGGATTCAGCCTGAGCTCTGGGATTAGAGGGAGTTAGTGCCACAGGAAGGGACACTGGCAGGAGCAGGACGGATCCGGAGCCTGGATGTGGGAAGAGGGGACAGGAGAGTCCCATTCCCACAGTGCCAGGCTGGAATTCCGAAGGAACACATGGAGCACACCATGCACCATGAGAGGGGTTAAACTCAGGCTCAAACTCAACTCAGCGCCCTTTTAGTCTGGATTTTGGGATTGAGGCTGGAAAAGGAGCAGGCAGGTACCTGTGAGTGTGATCCCAAGAGAAAAGCAGCTGGAAAGAACAGAAGAAGGGAAATCAAATCAAACCCTTCCCAGGGAAGGAGAGTTAAAATGGGATCAGGGATTGTCCAGGAGCAGGTGTGGTATACAGGGATGGGATGGGCCTTAAACTCCTGGAAATGCAGGTCCTGGAATGTGAGAGGAGTCTCCACAATTCCTGTGGTTTCATTCCAGGGAAGGAGAGTTAAACCAGGATCAGGGATTGTCCAGGAGAAGGTGTGGGATACAGGGATGGGCTGGACCTTGTACTTCCCGGTCTTGGAAGGCGAAAGGAGTCTCCACAATTCCCGTAGTTTGATCCCAGGGAAGGGGAGTTAAACCAGGATCAGGGATATTTTAGGGATGTACCAACTCTTGAGGTGGAGGGCTGGAATGTGCACTCACTTGAAGTACAGGTCCTTGAAGGTGAAATGTGTCTCCACGATTCCCGTGGTTTTCACCCTGGTCCGCAGCACGTCCTGCTGGCTCGGGATGTAGCTCTGCTGGGAGATCCGCTCCAGGTCGTTCAGGTAACTGGGCCGGGCACAGCACGGCGGGTGAGAGCGTGGCTGGCACCGGCACGGCAGGCACCGCAGGGAGCCGGGGGAGATGGGGGATCCAGGGAATCCAGGGGAGCCGGGGAAGATGGGGAGCTATGCCAGGGGGGGAATCTCTCCCTGTGCCAGGCTGGGATCTCTGTGCCAGGGCAGGAATGGGGAGCTGTGCCATGGTGGGATCTCTATGAACAGGGAGGGATCTCTATGCCAGGATGGAATCCCTGTGCCAGGATGGGATCTCTGTGCCACGCGGGGATCTCTCCCTGTACCAGGCTGGGATCTCTGTGCCAGGGAGGGATATCTCTATGCCAGGATGGGATCATTATGCCGGGGGGGATCTCTCCCTGTGCCAGGCTGGGATCTCTGTACCAGGGAGGGATATCTCTATGCCAGGATGGGATCTTTATGCCAGGGGGGGATCTCTCCCTGTGCCAGGATGGGATCTCTGTGCCAGTGGGGGATCTCTCTCTGTGCCAGGGCAGAAATGTGGAGCTGTGCCAAGGTGGGAGCTCTATGCCAGGGTGGGTTCCCTCCTTGTGCCAGGATGGGATCTCTCCAGGCAATTCACAGGCCAGGGCTGGCACATCCAAGTCCGAGGCAGCAAATCCCAGGAACAACACTCCCAATCCAGGCAGATCCATCCCAACCCTCCTTTCCGACAGGCTGACACAACATTCCCTGAGGACCAAGCCACTGCAAGGCAAAATTCCCATTGAAATCCCAGCCCCAGCACATTCCCTGTGGAATGCGGTCCTCAGGAACACCAGCACAGGCCATTCCCAGCAGGATCAGGAATCCCATTCCAGCCTGGAACTCCTCTGAGCTGCTTTTCCCCACAGAACAGCCTCCATATTCCTGGCACAAATCTGCTGGAGTTTACTGCAACTAGAGGATTTTACTGAAACTGGGAGTTTTCACTGGGACATTTTAGAGGCACTGGGAGATTTTTCTGGGAGATTCTACTGGGATATTTTAGTGGCACTGAGAGATTTTTCTGGGAGATTCTATTGGGAGATTTTACTAGAACTGGGAAATTTTAGTGGGACTGGGAGATTTTATTGGGACATTTTAGAGGCACTGGGATATTTTAGTAGAACTGGGAGATTTTAGTGGCATGGGGGCGATTTCACTGGAACTGGGAGATTCCAGTGGCACTGAGAGATTCCAGGGGGAGGTCTCAGTGCCTCCGAGGGGGTACTACACCTTCCCCATCCAACGTTACTGTCCCAGAACCGTTGCCAGACAGGAATTGCTTCTTTCCCTGCCCCTGGAAGCTGTGTCAGGAAGTCCAGCGAGGTTTCCCTCCTCCCCCTGGCCAGAATTCCCAGGATTTGCAGAGCCCTGCCCTGTTTCCAAATCCCAGATCCCAGCCTGGACCTGCCCAGAGCCGCAGGGCCTTTCCCACAGAATCCAGGAAAAACCACTCCCCTCATCCTTCCCTCAATCCCACAGGTTTCGGAGCTGCCTGTGCCCGAGTTAGGCCTGGCTTTAGTTCCAGCTCAGTAAAACCTGACTGGGAAAAGCCTGGCTTTGATACAGGCCCAAACTGATGGGATAAAGCTGGAAAATTGCTCCCAACTTCCAGCTGGATGTTTGGGCAGTGAAAGTGGTAGAATTCCTAAATTTTTGGGGCAGGCAGGTAGGAGGGAATGGAGCTTGGAAATTCCCATCAAACCAACTCCTCGGGGAATGAGCCAGTGGGGCCTGAAAAACAGAGCACTGCCAGACTAATCCCAAAGCAAATCCCATGGGAATGGGGAGCAGTTGGAGGATGCAGCACAGGGAATTTTTGGGAAGCAGGATGTGCTCCCAACTTCAGGCACAGGAGGCACCTCCCCAATTTCCAGGCTGTGCCACTTGTATCCCAGATTTTGTGGCACCTGGAAAAAACACCCCAAAAACCTGGAAAAGCTCAGTGTGAGTCTCCTGGTTTCCAGGAATTCCTGACCCTCAACTGGCACAGCCAGGGAAGCTCCTCACAATGTTTTGGGAACTGCACAGCCCTGGCTGCCTCCCCCTCATCCCACACAATTCCACGTCCTTCCCAGTTCCTCCACTCCCATGTGCCTGGGCTGCATCCCTCCCTGGATCCCTGTGCTTCCAGAGCCAGCCATTCCCAAAAAGCCAGTCTGGGTTTGTTTCCCTTCTTTTCTGTCCCTTAAAATGAGGCTTTGAGGAGGAAAATAAAGAGCTCCTGTTTGGCTCTGAGAATTCCCAGCACATCCTTGGCCAAGCAGTGATCATGGAATCATGGATTCCCAGGCTGGGTTGGGTTGGGAGGGACATTAAATCCCATCTCATTCCAGCCGTGCCCTGGGCAGGGACACCTTCCATAGCTCCAAGTTTATCCAACCTGGCCTTGGAGACTTCCGGGAACGGAAGGGAATTAATTCCTTCCCAATATCCCACCTATCCCCGCCCTCTGGCAGTGGGAAGCCATTCCCTGTATCCTGTCCCTCCATCCCTTGTCCCAAGTCCCTGTTCAGCTCTCCTGGAAGGGGCTCTCAGGTCTCCCTGAAGCTATCCCTTCTCCAGGTGGACTTTCTCAGCTCTCTGATCACACTGGATTGGGAATTCCTTATCAGTAAACCTGCCAGCTCCAGTGCTGTCCCATCCACGCCCAAACAGCTCCAGGGTGCTCAGGGATGTTGGGATGTTGGGAAGAGAATTCCCCTTCTCCGGTTGCTCACAGGAACCCTGGAATGGGGAGTATTCCTAAAAATTTCCTCCTATTCCCTTTTGGTGCTGGGAAAAAAGAGGAAGGGGAGGAAAAGAAAGGAGGGAAAAAAGGGAGGAGAGAAAATAGAGGGGGGGAAAGAGAAGGTAGGCAGGAAAGAGGGAACAGAATTAGAGGGGGGAAAAAGGGGGGAGAAGGATGGGAAGGGAAAAAAGAGGGTAGGGAAAATGAGGGGAAAAAAGAAGGGAGGGGGAAAAGAGGAGGGAAAAACGAGGGGGCAAATGGGGGAAAAGGAGGGGGAAAATGGGGGGAAAGGTGGGAAAAGGGAGGGGAAAAGGGGGGAAGAAGAAGGGAGGGAAAGTAGAGGGAAAATAGGGGAAAAAAAGAAGAGCGGGGAAAGAGGAGAGGGAAAAATGAGGGGGGAAAAAAGGAGAGGTGAAAAAAAGGGAAAGGGGGAAAAGAGGCTGGGAAGAGAAAAAAGAGGAGGAGGAGAAAAAAGAGGAGAGGGAGGAAAAACAAGGGAGGGAAAAAAACACTATGGAAATAATGTGGATTTTCTCCAGCCCCATGTGAGGGAACTGGGGGCAGAGCCGGCACTTGGGAACACAGGGATGGGAAAAGGTGATCAGGAATGTGCTAATTCCAGCTAATCATCCACAGCACCCCCAGCCCGGGACCTGCTGGAATTGGGGAAAAGCAGCCAAAGAGCAACTCAAACTCCCAAAAGCTTTATGTGCTTGGGAACATGCCCAGGGATCCTGGAAAGGGAATGCGGAGATGTGTGGGATGGGAATTCCTTCATGTCCCCACTGCTGAGCCCCAAATGGAACTGGGTGGGATACTGGGAGAAAATGGGATATTGTGAAGGAATTCTTGCCTGGGAGGGGCTAGGATGGAATTCCCAAAGGATACTCCATCCCTGGGAGTGTCCAAGGACTGGCTGGATAAACTTGTAGCAACCTGGGCTATGGAAGGTGACCCTGGAATAGGATATTTACTTCCTCTTCCTACCCAAACCATTCATGGACTAAATTCCAAACCGCTCCAGGACTACACTCCAAACCGCTCCAGGACTACACTCCAAACCGCTCCAGGACTAAATTCATGAGGCACAAAATATGGGATTTTCCCCAGTGCTCCAGGAAGGGACCACAAGCTCCACATTCCCAGTGGATCCCCCGGCTCCCCCCACCCCCGCCAGCAATCCCAGCGCATTCCAAGCTCTGGGAATGTTTCCTTACTAGGAGGCCGAGTCGTTGAGCTGGTATTCCCGGGATCTGCTGAAGCAGGCCTGCACTCCGGGGTCTCTCCAGAGGCGCTGGATGACCCCGGCCAGCTCCGCCGTCATCATTCCCTCCTCGGCACTTCCTGCCAGGACAAACAGCTGTCGGGCATCGTCCTGCGGGAACAGGGAGCTGGGAATTACGGCCATGGAGAGACTCCGAGAACAGCCGCGTCGCCAGCACGGTCTCCGGAGCTCGGGAATTCTGGCCTGAGCAATCCCGGGCTCTGCGGCTGGTCGCCTGGAAATTAGGGAGGTCTTTCCCTCCTGCAGCCGGGAATTGGGATATCCCAGGGACTGCGATATCCCAGGAATTATGATATCCCAAGAATTGTGATATCCTGCGAACTGCAATATCCCAGGAATTGTGAAATCCCAGGAACTGCAATTGCTGAAAATCATGGAGTTGTTCCCCTCCTACCACCAGGAATTGCAGTTCCCAGGAAAACTGGGAAATTCTCAGGGAGAAGCTCCAACCCATGGAGTAAAATCTCCCAAGCAGGAATGGCCACAGCACTTCCCTGGAAATCGCTGCTCCAAACGTGGCATTCCCATGAAAAACAGGATTTCAGGCACCTTGTGGAATGTTTCAGGGAAAAGGTTGGAATGCTGAGGGGCTGCTATGGAGCAACGGGCTGAAGCAGAGGGTGTAGCTGAAAAAACTCTGTGTTTTCCTCCTGTAAGGAAAATCCTGGTGTGGAACAGCAAAGGGATGTGAGAAATCCACTCTCCAAGTTTGGGATGGTGATGGATCAAAGTTATGGATGATGGTGGCTCAAAGATATGGGTGACAGTGGATCAAAGCTCTGGATCACAATGGATCAAAGCTCTTCCCAACACCAGCTCCTCTCCCTGGAGCCCCAAATCTCCCAGCCAAGCTGATCCCAAATCCACCCTATGGAGTTCTGGCACCCCAGGGATAGATCCCTGCCAGTCCCTCTTGGCTTCCCTTGGCCTTTTCCTGGGAAAGCAATGCTGGGTTCTTCCCTTCAGGCTGGATTGGGAGCCGGGAAGATTCCTGGCACTCAAGTCTGGGTGGGTGACCAAGAAGGAAACAGGACTGAACGCCTTGCTCTTCCAGCTCCAAGATCCCAGCTGGGCTTTGGGAAGCACCAGGAAGGTGAGAGGGAATTCCAGGAGGACTTTGGAGTGCCCTTTGGCCAGGACTTAGGGTCAGAAATCTGAGAGAAACATCCCAAATTCCAATTTTATGAGGCTGATCAACCAGAGCACAAGGAATCAGTGCCGGGCAGGGGCGCAATTCCTGCCTCCCACACATTCCCAGGAATCCCTGCTTCCTGCTTTGTGCTCAGGGCTTCCTGAATTCCAGCTTAAAGTGAACTCAAGGAACAGCCTGCAGAACTGGAAAGGGCAGAAAACCAGGGCCTGAAACTTTCAAAATTCCACATTCCAAATTCCCCCAAAATTCCAATAATTTAGGGAAGGATTTGGAGCATTCCAGTTAAAACCCCATCCCCAGAATTCCAAGAATTTAGGGAAGGATTTGGAGCATTCCAATTCAAACCCCACCCCAGAATCCCAATAGAACCGTTTGTCCTGCTAAGAAATTATTAAAGCTCATTTCGTTGTATGTCCTCCTAAGCTCAGAGTGAAATCCCGGGATCCATCCCCACAGTTTCATGGAAAACCAGGAATACTCACGGCTCTGGCGACTTCTCCAAAGTCTATTTTTAGCCTTCCCATGGCTCGGATGATGGCGATGATGGATTGGATGGTGTTGCTGTACACAACCACCTTGTACTGCTTGCACTCCTCCTCCGAGTATCCATCCTCATGGATAATCCTGGAATGACAGCAGGATGTCATTCCTGAGCCAAATCCAACAGGAATTCTGGAGATTTTGGTCCCTCCCCACCCAAATCCCGCTTTTCGGCCACGCTCACTCACTTCATCTGTTTCACGATGGTGCTTTTCCCAGACTCTCCAGCTCCTGGAAAGCACAAAAAAGATCCAGTTAAACACAGGGAATGAAGAGGAAAAGCGGGATGTGGTTTTCCCAGTTCCCATAGGGAAGTTGGGGGGTCTGGAGCGGGGTATTCCTCAGGAATTGCTGCTGGGAAAGGAGCTCCACTGTGCTGGGGATTAGCAGTCACTGTGAGCTCTCTGCTGAAAATCCTGGAATTCCTGAATCCTCCTCAGCTGGAAAATCTGGGATGAGAATTTATCCCTCTCTCTGATCCAAAGAAGCCCTAAAGGGCATCTCCAGCAGCTCCCACCACTGGATGGGAAAAGCCTTAAATAACCTGGTGGATCCAAGCACAGATCCCAGAGAATTTTTCCAAGGAATCTGGAATTCGGAAGAGACCTGGAAGAGCTTCCAAATTGTCCCTACACATGGAGGTGAAGCAGCTTCAGCGAAAGCCCAGAGAGACCTTCCTGTGTCAGAGCAAAGCTTGGAATGGCTCCTGGAATCCTGGAATGGTTTGGGATGGAAGGGACCTCAAGGATCATCCCATCCCACCCTGCCATGGGCAGGGACACTTGCCATACTCCAGGTTGCTCCAAGTGTATCCAACCTGACCTTGGACACTTCCAGGGATGGGAAACAGCCCCAGCTTCCCTGGACAACTCGATCCCCTGCAATTCCAGGGACCCAGAGCATTCCTGGGACAACCTGGAGCTCCCTTGAGTTAAAAAGGTTCCTTTTGAGCTTCTCAGACCCAGAGAGGAATAAATGGAGCAGCTGCCAGGAATGTCGGGCTGTGGCAATGCTTTTCCAGGGAAAAAAAGCTTTTTGAGAGCTTCCCAAGCCTCCTGCAGCATCCAGGATGGACACAGCACATTCCAGCTCCATTCCTGCCTCCTCCAGCCTTGGGAAGGGCTCCAGGAACAGGAGCTGGGAGCAGGAGTGGCTTTGAAAAAGCAGGATTTGTTTCCCAGGGTCAGGACTTTGTGTCACATTGAGGAGCCTGGGAATTCTCTGGCAATTCTGGAGCCCTGGAGAGCAGAGGGGCTGCTGTAGGGTTGGGATTGTTCCCCTGCTGGGAATTCTGTGCAACATTTTCTCAGAGTATTCCACATTCCTTCAGGGTTTCTCCAAAAAATCTGAGTTGGGAGTGACCCACAGTCATAACAAATAATTATAAATAAATAAATAATGAAGGTATATAAACATAAATTTTATAAATCAATAATTATAAATAATTATAAATAATCAAATTAATTATGGAATTGTGGAACTGTTGAGGTTGGAAAAGCTCTCACGAGTCCAACCATTCCCTAATCCCTGTTCCCAAGTGCCATATCCACCTGTTTGATGAATAATTCCAGGGATTTGAATAATTCCAGGCTGCCCTGGGCAGCCCATTCCAGTGCTTCCCAACCTTTTTCTGTGAAGGAATTATCCCTGATATCCAACCTGAGCCTCCCCTTGGCCCAAGCCAAGACTTAAGAATTGAAGGACTAGAATGTTCCCATGGACATTCCTGAACTTCCAGGAGATCCAGGGACCTCCAGGATCACAGGAAGAGCTCCCTGAAGCTTCCCAAACAGGAGTCCCACATTCCAAGGGACCCTGGAGCAGCAGCACAAGGCTGGGAGAACACCTGGAGTTCAACAGCCCATCCCAGGATTTTGGGTCACCATTCCAAGGGGATTCAGCAGCTCAAAGCTGAGAAGCAGCAGCTCTCACTTCCTGATGGATCCTCTGGAATTCCAACAAATTCCACCATTCCAAGAAAAGTCACTTTAGTTAAGGATATCATTCACCGTAGCCCCAATTTGCATCCCCAGGAAACACTTCCCAATGTTTTCCCAAAGCCCCAGAGCTAGGGAGCTGTGGGGAATTTGGGAAGAGAATAAAAAAAGGGTGGAAAAATCTGTGCCAGGAAAAACCTGGAGCAGTGAGTTATGCAAATGAGTGGGACATGCAAATGAGAGTTATTTTGGAACAAACTTCTGCTTTTAATTAATTTTACATGAATTAACGCCACCACCTCAATGGCATTTCATACGAACAGAATCAGAGCCGAGGCCAGGAAAGCCATCCAGGCTGGATAATGATGTGGTTGGGGCACACAAACGGCATTTAGCCAGGGAAAATTTGGGATTCAGGACACCAGGACAAGTCTGGGATCTGGCTTTGTCACTCAAACCCCCAAGGCATGGCCTGGGATGACATTCCAGCCCTTCGGAAAGGCCCTGGGAGCGGAGGGAAGGATCCAGGTGAGCTCCCAACGTGAGCAGGAAGGGCTCCTGCTCCCTCCCCTACTCGGCTGCTCATCCCAAGCGGAAAAATCCCGGATTCCTCTGTCAGCAAAGCCATGTCTGCACCTGCCCAGGAGCCTTTTCCTGGGGGCACATGAGAGGAGGGAATGGGAGCGAGGGCTCCCGGGATATTGCCAACTTCCTGAACCATTCTCAGCCTCCCAAGATATTCCCAGCCTGTTCCCAATCTCCTGAGCTATTCCCAGCCTCTCCCACTTCTTTTCCCAACTCTCCTGATTTCAGTTGTATTTGATCCCTTTTCCTTCTCCTTTCCCAAATCTCCCAGTTTTTCCTGTATTTCCCTCCCTCTCCTCTCCCAACCCTCTGGATTTTGGCTCCCTCCCTCCCTCCCTCCCTCCCTATCCAGGCTGGGAATGATCCAGGTCTCTTTCCACAGGCAGAGCCCTTTCCTCCCCCTCCAACTCCCACATCCCAAACTGGGACAGCTTTTCATGGATCTGGGAAGGACTTGAGGACTCCAAACTCTGGGAAAATTCCATTCCTTTCCCACTAAACCTCCTGCTCCAGGAAAAAGGCAGAAACCACCCAGTGAACGACGCAGGACCCTCCTGATCCAGAAAATTCCATATGGGATAAAAAAATTTCTTCCTCAAACAAGGGAAAAATTCCCATGAACTTTTTCCATCAGCTCATTTAAATCCTGGGAATTCCCTGTCTCTTCTTCACCTGCACATTAATAGAGGAGATTCCAGTATTCCTGGGATTCCCAGGAAGCTCTATGCTAGTTTTTAAATCCAGGAAAGCACAATATTGGAGAGAGATTTACAGGAAAAATCTGGGATCAATATTTGTTTTAACTGAGGGTAAATCCAGGCCAAGATTCCAATTATTCCCAGGAAGCTTCTCCTCACCCAAGACACACAGGAAATGCGGGAATTAGGATTTTCCAAAGCCAACAGTGACCCAAAATCAGCTGCTGCTCCACCTTTTTAAGCCTCATCTGTTTTTTTTCCCTTTCCAAGTGATTTTTTGGGATAATTCCCCCCATTCCTGGTTTGCCCTCAGAGCCTTTGTGGAACAAAGGAGGGGAAAATTACTTGGAAAAATATGAGGGAAGAAAAATTCCAGGCAGGGAATGTTCTTCTTACCCCCAAAACAACACCTAGGGAACAAAGGATGCTCCTGAAGCCAAGAGCTTTTCCATGGATACAGAGCAGCAAAACTGTTGAGGAAAAGGGGATGAACGGGAAGGAAAAGGGAATTCTTGGAGCAGGAGGGTTGGAAAAAAACAGAATAACACAAGATATCCCCCAAGACTTCGAAAGGGAGACCCAGAGATGGTTCACAGCTTAAAACGTGAGGGTTTTAATGGAATTCCAGAATTCTGGAATGGTTTGGAAGCTCAGCCCATTCCAGCACTTCCCACTATCCCAGGTGGCTCCAAGTTTATCCAGCCTGGCCTTGGACACTTCCAGCGATGGGGCAGCCACAGCTTCTTCGGGAATTCCATCCCAGCCCTTCACAGGGAGGAATCTCTTCCCAATATCCAATTCCTTCCCAGTATCCCATTTCTCCCCAATATCCCATTTTCCCCACTCCAACCTGCTTCCTCAGCCCTCAGTTTGTGCCCATCACTCCCAAGAATTCCAGAAACACGGATCAAACCCAGCAAAACTCGGACCAAGGGAATATCCCACCATTCCTAAAGGAAAATCCTCCCTCCAGCTCTTCCCAAATCATGGCAAAAATCCCAATGACCTCTCCTTTCCCTTTGCATTAAACCCCCTTCAGGATCTCCCACTCCCAAATCCCAAACACAGGGATTTTCCCCCCCATTCCCAGACCAAGGATGTCATATCAATACCAGATCCAGGAAATTACATATGGGATAAAAAACCCTCCCCAAAACGAGGGAAAAAATCCCTTGTGGACTTTTCCAACAGCTCCTTGGGAGGATGTTTGTTCCTACTGACACCTCCCGCTGGGAATTCCCACTTGCAGGGATATGTGGGGGGACATTCCAGCATTCCTTGGAATTCCCAGGAACCTCCACTCTCGTTTTTAAACCCAGGAAAGATCTGGGAGATATTTCCAGGCTGTAAACCGGGTTGGGAGCTCTGGGAACATCCCACGGACACAGACGAGAAAAAGCCAAAGAGAGACATCTCGGGACAGTTCGAGCCCCCCACAAAGGGTGGGATAATACAGGTGCTCCCTCCTGCCCTCAGGGAGGGGATCAGGGATCTCTTGGGATCCTCCTGGGATTCCTTGGGACGCTCAGGACTCTCCCTGGGGATCCCCTTCAGCTCTTCTAGGATCCCTCAGGACCCTTCTCAGCCCGCCCAGGGACTCGCATTTCATCCCCCCCCCCCCAACCTTTCTTGAGGGGGAGACCCCCATTGCCCCCCCAAACACCCTCCTGAGGCTGGAGACCCCCATTCCCTTCCCAAATTCTTCCTGAGGCCACAGACCCCCATTCGGCCCCCTAAACCCCTCCTAAATCCAGGAGACCCCCATTCCCCACCTCGCCCCTCTTCCTGAGCCCCCCCCAGACCCCTCCCTGTCCTTCCCAGACCCCTCCATATCCCCCCCAGGCCCCTCCCTGTCACCCCCAGGCCCCTCCGTGTCCCCCCCGCCGTTTCCTCACCGAGCAGCAGCAGCTTCACCTCCTTGGCCGCTTTCTCGCCGTCCTCGCGGAGGTTGCGGTCGATCATCTTGCTCCGCTCCACCGCCGCCTTGTCCTCGGCGCTCAGCGTGCACCCCATGGCGGCGGCGGGGCCGCCGGGCCGGGATCGGGGCCGGGATCGGGAGCGGGATCGGGAGCGGGCCGGGCGGCTCCTGAGGCGGCGCCGGATTTCCGGTCGTGGCCGCGGAGCACGATGGGAAATGTAGTCCCCAGGGAGAGAAGGCCTCTTCCGCCTCGGTAGGGTGAAGCATGATGGGAAATGTAGTTCTCGGGGGTGTGAGCACAGCACTTCCGCCTTGGTGTAGCGGGGCGCCATGCGAAAGTAGGGTCTCGCTTCCGGTCGAGTGGCGCGGGGCATGCCGGGAGTTGTAGTCTTCGTGGGGACTGGGGCTATGGTGACCCCGGGACCCCCCAGATCCTCCCAGACTCTCCTACGGCGGCAGCAATGGGGACCTGTGGGACCCCCAAACCCCCCGGCAATGAGGACCACCTCTCAGCCCAGGGAGTGTCGTGGGACCCCCCAGTCCCCCATGGCCGTAACAATGACGATCCCTTCCCCCCCCCAGAGAGCACCGTGGGATCCCCAACCCCCCCCCCCGCAATGGGGGCCCCCCACCCCACAAGGAGTTCTGTGGGGCCCCCAAGCCCCCCTGGCTGTGACCATGAGGCCCCACCCCATCACCCCAGGGACCATTATGGGACCCCCCAACGCCCCCCAGTAATGAGGACCCTCCCTCAACGAGCACCGTGGGAGCCCAAACCTCCCATGACACAGAATCCCCCACCCCAGCGACCCTTTTGGGACCTCAAATCCCCCCGGGTGTGACAGTGAGGACCGTCCCCACCCCAGCGACGATTGTGGGCCCCCCAACCCTCCCCGGCAATGAGGATCCCCCACCCCAACGAGCTTCGTGGGAGCCCCCCAAGTCCCCCTGGCTGTGACAATGAGAACCACCCACATCCCAAAGAGCTTTGTGGGACCCCTAGCCCCCATTACACTGAGGACCCCCCGACCCCACCGACCCCAACTTCCCCTGGCTGTGACAATGAACAGCCCCTTCCCCCACTCCAGTGACCTTTGTGGGGCCCCCATCCCCCATGACATTGAGGACCCCCCCCCCCGAACAAGCCACCGGGACCGCCTCTCTCTCCCCTCTCATCCACATTTACCCCGAGCAAACCCCCCAAAAACGCTACAGCCCCGCCTTGCCCGACCCCGCGGGGGGGTCACCAGCCCCCCTCCACCCCCCCGCCCCCTCCCTGCTCTCCCCCCTCCACCCCCTCGCCCCCTTCCCCTCCGTCCTCCCCGACTTGCCCCGGGATGCGAAAATCCACGGGGGGGAGGGGAAGGGGCAGGTCCCGCTTGGGACCCCCGGGGGCGGTCGGGGGACCCCCAATGCCCCACAGCGGTGACAGGGATGGGGGGGGCAGGTCCCGTTTGGAGCCGGCGGTGCCCGGGGGGGGTTGCAGGTCCCATTTGGGTCCAGGGGCCCCCGAGGTTGGGGTCAGGTCCCGTTTGGGACCCCCTGGGGTCCCCACGGTGGGGGACAGGTCCTGTTTGGGGCCGGCCGAGGGGGGCAAGTCCCGTTTGGAGCCGGGGGTGCCCGGGGTGGGTTGCAGGTCCCGTTTGGAGCCGGGGGTGCCCGGGGTGGGTTGCAGGTCCCGTTTGGAGCCGGGGGTGCCCGGGGGGGGCTCGGGCGGCCTCCCCGTGCTCTGCAGGAACTGCAGGAAGTTCTCCTGGATGGAGCCCTCCCGGCTGGGCAGCCCCAGCCCCTCGTCGGGGGGCTGCTTGAGGAGGCAGGCGAGCAGCCGGCCGAGCTCGCCGCGGATCTGCCGGTTGAGGCAGCCGTAGAAGAAGGGGTTGGACGTGAAGCAGCAGAAGCCCAGCCAGGTGACCACGCTCTCGGCGGGCCCCCCCGCGTCCCGCGCCCCCAGCGCCGTGTACAGCTGGAAGGAGAAGTAGGGCAACCAGCAGAGCACGAACTGGCCGCCCACGGCCAGCGGCACCGCGGCCGCCTTGCCCCCGGGGCCGAGCGTCCTGTGCGGGGTGCTCCGCGGGGCTCCCCCCGACGGCGTGACCATCGTGGAGCGGCTGCTGAGCGAGGCCGAGCGCCGGCGGGCCGGGGGCGTCTCCAGCCAGGTGGGCGGCGGACCGTGGTGGGCGGCGGCCACGCGGGCCACGCGGAACATGCCGCAGTAGGTGACCACGAGCAGCAGCAGCGGCAGCGCGAAGTAGAAGGCGGCGAAAAACACCACGAAGACCTTGCAGGACGCGCCGCGGCTCCACTGCAGGGAACACCCGTGGGCGCCGGGCGAGGGCGGGCGCTCCGGGGACAGCCAGCCCAGCACGGGCACCACCGAGGTGGCCACGGCTTTGAGCCACACGCCCGCCAGCACCCCGGCCACCAGCGCGGGCGTCATGCGGACCTCGTAGCGCAGCGGGTGCAGCACGGAGTAGTAGCGCTCCAGCGTGACCGTGGAGATGGACAGCACGCAGGCACAGGTGAGGCACACGCTGAGGAACAGGTACGCCCGGCACAGCCCCGGCGATGCCAGCGCGGCGGAGCCCACCAGCATCTCCAGCGGCATCAGCGTGAGCGCGGCCACGAAGCCCACGAGGCACAGGTGGAACACGAAGGCGAACTTGCGCAGCGCGGGGGTCCTGGCGATGACCCCCATGACGGCGGCGTTGCCCACCAGGGCCGTCACGTCCAGCAGCACCATGAAGAGCAGCCCCACCGAGCGGGCGGCCCCCGCGCCGTCCTTGGCCTTGCCCTCGGCGCTGCCGTCGGGGGGCCGGGCCCCCCCCCCTCGGGAGCCGTTCCAGCCCCACGGGGAGGGCAGGGAGGGCTCCATCCTGCGCTGGGCATCGCACGGGGCGGGGGTCACATCGCTGTGTGCTCCGTGGAGGGGGTGGGGGGTGGCGCTCAGAGCACCCCGAGGTGCTCCCCGGTCGCGCCCATCCGGGTGGTCCTTGGCGAAGGGGCACCTGGGGGAACGGGGAGGTGTGAAGAAGAGGGGGGAGACACTGGGGGAGCACCTGAGAGCTGAGCTGAGACCCCCAACTGCGGATCCCTGGGACCTCGGGGGAGGGGGAGATGTTAGAACAGGGGGGAGACACTGGGGGGACCCCTGAAAAACTGAGTTGAGACCCCCCACTTGCAGCCCCCAGGTGGAGCTGTTGGTGGGAGCGCTGAGACCCTGGAGGGGCCCATGAGAGCTGAGCTGAGACCCCCAACTGCAGACCCCCGGTACCTGCGGGGAGCGGGAGGTGTTAGTAGAGGGGAGAGACGCTGAGGGGACCCCTGAAAACCCGAAAAGGGTCACAGCCGACTCCTGAGGGCCCTGGGGCGTCACAGCTGAGCTGGGGGAAGGTGGAGCTGTCAGAGGGGGGCGACACCCTGGGGGGACTCCTGGGAGCTGAGCTGAGACCCCCAGCTGCAGAGCTGTTGGGGGCCTTTGGAGACCCTGTGGGGGACCCCTGAGACCTATTGGGGGGGTCTCAGCTCGGTTGTGACCCCGCCCCACAGTCCCGGGCACCTGGGGGGGAGGTAGAGCCATCAGAGGGGCGGGGGGCCCTCGGGGGGCCCCTGAGAGCCGAGCTGAGACCCCTAACTGCAGCCTCCAGGTGGATTGTCGGAGGGGGGGATGGAGACCTTGGGGGGACCCCTGAGAACTGGGAGGGGTAGAAGCCGACTCCTGAGAGCCGGGATGGCACAGCTGAGCTGGGGGAATGGCAGAACCCACGACCCCGGGGGACCCCTGAGGCTGAGCCGAGACCCAACTGCAGTACCTGGGAGTAGGTGGAGCTGTCGGGGCGGGGTGGGGGGAACTCTGGGGGGACCTTTGAGAACCCCGGGTGGGTCACAGCCCACCCCAGAGAGCCATGGGGGGGCTCAGCTCAGTTGTGCCCGCCCCCCCAGCCCCAGGCACCTGTGGGGAAGGTGGAGCCATCGGGGGGACGAGGACAGTTTTGGGGGTCCCTGAGAGCCCGGGAGGGCTCAGCTCAGCCGTGATGCCCCCCCAGCCCCCAATCCCTCTCCACGAACCTCCCACCGAACCCCCCACCAAACCCCCTCCCCAACCAAACCCCTCGTTGCTCCCCCCCCAAAAACCGAGAAAATCCGGGGTAAACCCCCCAAATTCCAACGTTTCTACCCAAACCACCACAGTGGGGCCCCCCACAGTTGGGGGGGCAGGATGGAGGGGGTCCCCGCACCCCCCACGCGCGCGTTCAGCCCTGGTGCTCCCAGGGCCTTGTGTGACCCCCCACGCCGAGCTCAGCCCCCCTTCATGAGGGGTGGGGGGGCCACGCCGGAGGGATTTGGGGGCCACCCCAGTCCCCCCCCGGGTGTCCCCACCGGGCCGGGGCCCCCGAGGGTGGGGCGGCTGCTGATGGAATAGGGGCGCAGCCAAGGGTCCCCCCCCTTCTCCCTGCCCCCCCACCCTCCCCATCACCCCGAGTGTTGGAGGATCCCCCTCCCACCCCCGGGGGGTCCCGTTCC
>JAWWEE010000069.1:1408175-1423452 GCA_035221455.1 Xenops minutus | reverse complement strand
GGCTGAGGGAGCTGGGGGGGCTCAGCCTGGAGAAAAGGAGGCTCAGGGGGGACCTTCTCCCTCTCCAGGATTCCCTGACAGGAGGAGGGGCCGGAGGGGGAGGCTCAGGCTCTGCTCCAGGGAATAGGGACAGGAGAGGGAATGGCCTCAGGTTGGGCCAGGGAAGGGGCAGGTTGGATATTGGGGAAATTCCTCATGGAAAGGGTGGTCAGGCCTTGGAAGGGGCTGCCCAGGGAGGAGGTTTGGAGTCCCCAGCCCTGGAGGTGCCATAAACACCTCCAGACACTTGATGTGGCACTTGAGGACACGGCCAGGTGGCCTTGGCAGTGCCGGGAATGGCTGGATCGGTGATCCCAGAAGGCTTTTCCAACCTCAATAATTCCACGGGAAAACAGATCGCTCCTGGCAGGTTCGGTTGGGTATTGGGGAAATTCCTGCCTGGAAAGGACGGTCAGGCACTGGGAGGGGCTGCCCAGGGCGGGGGCGGGGTCACCATCCCTGGGAGATGTGGCACTTGGGGACGTGGGATTCGAGGGGATTCCACGGGCTCCTGGAGCACCACTTGGATTCCAGAGGCTGGTCCAGGACAACCCACCTGCCCTTTGTTCCCTGTCTCCAAGCACATCCCAAATCCAGACTCTGTGGGGTCCCTGGTGCCCTCCTGTGTCACCGGTGCCCAGGTGGCTCCAGGGACTCTCATTCCATGTTTTCCCTGCCCCTCTCCCATGTCTCTGTTGTCCTTGCAGGGGTGTGAACACCTTCTCTCCTGAGGGGAGGCTTTTCCAGGTGGAATATGCCATCGAGGCCATAAAGGTACTGTCACCTCCCCCCTATTTTCAAAGGTTGGGGACATTTGGGGCTCCTTCAAACCCCAGCCTGGGTTGGTTGCGGCTAATCCTACGGCTGTTCCCTCCCAAACATCCCACACTCTGCTCTTTCGTGGGACATTAAGGACCAAATCCCATTGTTTATCCCCAAATGAAATCAAATCCAAAGATGTTTCTCCCCAAAGCAAACCTAAAAGGTGGATTTAAACCCTGGAACTCTGCAGGGCCAAGTGGCCTTTTGGGGTTAAATATCTTTCATTTATAATGTCATTGATAAATATTCCTGTTGATTATATTTATAGGATTGGGAATAAGTAAGTTTGGGATAAACTGCCCAAGGGATGAAGTGAAGAAGCTCTGAGGGCTTTGGGCTGGGGAAGAGAAGGGTCCAGGCTTCATCTTCTCTTGGAGCACTAAAACGAGGGATAAAGTGATAATGGGGAGAGAAAAGGTGATAAAAGTGATAAAATTATCTAGGAATTGGGAATTAAAGCTCCTGGGATGGTCAGATCAAGGTCATTGTTCATGGGATCAGGGTGGGATTGAGGGGAGGGTTGGTGGGATCAAGGCAGGGGTTGGTGGGATCCAGATGGAATGAAAGCGGGAGCTGATGAGATCAAGGCAGGATAGAGGCAGGGACTGGTGGGATCAAGGTAAGGGTTAGTGGGACTCAGGCAGGGATTTCCAGGAGCTCCTGGGATCTGTCCCTGTGCTTGTGGGGACAGCACAGTGACCCCGAGATTTGCTGCAGTCCCAGGGTGGGCCTGGGTGCTGGGGATGATCCCTGCCTGGAGCTTCTGGGACACGGGGGAGAGCAGGAGCTCCTGGAAAGCAAAGTGCCCGAGCCACAGGATTTGGGCCCATCTGGGAAATCCTCTTTCCCTTTAAACTTCATTCCCTCTGGCAGAGGAGAATTCCCAAGGCCTTTTACAACCCTTAGGCCTCACAAACTGCTATTGCTTGGGAGATGAAGGATCTGCCCAGCCACTTGGGATTTCCGTGGATTCCACCTTCTCCCTTTCCTCCTTCAGGGAATAACCTGGAAAATCCAGACTGGATTTGTTTGGGAGGTGATGGGATTACATCTGGAAAATCCCCCAGATAAGTCAGGATTAGGTGGGTTTTATGAGAGCTGGAGCCTGTGGTGGTGTTTTCCAGCTGGGCTCCACAGCCATTGGGATCCAGACCTCGGAGGGAGTGTGCCTGGCTGTGGAAAAGAGGATCACATCCCCCCTTATGGAGCCCAGCAGCATCGAGAAGATCGTGGAGATCGACTCCCACATTGGTGAGACCAAGGGATCCAGCCCTGGGAGCACCCTTGGAATTGGGAAGATATTTATACTGAGCATCCATCCCCTGGGAGTTTGGGAAGCTGTGGTTTGGGATGAGCCCTCCCTGCAGGTTTGGAAGGGAAAGGCTCATCCCTCCCAGTGCTCCTGGGTGCTGATTTTCCAGGCTCCAAGCCAGCTCCAGGAGCCGGGAAGAGGCAGCTGAAGCACTGCCCCTTGTCTCACTGACCTCCCTCATCCCAAATTTAGCTCTGAGAGGGCAGGGAATTACGGGCACTTGACTCCAGGCCAGTTTTTCTGGGAGAGCCGGTTCCAACCCTGAGCCACCCATGCCCTGAGGGGCCCAACTGTGGGCTCCTGAAAGGCAGGAGAGCTCCAGAATTCCCATATTCCTGCTCCATGGGACATGGGAAGAATTCCAGGAGTCCCATTCCCTCCTCCTGAGGGACTTTTCCCAGCCAGAGTGGGGACTGTTCCAGGGTTAGCCAGGAAGGGCCCCTTCCCAGCAGATTCTTTCCATGGAATCATGGAATCCTTGAGGTTGGAAAAGCCCTCTGGGATCACCGATCCAATCATCCACCAGCACTGCCAAGGCCACCCCTGGCCATGTCCCCAAGTGCCACATCCCTTTTTTTTTGGGCAGCCCCTCCCAATGCCTGAACATCCTTTCCAGGAAGGAATTTCCCCAATATCCAACCTGCCCCTCTCCTGTCCCAGCCTGAGGCCATTCCCTCTTCTCCTGTTCCTGTTCCCTGGGAGCAGAGCCCAACTCCCACCTATCCCACCCTCCTATGGGGAATCCTGGAGAGGGAGAAGGTCTCCCCTGAGCCTCCTTTTCTCCAGGCTGAGCTCCTGGTTTTCCAGCCCCTTCCCCAGCTCCATTCCCATCCCTGGACACTCTCCAGCCCCTTAGTGTCCTTTCTGTCATGAGGGACCCAAAACTGCCCCTAGAATTCCAGGTGTGACCCAGCACAGAGGCACAAATCCCACCCTCTCCCATTCCCACATTCCCAGCTCCTCTCTTCAGCCTTTTGTGTTTCATGTGGATTTTCGGGAAAACTCATGCTAAAGAAGGGGTGGAATGACTCCTGTGTCCCCTCTCCCATTCCAGGGTGTGCCATGAGTGGCCTAATTGCTGATGCAAAGACCTTAATTGACAAAGCCAGAGTGGAGACCCAGGTGAGATTCCACATTTCCATCCTTAAAATAGCACCACAAATCCCAGGAACACCTTGGAAGTCCTGGGCAAGGGAAAGAAGATCATTCCAGCCAGTGGGATGGTGTGGAGTGGGAGGTTTGCTGGGAGCATAAGGGCTGTGTCTGCCTCTGTTTTGGTAAACTACTGGATATATGGGATTGTTTTTGTCCCCTTAAATTTCCTGGATGCCTCAGGTGCTCTGATGTCCCAGGGCTGAAATAAAGGCTTTTCCCAGGGTTTTTTTGTACATATCCACCCTCTGGAGAGCTGGATAACCCATTGCTTCCAAAACAGATACTGGGGTAAGGCTCTCCAGCCTTGCATTTCCCTGCTGGCATCTCAAGGTTTAGGTATCCCGATTTTCTGGGCATTTCTGCGCTTCCTGACGCTTCCACAGGAGAGCAGGCCTCGAGTTCCACAGGGAAATTGTCCTTGTGTTTAGACACTTCTCACCAGCCCACCAGCCTTCCAGAAGTGTTATTTTTTGGGAACACAGGGGTAACTGGGATCTTTTCCTGCAGAATCACTGGTTCACCTACAACGAGACGATGACAGTGGAGAGTGTGACACAGGCTGTGTCCAACCTGGCACTGCAGTTTGGGGAGGAAGATGCTGATCCAGGAGCCATGGTGGGAGCTGGGCAAGGATTTGGGAATGCTGGGGGGCTCTGGGGATATGGTGGCTACCCCTCTCCTTGTCCTGGTCTGACCTGTTCCCTCCTTTGTCCTGCAGTCCCGCCCGTTTGGGGTCGCGCTGCTGTTCGGAGGAGTGGATGAGAAGGGCCCCCAGCTGTGAGTTCCGCTCTTTTAATCCTTTGGAAAAATCCAAACCTCCACTGAAAACTTCCCACAACTTCATTCTGGGCTTGTCCTTAAGGATTTTCCTCTGGGGTTCATCTCGTTTTGTCTGTCCCATTATGTGTCTGTTAATGCTGTTAAACTCTTCCCTGAGCCTCCCTGCCTGTTCCCATGGAAAACACACCCTTATCTTCCCCAAATCCTTGCTTTTTGTGGTCTCCTGGGAAGCAAGGAAGTGTTAAAGCTCTCTCTGTGCCCTATTCCTACCTTTCCCTAAAGGAGCAGCAGTAACATAATCCTGGTGACATTCCTTGGGGAGGTGGTGGAGTGGCTGTAACCTGAACTCTGGGATCCAAAGGAAGGTGGGAAGGGCTTGGCAGAGCCAGCTCAGCAAGGCCTGGCTCCCAGCAAGGAAAACTGGCTGTATTTATTAAAAAAGTCAGGATAAGAGCGGGAAAATCCAAAGGGAAATGGTTCTCAGAGAAACAAACGTGTGTTGGAGCGTGGGAGCCACCAGCTCAGGATTCCCTGCGGATGAATCCCAACTCCAGACGTGTAGGAGCTCCAGGGGGTGGTGGGAGAATCCTTGGGATGCCCTGGGATGCAGCTGGTCCCTCTGTGTCCCCGCAGGTTCCACATGGACCCCTCAGGAACATTCGTGCAGTGCGACGCCAGAGCCATCGGCTCGGCCTCGGAGGGAGCCCAGAGCTCCCTGCAGGAGGTTTATCACAAGGTAAGGCTGGGACTGGGATTGGGAAGCACATCCCAAGGATTTGGGGGACCTCAGCACCCACCAGCATCCCCTGATTCCCTTCCCAGTGAGGAGTTAGGAGTGGGGTGGGGATGAGGTGTCTGAGCCACTCTGGGCAGGATCGTTCCTTGGCAGAGCATCCTGGGAGGATCCTGTGGATCCTGAGGATCTTTACAACCAGGGGTAGAGCTGCTTCCAGGCCCCTGCTGTCCTAGAGGCTGCTGTGCCTCTGGGATAATTAAACCATGTCAGGAAGTTGTGTATAAATAGCATCAGGATCCCTGTGGATGCAGCACCTTCCCCTGTAAAACCAGGGAATTTGCTGCTGAAATTTCAGGTCATGGTGGATATTAGGTAGGAATTTCCCTCCCCACCACACAGAGAGGTGAGAATCCAAACCCTTATGAAAAACATAATTAATGAGAAGCATAATCAGTGAGGAAGGCAATTAGTGGATCATTTATCCACTACAGTTATCCCAGTTCTGGATTCCTTGGATTGACAACCCTTTTCCAAGTGCAAGTCTGGGAAGAGCCATTTATCCACCAGAATTGTCCAAATTCTGGGTGCCTCAGATTGTCAACCCCTTTCCAAGTGCAAATGGCTGGGAAAACTCATCCACTACTATGATCCCAGTTCTGGGCTCTGTTGATCCCCAACCCTTTTCCAAGTGCAGGTGGCTGGGAAGAATAATTTATCCAGTACAGTTATCCCAGTTCTGGATTCCCTGGATTGCCAGCCCTTTTCCAAGTGATGATGGCTTGGAAGAGCCACTTATCCACTGCAGTTATCCCAATTCTGGCTCTGGGGCTTCATGCAGGGATTTATGGGATTAAACACAGCACAGAGGCTTTATCAAAAGGGTGATTTGGCCTTTTTTTTGTGGGAAATCAGTGACAAAAACCAGCCCCTTGTATCCCAATCCCATCAGTGGGATTTCTGTGCCCAAATTGCCAGTTTTTTTAAGGAGAAAGAGCAGGATTTTCACTATTCCTGGCAATGTCCCTGCCCTTCTCTCCCAGGGATGCTGCAGATCCTTGGATGAGCTGCTCCATTCTGGCTTAAGGGATTTGGGAAAGGGGAGGGGCCACATCCTGAGCCTCCTATCTATGACCTCCTTGTTTTCCAGTCCATGACGCTGAAGGAAGCCATCAAGTCATCCCTGGTTATCCTGAAACAGGTCATGGAAGAGAAACTCAACGCCACCAACATTGAGGTGAGTTGTCCTGGAGCTGGGAATGGAGCAGCTCAGGGCTTCTCAAGCCAACAGCTGATCCTGTCCCTTCCAACATGGGAAAAGTTGGGAGTGTTTGCCTTCCAGAGGTGCTTTCCTGGTGTGTTTTCACAGCTAATCCATGATTTCGAAGGGGTTCTCAGCCCTTTCCAAGTCAACAGGGACCTGGATTGCCCCTCCTGGATGGCTCGTTGTCCCCCTGGATTCAGCCATTCCTTGTAATAGTAGAAGGAATGGAAATTCTCCAGCTCCTGCGTTGCTAAATCAGGCCTGGGGCAGTGCCAAGAATCCCCTGGATGGTGGACAGAGCAGGAGCCTCCAGGCATGGCTGTGCCCCTGGAACCCCGGGAACAGGGAGAAGGCACAACCTGGGGGTGTCTGTCCCCCCAGACCTGCTCCCTTCAGGCTCCTTTTAGGGTAGGAAAGGCACAACAAACCCCCTCTGGATTGGGTGGGATAAGTGGGAGATGAGGAGCCAGGCCCCTGGATAAAGTTTGCTTCTATTTCTGGCAGGTTATGAGACACCAGACCTTTCCAAACCATGGCATTCCTGCTCCTCTCTCCCATTCCTTCCCTCTGGGTGCTGGAAACCCTTTTCCCAAAGTTTGCACCCCATTTTTCTATTCTATATTGCTGCTGGTGGGATTCCTGGTGGGATTAACCAACATCCTTTGGAGGGGAAAGCCACCAGCACATGAAAACTTGGATCCCTTGTCCCAAAGTGATGCCACCCAGCTGGAATCTCCTTTCCAGGTGCTCTCCCATCCCGGGTACAGTGAGAGGCACTGGAATGTGTACAGTATCCTGATGTCATATCCCAGTTTAACAGGGGCTTAAGTGTGCTTGGCACGGCCCTGGAGTGGGGAGGAATGGGAACTGTGCCAGAGGGGGAAGGATTGCAGGAATGTGCTGAGGGATTCAAAGGTTCCTGTTGACCCCAGTCCCCCCGAGGCTGCAGATCTGTCACCTGAAGGGCTCTTTGCTTACTAGAAGGAAGTGCTGCTCCCATTTATCCCGGAGTGTTTTCCCTCTGGGATCAAAGGAAAAGGGGGAAAGTGTGGCTGTGGAAGAGTTAAATCAATTGGTGACAAAGTTCAGGAGCCTGGGAGGACTTTTATGGATTTTAAATGAATGACTTCCCTGTAAAACCTTTCTGGGAAGGGGGGAGGGAAGGTTTGTAGGGAGAAAGGGAGGGAGAGGTTTGAGGAGACCTGGAAAAGGGAAGGAATTGGTGTCTCTTGAGTGCTTGGCTTTAGGATTTATACCCATTTGGGGGGATTTATATGAGGTTTTGGTGTGTAAATCTTTGTGCAGTTGAGTCTGGTTGGCTCCAGGATCACCAGGTTTGGTGCCCAGAGACACTGTGGATGCTCCATCCCTGGAAGTGTCCAAGGCTAGGCTGGTCGAGGCTTGGAGCAACCTGGGATAGTCCCAGCCCATTCCTGCCCCATCCCAGCCCATTCCTGCCCCATCCCAGCTCCTAGCTATCCTTCTGGCACAGCTTTCCCTGTTTTGGGCTCTCATCCCTGAGCCAGGTGTGACCCTTCATTCCGCTCACATTCCTCTTCCAGCCTTGTCCTCCAAGTATCCCTTGTCCTGCTGCTGCCTCTGGAATGCCTGGGCTGCCTGCCCTGGCACTGTGTCGTCCCCACTCTTATCCCTTGGGCTTTTCCTTGGAGGTCTTGCAGGATGCACTTAGGTCTGGCCTAGTGTCATGTTTGGCCCTCCCCGAGTCTCCAGACAGGCCAGGATTTATCCCTTTGGAGGAGAAGAGCCCCTTGGAGAGGCAGGAAATCCCTTTTCCCAGGATTTTTGAATGCCTTTCCCCTCACCAGCACCTTCCTGTTTCCACTAAAATTCCCTGCTGCTGCTCCTACGAGGAGACTGAGTCAATCCAAAGCTATTTATGCAGCCAGCAGCTATTTTAGGGAATCAGGGCTGGAATGATCCTGTTGGGCTGGCAGCTCAGGAGAGGGAACAGCTGCTCCCTGCTTTCCTCAGCCACTTAACCCCTTATTCCTTGTTTTCCAGCTCGCCACGGTGGAGCCCGGGATGAAATTCCACATGTACACCAAGGAGGAGCTGGAAGAGGTTATCAAGGATATCTGAAAAACAAGGAAAAACCCCTCAAATCCCCCACGGCCCCAATCAAAGGAACTCTCCCAGTTCACCCAATTACTGGGATTTCCTCTCCCAGCAGCCCCTTTATCCCACCGGATCCAGAGGGTTTTTTTTACTCTTTGTGGACAAAACTGAGGAGGGAATGGAATAAATGATTTTGTTATTCCCACTGGGCCCCTCAGAGAGGGGGGAAAAGGTGGGTTTGGAGCTGGAATTGGGGGTGGAGCAAGGACGGGAGCTGTGCCAATGGCTCTGCTGGGGCAGAGTCTCCCTCTCGTGGTGTATCCATGGGCCATTCCAGGTGGAGTCCCACATTTTTTTTTAAAAAATCAGCATTTTTTGAGCTGCTTGCACCTGTTTGGTGCATTCCACCCTTCCCCCCGCCCCCGCCCTTTCCTGGTTGCTTTTATCCATAACTGTTCCAGGTGCTCCAGCTCCATCCCATAACCAGCTTTGGAGTTTGAGTTTCCTTGGAAAAATGCCTAAAAACTGATAGAGCAGAGCCCACCAAGCAGGAACAGGGATAAAATCCTCTCAAATCCTGCAGGCACCCTGGAATTTTATGAGTTTAACCCCATTTTTGACCCAAAAAATTCCTGCTTTATCCCACTTTTCTTGCCTTAGTTTCTTATTCTCCAGCAGGAATCTCTATCCCTGTCCTCCACATAGAATCTGGGAATCAAGGATCAGGCTGATGAGGGAATAAACTGAGATTAAGAGAGTGTTTTCCTGTAAAATTGTGGTGGTGTGGAAAACCAGCTCTGCCTGGATCCTGGGAGTGGGAGAGGCCTGGGAATTAAATTCCAGGAGAAATTGCAATTTTAAATTCAAATTTCAGGAGAAATTACATTTTAAAATTGCAGTTACAGGAGAAATTCCAATTCCTGAATAAATTGCAATTTTAAATTCCAATTCCAGGATAAATTATGATTTTAAATTCTGGTTCCAGGTTAAATTCCAATATCAAATTCCAGTTCCAGGAGAAATTCCAATTCCACTCTGAACCCAACAGCACTGGCTGGTGTGGAAGAGCCAGGAGGGGGATTGTCCTAGGAAATAGGGACATTTTACTGCTGTGATGCTGGAAATGAGAAATTTTCCTTGTGTTTCATTCCTTGGCAAAGCCAAACCTCCCCCACCTTTTCCTTGTATTTCCTTTTCCACCTTTTTCTCCCACTCTTTTCCCTTTCTCCCTTCCCCCTTTTCCCCCCATTTTTCCCCTCCCTTTCCTTTTTTTTCCCTGTTCCCCGCTCTTTTCCCCCAGAAAACAACTCTGCCCTTTCCAGGCAGGAAACTCCTCATCCTGTTAATTCTCCCCTCTTGTCATTCCCAGCTGGATTCAGAAAGGGAAGGCAGGCCTGGAAAACCAGTCCTTGGATAAACCTCAATTTCAGCCTAACTGAGAACCCTCCCCTTGGGAATTCCTGAGGGTTCCTTGTGAATTCTCCTCTTCCAGAGCACTTTAAAGGGAACAGCTTGGATCCCCTGAGGCCGTGATGGGCTTGGATCCAACCCTTGTTCCTGCAGGTGAAAACAAAATTAATTAATGGCTTTTTCCCTTTGGGAAGACATTCCTTGGAGCCTGCAATGTGGGGAATTCAGCTGGATTTTGGAATGCCGGGCCACTCCTCCTCCCGAAACCAACCTGGGGCAGGGCCCTGGAACAGGAGCTGGTCCATCCTGAATATCCAGAGGGGCTGGAATGAGGGCCAGGCCACCACCCTTTATCCCAGTTTACCATCCCAGAGCTCAGCTTCCCTTTGGGAATGGGGCCCAGGGGTGTCCCAGGGGCTGTTCCAGCTGGATTTGTTTGTGTCCCAGGGACACAAAAGCCCTTTGTTCCCACAGTGCCAGAAATGGTCCTTTGTGTCCCATCCTGTCACAAGGCACCTTTTATTTCCCCAAATCCACACTTTTTCCCTCAGGATTTTCTCCCACCCCCTAAAATCTGCTTCTTCCACCCCAAAATCTGCCCCAGACCCCAAAATGTTCTTATTTTGGCCTCAAAATCTCCTTTCCCCTCAGGATTTCCTCTCTATGCCCAAAACCTGCCTCTTTCACTCAAAAATAGATCCCAGACCCCAAAATCTGCATTTTTCCCCCTCAGGATTCCTTCCCATCCCTCAATTTTTGCCTTATTACCCTCAAATCTGCATTAGTTTTTTACCACTAAATCCGTTCCAGACCCCTATATCTTCATTTTTTTACCTCACAAAAGTCCCTCAACACCCCAGTATTTGCCTTATCTTCACAAAATCTGCCTTTTTTTTTTTTTTGCCTCAAAAACTCCCTTTCCCTCAGGATTTCCTCCCACCCCACAAAAATTTGCCTCTTCCACCCCAAAATCTGCATTTTTTTGGTCTCAAAAACTGTTTTGCCCTCAGGATTTCTTTCCATCCCCAAAAAATCTGCCTTTTCTACCCCAAAATCTGCATTTTTTTTACCTCAGAAATGTCTCAACACCCCAATATTTGCCTTATCACCTCAAAATCTTTTTTTTTCCTCAAAAACTGCTTTTACCTCAAGATTTCCTCCCATCCCCCAAAATCCACCCCAGACCCCAAACTCTGCATTTTTTTAACCTCAGAAATGCCCCTGAACACCCCAAAAATCTGCCTCTTCCATCCCAAAATCTTTTTTTTTCCTCAAAAATTGCCTTTCCCTCAGGATTTCCTCCCACCCCCTAAAATCCACTCCAGACCCCAAATCTGCATTTTTTACCTCAGAAATGCCCCTCCACACCCCAAATTCGGGGTTATTTCCTCCGCACCCAGGGCCTTGTGCTCCCTGTGGAATCCATCCCGGAGCTCTTCCCACAGTGGTAATTCCAGCCCTTTCCACCTCTCCTTCTTCCCGGGAAAAGGCGGCAGAAAGATGGAATTCTTCCCTCAGCCCAGCGAGCATTCCCTGTTTTCCTGCGGGCTGAGGGTCAGGACCCGACGGTGCCAGGCTGGAATTCCTGTCCCCTGATCCCGGGCAGCTTCCATGGGCAGCCCCCCCTTTTTGGTTGTTGTTGCACCGGGAATCGCACCGCCTGCTCCAGGCCCTTGTGGGATCTGCTCGACGGGAAGGGGGCCCCGACATTCCCTGGAGAACCGGGGGGTCCCGCTGCTGTCCCCGCTCTGCCCAGCCCGCCCCGTGTGCCCCACAGTCAGTCCCCGAGCCCCCCAGGCCCTGCACCCCTTGTCCTCATCCCGGGACCCCCCCCGGGCCGCGCTGTCCCCACTGCGGCCCCCCCCGCCCCCGGCCCCCCCCCCGGCCCTGGGACCCCGTGTCCCCACCCCACGACCCCTTGTCCTCATCCCGGGTCCCCGCCCACCCCGGGGGTCCCCGCGCACGTGGCCGCCGCCACTCTGAATGGGCCGGGTGGGCCCGGCGCGCCCCCTGCCACCTGTGCCTCCGGCCAATCAGAAAATTGCTGCGGAGCCGCCCGCCAATCAGAGCGCTGTCGCTAGGTAGATTAGAGCGCAGGAGGTCAGCAGACAGAGGGGTGGGCTCGCGCCCATCGTGCAAGTGCCGCCGGCCACTCACGGCAGGAGGCGGGCACTGACTGACACACACCTAAACCAATCAGAGCAGCGGGCGGCCACTACGGCAAGGAGGAGGCGTGGCCGCGCTGTGAGCGACGTCTCTCACAGCCAACCAGAGCGAGGGGGCGCGGTGAGGGGGCGTGTCGCACGGCGCTGCCACCCAAAAGGCGGCGGGGGTGGGCCTTGCCGGGCGCGGCGGTGCGGGGCCGGGAGTCGCGATGTGGCCGCGGCGCGGGGCGGGCGCGGGGCCGGGGCTGTGGCTCGGCATGGCCGTGGCCATGGGGACGGCGCTGGGGCTCGGCCTGGCTGTGGCCGCGGGGGCCGCGCTCGGGCTGCGACACCGCGGCCCGCACCGGGACCCCCGCGGCGGCGGGAGCGCGGGGGGAGAGGCCTGCGCCGGCCTGCGCGGGGTGGCGGCCGCGCTCGGCAACAACACGCACCAGGTGAGGAGCGGCGGGAGGGACGGACGGGCTGTGGGGACGGGGAATGGGGACACGGCGGGGACAGCGGGGACACTCCGCCCTCCGTCTGGGACGGGCGGGACACGCAACACCCCCCCCCCGCCAGCCCCGCCCCCGGGCTGCGGGACGGGCCGGCCGACACACGGACAGGGCGGCAGACGGAGCGACAGACGGAGCGACAGACGGGCGGGCCGACTGCCCGACAGACAGATAGACAGGCGGACCCAGAGGCGGACGGACAGGACAGAGCGACAGACTGATAGACAGACGGACAGATGGGCAGGCCGACAGAGAGGCCGGCATTCGGACTGACAGAACGACGGACGAACCCACAGACAGCTCCCCGCCCCCTGCGCGGGGAGCGCCCGGCCCCCGCAGGTGGGGGCAGGTGAGGGCGGGACGGACAGACAGACAGACAGCTATCCCCCGCTGCATGCCCTGGGACAGACAGACAGACAGACAGACAGCTATCCCCCCCTGCATGCCCTGGGACCGATAGACAGACAGACAGACAGCTATCCCCGCCTGCATGCCCTGGAACAGACAAACAGACAGACAGACAGACAGCTATCCTCCCCTGCATGCCCTGGGACAGACAGACAAACAGACAGCTATCCTCCCCTGCATGCCCTGGGACAGACAGACAGACAGACAGACAGACAGACAGACAGCTATCCCCCCCTGCATGCCCTGGGACAGACAGACA
Organism: Xenops minutus; assembly: GCA_035221455.1. Classification (NCBI taxonomy): domain Eukaryota; kingdom Metazoa; phylum Chordata; class Aves; order Passeriformes; family Furnariidae; genus Xenops; species Xenops minutus. The sequence continues at coordinate 1,410,538 of JAWWEE010000069.1, read as the reverse complement.
GACAGACAGACAGCTATCCCCCCATGCATGCCCTGGGACAGACAGACAGACCTCCTGCATGCCCCAGGACAGATGGACAGGCCCTGCTGTGCCAGCACAGACACTGCTGCAGCGGGACAGGCTCCGGGAGCAGGGACAGAGGGACAGACAGACAGACAGACATATAGCAGCCTGACAGGCCTCCCAAACCCTGGGGACACACAGACAGATCGCGGGACAGACAGAGGGACACCATGGAGGGTCCTGACAGTGTCCCCCGGTGGGACATGGCTCTGGATTGGGATGGGGGGAGGATGGACTTGTGCCAAAGTGCCCCTTGAATGTCCCCAGAGACCCCACGAGTGTTCCCAGACCCTTCACAGGCTTCCCCAGGCGCCCCACAAGCGTCCCCAGGGCACCCCTACATGTCCCCAGGCCCCCCATGAGTGTCCCCAGGCCACCCCTCTGTGTCCCCAGCCCCTCACAAGCATCTCCAGGTGTCCCACAAGTGTCCTCAGGCTCCCCATGAGCGTCCTCAGCCACCCCCACCCCACTGCCCTCTCCTGTCCAGCCACTTCAGTCCCACCCAGTGCCCCCCAGTGCCACCAGGGTGGTCCCTGCCTGGCAGGGGTGGCTGTGAGACCCTCTTCTCTGTGGGGTGGAGGATCACAGCATGGTTTGGGCAGCTGAGGGTGGGGATAGGTTGGTGTCACCGTCTGGGTGGGTGGCAGGGGACAGCCCTGCCCTGTGGGGGGTCCCCCTGATGTCCCCCTGAGCTCTGGGGGTCCCTGTGACGTCTCTTCCCCCACAGTGTGTGTTTGATGACCTGAGTGGCTCCGTATCACTGTCCTGGGTGGGCGACAGCACCGGGGTGAGTGCTGGGGCGGGGGACACAGCAGTGTCCCCATGTCCCTGTGGGGCCCTGTGTCCCCTCCGTGTCTCTGTGGGACTGGGGGTCCCTTTGTCCCCCCGTGTCCCTGTGGGGTTCGAGTCCCTTTGTCTCCTCAATGTCCCCATGTCCCTGTGGGGTTGGGGGTCCCTGTGTCTCCCGGTTGTTCCCAAGGGGTTGGAGGTCCCTCTGTCCTCTCCATGTCCCTGTGGGGTTGGGGATCCCTGTGTGCCTTCCATGTCCCTGTGGGCTTTGGATCCCTCTTGGGTCCCCCTGGGTTTTGGAGTCCCTCTGTCCCCCCCATGTCTCTGGAGGGCTGTGAGGCTGGAGGTCCTTCTTTCCTCTTCATGTCCCTGTGGGATTGGAGGTCCCTGTGTCCTCACCTTGTTCACAAGGGGCTGTGAGTCACACTGTCCTCTCCATGTCCATGATGTACTGTGAGGTTGGGGGTCTCTCTGTCCCCTCCATGTCCTGTGGGGTTGGGAGTCCTTGTGTCCCCTCCATGTCCCTGTGGGGTTGGGGGTCCCTGTGTCTCCCTGTTGTTCCTAAGGGCTTGAGGGTCCCTCCGCCCACGGAGGGCTGTGGGGTGACACCCCCACCCCACAGGTACCCACTGGGGTGGGATGGAGTGAGAGGGGTGCAGAGATGGGATACTCCTTTTCTGTGGGATGGGACCCCTGTGTGATCCTTCCTATCTGCCCTTCCCAGGTGATTCTGGTCCTGACGACATTCCAGGTGCCCCTGGTGATCATGAGCTTCGGGCAGTCCAAGCTCTACCGCAGGTGACCTCCCCCTTATCCCCCCCAAAATCGCCCTCCCCTCGTGCCCACCCCCCATGACAGGGCAGGGCAGCCCCCTGCTCCCCTCCCCTCTTACTCCTGCCCCAAATTCCAGTGAGGATTACGGGAAAACCTTCAAGGACATCACCGGGCTCATCAACAACACCTTCATCCGGACCGAGTTTGGGATGGCCATCGGCCCCGAGAACTCCGGGAAGGTGGGAAAGGAATCTGGGAATGTAGGGGGCTCCAGCAGAGCAGGGGGGTCTTTCCCATGATCCCACTCATGGCTGAGCCCCCTGTTTTCCTGGGATGCAGGTGATCCTGACAGGGGATGTGTCCGGGGGCAGCCGTGGCGGGAGGATTTTCCGCTCCTGGGATTTCGCCCGGAATTTCGTCCCGACGGATCTGCCGTTCCACCCCCTGATGCAGATCTCCTACCACCCCCGGCACCCAGAGCGCCTGCTGGCCCTGAGCACCGAGGTACTGGGGACACTGGGGGGGCAACTGGGGACACTGGTGGGGTGTTGGGACACTGGTGGGGTGTTGGGACACTGGTGGGGATACTGGAGACACTGAGGGGGCAATTGGGGATACTTGGGGACAGCTGAGGACACTTGGGGGGGGGCAACTGGGGACACTGTGGAGGTTTGAGTTGGCACCCTGCCAACTCCAACTGCTGGCCACACGGATTCCCCCCCCCTCCCCAAGAAAGA
>JAWWEE010000069.1:1393394-1408075 GCA_035221455.1 Xenops minutus | reverse complement strand
TCCGAATTCTTATCTTTAAATAAACAGTTTAAATATTTGCTCACTTGAGGTACAAACAGTGCTATCTATCCTTGTGCTGTAGAGATAAGCCACTTAAGAAAGGCAGAAGGTTGAGATGGCCAAGAAAACCTTTAGAAGAAGGAGAGCTACAAGAGAGCTGGAGAGGAACCTTGGACAAAGGTCTGGAGTGCCAGGACAAGCAGGAACAGCTTTAAGCTCAAAGAGGGTAGATTTAGGGTGGATATTAGGAGGAAATTCTTCCCTGCGACAGTGGAGAGGTGCAGGAAGGGGAAGAAGAAAGGGAAGCCCAAAAAAGCAGTTGCATAAACAAGATAAGAGAGGGGAAGGAGGATCCTCACAAGATTCAGTGGACCCCCTTGCTCTCTGAGCTCCTCACCAAGCCCAGGTTCAGCTGGCTCTGATCTCAGCCCCACATTTGGCACTGGGGGTGCCCCATTTCCCAGGGACAGTCCCTGCTGTGCAGTCCAGCTGCAATTCAGGGGCACCTGAATTCAGGCTGAGCTTGTCCAGGGGGCATTATTTACAGAGCCAAGCCCTTGGCTGCTGCTCAGTGGCACAGAGAAGACAGATGCCTTTGTTTTAGCCCTGTTTTCTTTTGTGCTTTGCTTATCTTGCATTTTTCATCCTCGAAACCACCTTTCAAAATTTTTTCCAAGGCACCTTAATTTCCTTGTACCTGAGCCAGGAGCTTTGGAGCTGGCAGGGCCACACTTTGCATGGGACCTGCTGCTCCCATTCCTGATGCAAAGTGTGGCTGAGGACCAAGTGTGTCTGTGAGAGGCACAGCAGTGCTATTTACAGAACTGCCTCAGGGCCTCCCTTGCCATCTCTGTCTGTCACTCCTTGCGTTCCTAGCCTGGCAAATGTTTTTTCCATAGGCAGGAGAGTTTTCTTCTGATAACCAAATTCGGTGTTGGCACATGATTGGTTTCCAAGCAGTGGCTGGATTTCCTGAGCAGAGAGGCAGGAGGAGAAGTGACAGCCCTTATCAGCACTACACAAAGGACTTGGGTTTCCACCCAAGTTTTTATGTCCTCTCCTCAGCTGGGCAACACTCTGGTGCATAAAGGAGCGTGTTTTGTTGGACACACAGGCAGAAATGCCAAGGGGGTCTGTTCCACCTGCAGTGGTTGCACTCAGCAAAGCCTGCCCCTCTCACTTGCTCACCATGGGTTTATTAGACAGCCTGAAGTTGGGTGAGGAGCTCTTCTTGCCTGCCAGCTCACCTTCCTGCACATCTCCCTTGCTTGCCCATCACGCCTTCTGCTTCCCTTAGAGCAGCACTATGTGGGCTGTCTGTAGGTTTCTGCTCAGAAATCCCAGATTTGCTGTCCAAAACCTGGCTTCTCTGCCAGTTTTCTCCTTGCTGCTGCTCTGCACATCAGTGTGGGATCAGTCTCAGTCAGTGTGGAGGGCACCAGGGATTGTCCTTTCCCCTTTTCAGTGAGCACAAGCCCTTTTGGAGCAGGTTCTGGCAACCTGCAAGGGAAAGGATTGCAACAGAAGTCCTTGTGGTTTCCTCCTCTTGGAGAACAAAAGGGGATTTGCATATGACGCCAGGTCTGCTCAGGGTGGCATTTCCCAGGCTGTCAGTCAGAAGTGGAAAACCCCTCAATGCAGCTGAGGGTAAGCTGAGGTGAGGAAAAGGAGAAGAAATGAGATGTTGAGGATGTTTTATTATGGCAGGGATGATGAGACATGCAATGGCACTGTCTGTGTATCCTCTCTCTGGGAATTATTTTGATGCTGTGATCAGACTCAATCTGGCAGGAATTAGAAGTCCCAGGGATAATAAATTTCCCAAACTTGAGAGTGCAATGGGACCACCTGGGCAGAGGAAACAAGCTCAAATTAATACTTCTGTCCAGCAAAGGCAACACTATTAACCATTTATAGGTAACAGAAGCTGATAGAAAAGGTATGGGTGTTCCAACCACAAAATCACCTCTGAGTTAACTCACTGGGCTCCAAAAATCTGTCTTTTACACACAGAGCTGTGAGAAACTGGACTTCCCACCTTCCTATGGTTCCTTTACCATAAGGTGAACAGTCTTAGGGCAGCAGGGAGGCTCATCCTCCCTCCCTGTGCCCACCTGGGGAACCAGTGCCTGCCAGTGCTGAGCCATAATAACCCCCAAAGCTCAGACAGGCACGGTCCTGCATCACCTTCCAACCCAAACCACGACCATTCCCTGAGTCCTGTCCCCCTGCAAGCACCCTTTGCTTGTTTATGTGTAACTGGTTTGTTGGATGGTGGGCTCAACCCTCTGACATTAATGCAGTCCCACTAGCATCACGTTTTGGAAAGCAAAGTGGGGATGGAGCCTCCAGTCTCCATTGGGCTGTCACCCTGGGCACCCCAGCTGTGACAGCAGGGCCACCAGCACTGTGAGGTCACGGTGGTGTGCCCGTGGCACGGGGGCAGAACCCACTGATGCCACGGGGCTGCCACGCTGAGGGGACCACCCTGGTGGGGCTGAGGAGGTAGAGCTGAGCAGGGAGCCTGCATTGGCTCAGAGATGAGGAGGAGAAGGGCTCCCAAAAAGAGACAGCCTGAGCCTTCCAGACGTGGCTTGGAGTATCAGGAAGAGGTGACCGTGGCGTTCTCGAGCAGGTACGAAGTCGGCTGCTTGTCAGGTTGGGGCAGTAGGATGGATGTGGCACAGCAAGGTCACTGGGGTTGGAGCAGCACAGGGAAGGTGACAGATCAGCCCCGTGGCATGCAAAGTCCTCCTTCTGTGGGGCCGGGTCCAGGCTGAGAGCCTGGCTCCCTCTGCGTGGGGAAGGGAAGGGTTTGGGGAGCACCAGCCCTTAGGGAAGAGGTGGGGGTGCCATGGTGGACGGGAGCAGCCTGTGCCCCCTCTCCAAAGAACCCCTGAGAGATGCCAGCCAGGGGCAAGGTTTGGGTCAGGGGTCAGGGAAGACACAGGGTAAGAACTGGGCTGTGCTGCTGGAAGGGCTGCTGACACCAGGCTGTTTCTCTGCTCCTGGAAGCAATGCAGCTGGTCCACTCTCTGAAGCTCTGGCCACCCTTCATCTGGCAAGGGCCAAAGAAACTGCAAGTAAGCTCTGCACCACCCCTTGCCATGCCATCCTCTGGGGTGAACTGGGAGAGCCAGAGCTCTGGCCCAGTGTCACTGGGGGCAGGAGAGGTGCAGGATGCTGTGCTTTCTGCCCCATGAAGGGATGTGTAGGCCCAGTACCCATGTCCCCATAGGGGATGGCTTGGCATCCTATAAAAAAGTCCTCAAGAGACAGGGCATAACTTTTCTCTGGTTTCTTTGCCCAGGGATGTTCTTCAAGCTTATTTGGCAACTGGCAGAGGACCTTGTCTTCCTGGGGACAAATTACCTGAGCCGATGCATCTTCAAGGCGTGCGTACCACATGTTTCTGCTGTGGACAAGGGGCAGGTTGGGGGTGTCTGAGGGCCAGTGCAAGCAACAGGGAGAGCAGACAGTGTTCCTCAGCCAGAGGAACAGAGTTCCTCAACCAGTGTGCAGAGCCCGGGGCTCCCAGCTGGGCACTGGAGCTTGGGGGCTGCTCTGCTGCAGCCACTGGCAGGAAGAGCCAAGAGCAGAGCCCCTTGGCAGGGTCACTGGCACAGCAGAGCCAGAGCCCCCAGCTTTGGCTGCAGGAGGACAAACCCCTGCATAGCCAGGCACTCGGGGCAGAGCCAAGTGCCTGCAGGGGAAGGGGTTTCCCCAGCTCTGGCAAGAGACTGGGCAGGTCTGGGAGAGGTCTGGGAGCAATGCCAGGCAAGACTCTTGAGCTTTGCCTGCTGTGAAGGGGTTTGCCCAAGACTTGGCTCACTGACAGCCCCAGGACTGCTTCTCTTTCAGGAAAAGGACAGTGCAGCAGAAGAAGAGCTGTAAAGTCTTTGTCTTGTTGCTCTCAGTGGCTCTTGGTGAGTTATGAGCAAACACCTGAGAGTGACAGTGTGGCTGTGCTGGATGCCAGCTTCCCTTTGGGGCTGTTCTGTGTGGAAACTCCTGTGGCCCAAAGTGCTTCCTGAGCGTGTCCTTGACTGGGACTGACTTTTGGATCACCAGTAAGGCTTCCCAGGTGGTCTCACAGCCATGCTGCTGCCCTGGCCACTGGGCTGAATGGCTTGCAAGGCTGCAAGAGAAGGGCATGGGTATTTCCAAGGCTGCAAGAGAAGGGCGTGGGTATTTCCAAGGCTGCAAGAGAAGGGTTTGGGTATTCCCAAGGCTTAGCTGGGGATGCCCAGAGGGAAGGGGCTGTGTGGGGTGGATAGATGAGGAGGTAGCTCTCCTAGCCCACCCAGCCTGGTCTCGGTGTTCACAGAAGTGAGTGGAAACAGGGAGTAGCTCTGGGGCACTGACACACCTGGAGCCCAAGCTGTGGTGTCCACTGAAGGCTGGGCTGAGAGCCCCAGCCAGGGGTGCACCCTCTGTCTGCACCCACACCCCACACCCCACAGCTCAGCTCACCTGCTGCCCGACCCCCAGGGCACCAGGGAGGAGAGAATGAGCCTCAGGGGTCTCTGCCAGCCCCCCTCCAGTAACTGGCTCTCGGTGGTGTGAATTGCAGCCGGTGTTTTCTGCGGGACCTCCCTGACAGCGTGGACACCAGCAGAGGTTGGTGATGGGCACCTCCTTCCAGAGGGTGCTGCTGGTGGTGGCTGGAGAAATCTTGGGCTCTTCTGCTCCCACACAGCGTGACCCAAAGAAGCAGCAGGTTGTGCTGTGTCTTCCTAGGAAATTCTTCCTGGGAAGCCTGGTGGCTCTGGCAGTGGATGTTCTAAAGGAGAGTTTTCCCTTGCAGGAGCTGACAAATGTATTTCCAACAAGCCTGAAGACCCTCTGGTAAGAGATGTTTCCTGAACTGGAACTGGGGCTGTGCAGAAGTGTTAGCTGACCTTGTGCTACCTGGGCTCGTTTTCCAAAAAGCAAAGGCTCCTTTCTGTCTTTGCCTTTTGCTTGGCTGGGGGATGGAGGGAAGCCCTGGACCAGCAGGGAAAGCACACCTGCATCTCCTCGCTGACCTCAGGAGCTTCCCCAAGCACGTGGGCTCCTCTGACAAGATCTGCTCTTCCCTTCCTGCAGGAATTCATTGACTGGAACCCAGAAGCTGCAGCTTCTGCTGGAGGAGATCACTGAACTGAGGGTAGAGATCAGTAGTGGGAAGAAGATGACCCTGCATTTTGGGGAAGGAGGCTTGGCTGGGCAGATGCCCCAAGGTTCTCCTGGGGTTGTTGGTGGGGTCAGGCTGTTGTGGCTACAGATGGAGTTCCTCAGTCCTCATGGCTCAAAGCAGCACAGTCTTTCAGCTCTGTGGGCATGGCTTGTGCATGTCTGACACCGAGCTCTGCCTCTGTGGGCACTGCTGGCCATGCCAAACTGCCCACTGATGTGGTCCTTTCCTGTGTTTGCTTGTAGCAGTCCCAAGAATTGACCAAGATGACTTTGGAATCCTATGTCAAGACAGACTGGGCCCTGAAGAGCTCTGGTAGGGACACGAGCAGCCCTGTCTCCTTGCCCTGTGCTTGTCAGTGTCCTGTTCTTGTCCTCCATATGGATGACCCTGGGGTTGCCCCTTCCACAGGTTCCTGTGCTGATGGCACAGGGCTGACAGATGTCCCTGTGCTGAGGGAGGGGCTCTCTTCCTCTCTGCTGCGTTTGGAATGGGAATGACTGGGTTGTTCTTTGCTGCCTCCCAGCACCTTCAGCCCTGTGGGAGAAGCAGTCCCAGCCACGTGGCTGCTGTCCTTGCCCTGTGCAGCTGGGCACCCCCATTAATGGGGACAAGAGGCCATGGAGCTGCCCAGTGGCACCAGAAATGCTGTCTGAGCACCAAGCCCTCTCAGCCTGTACTCTCTTGCATCTGCTCTCCCTTCCTCCCAGGAGCCACCATTGACACCCGGAGAACTTCCCACACCTACGACTGCAAAGAGAGTTGGGTCTGCAGGATCCTACGCTTCTTCTGGGCTGCCTGCCCTCCTGACACTATTCTGCAGGTATCTCAGCAGAAATCAGCAGGGCCACTTTCCTTCCTTCCTGGGAAGTCGGGCACTGTTCTCAGGGGCTGTCCCCTCAGCCCAGTGCCACTGCTCAAGCCCACAGTGTGGTTCAGATTCCTCAAATCAAAGCTGGAATGCAGGGCTGGGCTCGCTGAGAAGAAGTGGGGAAGGGAGTGGAGCTGCCCACAGTCCTTGGCCACAGCTGGGTGAAAGGCTTTCTTTCTGCCTGCTGACCCTGTGTTATGGTTTAGCTAAATTTCTTCATACCATCATGTGGTTTTGGAGAGGCACAGGGGACCCAGGGCAGAGGGCAGGGAGGGAGGAGGGGTTAACTCTTAACTCTCAAGAGTTAAGAACTTGGCAGCACAGAACTAAAGGAGTGGTCTTAGGTGACATTTTTTTCTCTTATTGTTTGATGGTTGTTTTGATCTGTTTTGTTCTCTGTTTTTAGTAAAATTGCTATTCATTTTCATTCTCCACTCGAACACCTCATAATTTCAAAACATATCATAATTTAGGGGGAAAGGTTTTCTATTCCATCAGAGGTCCTGCCTCCTGGGACACACTGTCAATAAACAAGACACGCTGTTTCTACACTCATCCTAAGAGCTGCTTTTCGTGGGTGGGCAGTGGGAGTGGAGGGGATGCCCCACAGAGACCCTGGGCAGAGGTATTTCTTCTTGACCTGACTAGACTGGTTTCATGACCAGGATTATCTGTTCTGTCATGTTTAGCCCCCTTTGGTTGGTAGGGAAGGCCTTTTCCTTCTCTTCCTTTCCTCACACATGCCTTATTTTCCATCTGAAATAGAGCCCACAGACACACCAGCCCCGACACTTCAACCTACATGGACAATTGTGTTGGCCCCAACCTCTCACACCTCATTGCTCTGCTTGCAGCCAAATGTTTCCCCAGGAAGATGCTGGTCTTTCAAGGGGCATCAGGGCCAGGTGGTCATCAGGCTGCCAGCACGAGTGCACCTCACTGCCATCACAGTGCAGCACATCACCAAAGACATCTCTCCAAGTGGGACTGTCATCAGTGCCCCCAAAGACATCACTGTCTTTGTAAGTCTGCTGGGCAATTCTGGTGGGCATCTGGGCCAGGGGGAATCCAGGATAGGGTCTGGCTTGCTTTTGTGCATCCTCTGAGCTTCGTGTCCTGCTCTCTCCTAAGCACTGCAGTGCCCAAGCTCAACACTTCAAGGGCTTGAGGGGTTCATCCTTCTTAAGACTTGTTCTGCCTAAGCACCAAAACTCAAGGCAGAGCCTAAGGTCTACCCTAAGCAGTGCTAGCCTACTGCTAGAGCCCCAGGACAGGCTGGGGAGGTGTTTCCTCTTTGTTGGGATGAGTCTAAGCCACTCTCCTCGTGCTTTGCCCACAAGGGAGTAGATGCAGATGGAGAAGAGGAATCTCTCCTGGGAACATTCACCTACCAAGTGGAAAAAGAGCCCATGCAGACTTTCCCTCTGAAGGTACACTCCATGCAGGGGGGCCAGATGCCAGGTTGCAATACAGGAAGGAAGGGTGGGAATGTTTCCTCCGTGGGTAGAGGGTCGTGGACCACCATTGAAACAGAGCTGGTGGGGCTTGGAGGGCTGAGTTGCACGTGGTGGTAGCCAAAGGATAGCAAAGGCATGGTCAGGTCTGTGGCTGCACAACTGCTGAGAGATCCCAGGCTGCAGCCACTGCCCTCAACAATGCCAGATGCACATGCAGCCACTGCACCCAAGACATGCCCTTGTGCCATGGAGAAATGGGGACAAGTGGAGGCAAAAGCTGTCAGGCACCACTGTTGCTCCACTCTGTGACCTGCTGACAAGCTGGACTGTGTCCCCCCAGCACAGCATGCCCCTTCTCCCAGCAGGAAGGAAGGCAGAGGGGACAGCAGGAGCTCGGTGGGGTTGCACCCCAGCTGCCCCATGCACTGGAGCTCGTCCCCAGCCCCTCTGACAGCACAGAACAAGGGGCAGAGGGAAGGGAGATGCAGCCCCAGCTGGGCCAGCATGCAGAGGATGATACCAAGTGCCTTCCCTTGTCCCCAGCCTCCTCAGCAGTTCTGGTACCACCAGGGAGCCTCAGATGTCCACTGCTGCTCCCACCCACTTTTGGGAGCTTGTTCCTGAGCAGGAACAGGGCTGGAAGGGAGAGACGTGTTGATTTCACTGTTGCTTTTAATGCTCCCGTTTTTCCCTTTCACAGAATGTGCTTCTTCCCAGAGCCTTTTCATATGTCAAACTTCTCGTGAAGAGCAACTGGGGAAACCCCTGGTATACCTGCATTTACCGAGTGCAGGTTCATGGGAGGATGGAAAACCAGACAGACTCAACCAAGAGCCAAGATAATAACAAAGAAAATGCAAAAGAAGAAAGGGCATGGGTCGGAGTGACTGAGAAAAGTTATTAAAAAGTTATCAATGACTTGAAACAACCCTGTGTGGGGTGTGGAAGGGGGAAGGGCAAGCTGTGTTGAGGTGGGACAGTGCACTGCCCCATTCCAACCCTCATTCCCCCCTCACCACCCACAGACCCCATCCCTGGAGCCTTTAATCCAGCCCAGAATGGCTACGAGCCATTGGCACCTCTTAAACCCCACACCACACCCCCTGAAGCCCCTAACCCAGCCCCATATGAGTTAAGATCCACCAGTTTCTGCTTCACTCACAAGATCCACCCTTGACAAGCAGCAGATCAAGGAAGGCATCTTTGTACCAGCTGTGTGATGCTCCCAGTTCACTTCTGGAAAGTTGAAGTCCCCCACAGGGACGAGGGCAGTTGACTTGGAAGTGTCCTTGGTGTCATCCTCCTGGCTGGAAGGTCTGTTGTAGACTCCCATGATGACATCTGAGTTATTTGTTTGACCCTGATTCTTACCCAGAGGTCCCCAACTGTGCCATTGCCAACTGTGAGCTCTGTGCATTCTAACCCCTCTACTACATACAATGCCAAATGCCACCCTCTCGCCTCTTCTGCCCTGCCTATCCCTCCTGAAGAGCCTGTAACTGTCCAGGAGAACCAGGTGAAGAATTTTCTGGGTGAAGATCCTTCTGGAAGAAGAAGCAGAGCCCAGAAGGTGACCAGGCACTGAAACAGGTTTCCTTAGAAGAGTGGCCACGACACCAAGCCAGCTGTCAGACACATGGTGTGGTTGTTGTGGTGGTCCTTTGCAGGGCTAGGAGTTGCAGGAGTTGGACTTGATGATCCTTGTGGGTCCCTTCCAAGACAGGAGATTCCATGATTCTATGACTGGTTGTTTCCAACCCATCTCTTCTCAACATATGACACAGTGATATGTGCATTCTATCCAAGAAAGAGGAGAGTGGAAGCCACACAAATCCAAAGTTTAAGATGATGACCTAATGCATGGAAACCTCTACTCCTTCACCACGAATGTGTAGGGAGAGATTAATTTGTGCCACAGCCTGGCATGATTGACTAAGATAAATAAAGCCTTAGGCCTCAGGAAATGTACTTGAACCACTGTTTGATGTGTAGAATTGTAAGGAGTAGATAAGAAAGTATAAGTAAAATTTTAACTCCAGGATATCCCATAACATAAGGTAAGGAAATGTCTCCAGAAGCAGACAAAAACAGGAGCATGAAGCTGCTAGAGTGAATCAGAAGAGAAGAGCCCAGATGTGGCTTGACTGTGTTGGTGTGGAAAAAGTCACAGAACAGTTGAAAATTACAACACACCAAAATTTGGGAACGAAACTCCCCAACACCAGTGTAGCCTTAGGCAGGCATTGCTTTGTTATGTGCCTGATTCATGCAGGATAGCTCCTGCCTAATGTGCTCCCTTGGCTCAAGAGGCTAAATGTATTTATTAGACAGGATGTACATATTCATCAGAAAAGGCTTACAATACAATTTGTCCACCATTGCTCATTGCCTCATGGTCTGGGGTGAATTGCTGTCTCTTTTGCACACTTTTGTTATTAATATTGCTGCTATTAGTGCTCATTTTGTTATCTCATTGCTGTTTCTAGTAAATTGTTCTTAGCTCAAGATCTTTGCCTTTTGGGCCTCCTATGGGGGTAGGGAGAGGAGCAGCCCCATGTCTTTTTAGTGGGAGTACTAAACTGGGGAATACCATTCCTAAGGCAGGACAGTGGGGGCACAGACAGGACAATTGTTCACTGCATAAAGCTCATTGTATAAAGCTGATGGAAGAAGGAGGGGGACATTTGGAGGGGTGGTGTTTGTCTTCCCAAGCCACTGCTTTCCTGGAGGTGGCTGAACCTCTTCCTGCTGACGGGAACAAGTGTGACAAGTCTTTATTGTGCTTTGCTTGATTGCATGGCTTTTGCTTTCCCCATTAATCTGTCTGTAACTCAACCCACGAGTTTTCTCACTTTTACACTCCTGATTCTGTCCCCCATCCAACCAGGCAGGAGAGACTGAGTGACTGGGGGGTTAAACCATGACACCACACAAGGCAACTACAGCTTTTGCTCCATGATACCTGGAATATTATCAAACTGAGGATTACTGGATTGTCTGTGGAATGCCTCAGCTTTGCAGCACCAGTGAAATAGGTACTGGCACCCTCCAGGAATTTGTTTTGGATTTTGGCCCATTTCCGTATTGGTTTTTTACCGTAAGGGCCTCCCAGACTTCCCAGTCATGCTTGCTTAGCCAGCTGGCCCTCCTCCTGAGAGCAGGAATAAAAGGCAGTCCTGGTAGACAGATAGCTCAAGGTGCTTTGGCAGGTCTTGCTGTGGACTGCATGATGAGAAACTCAATGCTGTTCCTCGGCCTTCTTGTCTTCCTTGCTCTGGCTCTGCCAGGCACGCAGGGAAAAATCATCCCCCGCTGTGAGATGGTGAAGATCCTACGTAGGAATGGCTTTGAGGGCTTCGAGGGCAAAACTGTTGCTGACTGTGAGTACAATGAGCTGCCACTGGACCTCTCTGCCTGTAGCACCCTTCTCCCTCTCAGCTTCTTTGTGACCTTCCAGCAGTTCTATTCTGTCCCTCCATTCCTTCGACTTCACCATCTCTCTTCCTCATCCCCTTCCTTGCTCCTTTGTATAGTTTACACAACAAATACCCACCCAGAGCTTTATCCTTCCAAGCATTTGCCCCTTCAATTCTCAAGCTTGAAGTATCATCACTTTAATTACTTCTTCAGCACTTCATCCATCCTTAATCATTTCACCTCGTTCCTTTTATTTACCCCGAGCATACCTTGATGTTGTCCTCCAAGATCTCTCTTCCTCCTGCAGGGATGTGCCTGGTGAAATATGAGAGTGGCTACAACACTAAAGCATATAATAACAACGGTCCAAGCAGGGACTATGGCATCTTCCAGATCAACAGCAAGTACTGGTGTAATGATGGCAGGACTGCTGGATCCAAGAACGCTTGCAATATCAGCTGCTCAAGTAAGTGGTGGGACAGAACAAAGGGCCTTTCTTTGTCCACTCCATGAAAGCACCTGCTCTGTCCATGATACCTGCCTAGCAGCCCCTCTGGGCATTTCTCTCCATGTGTCCTTCTATTCACCCACCTCAGTGTCCCCCCTTCCCTTCCTGATGAACACCTTCCATTCTGCCAGTCTGTTCCTGCTCTTCCTCTGGCCCTCTTTCCTCCCTCCTGACCTTTCCTCCTTTCTCCACAGAACTGCAGGATGATAACATCGAGGATGACATTCGCTGTGCCAAGAAGATTGCTCGAGAGGCTCGTGGCCTGACTCCCTGGTAAGGATATTTGCAGTGGGTGTTGGGGTAGAGTGGGCAGAGGAGACAAAAGAAAATCCTGGGGAGGAGGGTGGTACAGGGAGGGGGGCAGTGGGTGACAAGCTGTATTTGGTAAAGGCTAGCACAGTCCTTCTCCTAGAGCAGAAAGAAGTGAGGAGTCCTGGCTCTTGGCACCTGCTCTAAACCCCTAAATTACCCTCTTCTCCCAGAGATCTCCCTTTTTGTTCTCGTCCCCCACCTCCCTTAGACTGAGCTTATCAGAATTTTCATTGACCCATATCTTTCCCGCCCAACTTTCTTCACCCAACACTCTCAAAGACTAACCAAGTCTGTTCTTATAACCAATTCAATTCTCATATTACCTAATGTATTTGTTCTCCAGGTACGGCTGGAAAAACCACTGCAGGGGCAGAAACCTGAGTTCCTATGTCAGGGGTTGCTAAATCACTCCACAAGCGTCGACTGTTTTCTCAGCATCGCCAGAGGTGAAGAGTGAGAGTGTTGGGAAAGCAGGCTAGGGAAAAGGATGGGTGTGGGGACCTAAAAGTAGCATATTATTAAGGTAGAGAGGGTGCTGGCTATCCTAACCCTGGGAAGTCTGTGCACTGCTGCAATGCAAATAGAGACCTTAGAGCTGGTGGCTTAATACAAACAAGGCTTATCAGCAGGGCACTACAGGTAGAGTTTCAGCCATTTACTTGCATAATCCCATCTCTAAATTCTGTTGCCCTGACTAACAGGGCTTAGCAACATTTAGTGTTTCTCTCTCTTTTTGTATTCTTCTCTGTTCTCCTTCATCCCTCCCCTCCTCCTGTCCTCCCTCCCTTTCCCTCATGTTTTTGCCCTTTCTTATTGGAGTGTCTGAAGGGAGAAAATATAAAAAGTAATGAACCTGCAGAATGGAGTTGCTTTATGACTAGGACAGTACAATTCAGTGACAGAGAGAGAAAGCTATGCCTAAACACGACCTTGCTCCTTCCATTTCCCTGAGCACCTGCTCCTGGCTGGTGTGAGGGATGGGGCACATATGGACATCCTGCTCAGCTGAATGCAGCTTTTCTTAGCCTTTGGGGAAGCTGAACAAGCACAGCCTGGAGTGCAGGCAGCATCTCTGTGAGGACACTAAGGGTTGGAAAGCCTATTGCCATTTAGCCCTTGTTCCAGATGAAGGCTGAACCCAGAAAGAGTACACAAATGGAAGGTGACATCACTGAAACCATGTTGGCTTCTTCATGTGCTTTTCTGCTGCTGCTTGGGGAGCAGTGACTGCTTTGATGTTTATGCAATAAAGGGATGCTTAAAGTCTTGTCTCGTGTGAGTGTATAAACCAGCTATGAAAGGCATGTTCGGTTAGATGGCTGAATTTTAAAAAATAAAAAAAAAAAATGATTAAAGTAGCCTTGTCAGAAGACTCTCTTCCCAGGTACGGGGCAGGCAGTGCCTCTTCCCCATCCCATGACCCAAAAGACTTCATTCTCCCATCAAATCACTGAGGGCAGAGCTATTTTACACACTGGTGTCCATGCCATTTTTGAGAAAACTCAGAAAACCCCCTGGATTACTGTCTCCAGTGCAGCTATTTCCATCTATTGTGGGATTTGAGCAAACCTTCTTATATGGGGGTTTGGCCTGTGGCCTCAACTCTGGGAAAGGGGTGCTTCCTCTCTGCCCAAATATTAAGACCATGCATGCATCTGGAAGGGCCATACTTGACAAGGACAAACCAGGGGTTGTGGAAGCAAATTCTCACTGTGGTGGTGCCTCCATCCCCATGCCCTCCTCCTTGGCCTGCTCTTCATCTCAGGAGCTCCTCATAAGCCCTGACTGTGCCAGCTGGGTGGTGAAACATCCCTGACTGCACCAGGAGCTCTTGCATGGTAAAGGTGAAGATGACACTGATCATAACAGGAGTTTCAGGTGCCCGACCAAGGTGGGGAACAAAGGATAAGCAGTTGTTCTTGTTAGCCCTGGTGAATCATTTACCTGAGCTGTAGTCCAAGTGGAACAGTACAATTGTTCCCAATTTGGGTTATGGCCAGGATGGAAACTTAGAATCACAGAGTAGTTTGGATTGGAAGGGACCCTAAAAGGCCCAACCCTCTGCCATGGGCAGGGATACCTTTCACTAGCCCAGGTTGCTCCAACCCTCATCCAACCTGGCCTTAAAGACTTCCAGGGATGGGGCAGCCACAGCTTCTCTGTGCTGCAGTGGCTGCAGCAGCACCTCCCTTGGAGCGGGGTGACTCTCAGAGCTCATGGAGCCTCAAGTCTGCAGTACTGGAAAGACCATCAGTGGTGATGAGGCCAAGGCTGATCCTTCTCCCCTCCCCAATCCTCAAGGTGCAACACCCCCCTGAGAATTGCTAAGGGATGTGATGTATTTCACTGGACCCAAGGGGAGTTTTTGGCAGGTCCCTTTACACACACCAGTACAGATGCACACATCTGTGTGTATGTGAATTGATTATAGCATGAATTGTGAGTCTGTTACTAAGTCACTGTTATAATGTAGAAAATGCTATTGAAGTTTTAGTTGTTAAATCAGTCTATGATTAGTACTGCTAAACCCTTCTGCACCCTTTTCACACCCATATCCTCTGTGCTCTGACTCTTTTGCATCCTCACACTCTGTGTAAATCGTTCTAAATGGATTTCAATCTGATTTTATTCATGCTTCCTCCATGTAGTCAGTAACAGGGTGAACCTTGCCATCCAATTCCATTAGGTTGCACTTTCATAAATTTATATGAAAATCTGCTTTTCACCAATACCTTTGAGCGTGATTCTTTAAGTTCCCGAACCACTCCTTGGTGACACCAGTAGGAACACACATACACACACTCACACACAACTATGGATGAGGACACACTCACTCAGCCCTCACACAGGGGTGGGAGAAGGGTGTGAGAGGGAAAGGGAGCGGGGCGTGAGAGGGGCAGGAGAGGGGCAGGAGAGGGGCAGAGAGAGGGGCAGGGAGAG
>JAWWEE010000069.1:1346447-1388426 GCA_035221455.1 Xenops minutus | reverse complement strand
ATGGATGGATGGATGGATGGATGGATGGATGGATGGATGGAGGGATGGATGGATGGGTGGATGGATGGAGGGATGGATGGATGGGTGGGTGGCTGGATGGATGGCTGGCTGGCTGGCTGGCTGGCTGGCTGGCTGGCTGGATGGGTGGGTGGATGGATGGCTGTGAAGAGGCTTCAGGAGGAAGAAGGAGCCTCTCCCTGGCGGGGCAGTGGGTGCCAGCACAGCCCTGTGCCAAAAGGACACGGCCAGGAGGGGTCGGCTGCGTTTGGGCTATGCGAGCCGCGGGGTGGCGAGGGGCGCAGGGAGCCTCGGGGGTCTCTCCCAGGGTCCCTGCCCACCCTCCTCCCTCCTCCTCGGCTGCCCAGGGCGCCCCAGGGCAATGCTCCTCCAGGAGATGCCCACTAGATGGGTCCCGCGGCTTGGCGGTCCGTGGGCAGGCTCTTCTGCACGGGCAGCAGCGGGGACGGGGCTCCTGGCTCTCGCTCGGGGTTTGGGGGGCATACAAGGGCTCAGTGAGCAGTGGGAACACGCGTGGATCTGCCTCACGAGGGGACTGGGCTGGACCCCGCAGCAGAAATGATCTGACTGTGCATAAAATGCAATGGAGGGACAGATTGCTAATTTAACAGTAGTGGAAGGTGTCCCTGCCCACGGCAGGGGGATTGGGATGAGACGATCTTTAAGGTTCCTTCCACCCCAAACCATTCTGTGATCCTGTGAACCCCTTTGGGACCGAGGGCACCCTCCTCCAAAGAGCATGGAAACCGGCTGGGGCAGCTGCAGGAGCATCTCCCAGGAGATCTCCCGTGCCGTGGGCAGGAATCACTTTGCTCCCCGGTCACTCCCTCCTGCCAAGCCACTTCCCTCCCCAGTGCAATGACCCCACAAAGCAGAGGGGAAGCTGAGAGCAAGGCAGTGTGGTGCTGTGGGCAGAGCAGCACCCTGGGATGCCCGGGGTCCAGTGGGGCACAGCTGGTCAGTCACAGCCCCTGTAACATCTGTAGGGCAGGGATGTCATTTACTGGAGGACATGACTGTCATTTCTTTTCCTGGCAGTCTAGGAAACCCCAGGAAAACCCCCAGGAACATTTCCTCATGCCTCAGCCCTCTGCTGTGAAAGGGGCCGACAACTTGCCTCTCTTCTTGCCTCAGCTCAGGACTTATCATACCTATTCATCAGCATTTATCCAGCTGGCCTTTCCCAGGACACAATCCAGGCTTGTAGGGCTCCTGCATCCCCAGGCATCCTCCACACCCTGCATGCAGGACTTACCTCTGCAAGGCTGAGTTGTTTGAGTGACTGGTGTCAGCCAAGGGTTTCCTCTGCACCTCCAGAAAAGCAAGCCAGAGCAATTTCTGCACTTGCCATGGTTCCATAGAGGTCTGAAATTGGGGTCTCTGGTCAGCCTCAAAGGCCCTGCAGCCCCATGATCACATGTTTGGGGCTCAGGTGAGTGATGTGCACCAAGTGAAGGTAAAACCCTGATCAGATTGGGGGGGAAAACTTTCCTTGGGAACTGGCCAGAACTCCATCTCCCCCTGAATAGTGGGATTCAGTAAATGCACGTTGCCCCAGGGAGCCCAGCTTCCCAGGGCAGGCCAGGAAGGCCAGGGGAGCTGGGGAGAGAGCTGACCTGGGGCACAGCAGCTTCTCTTTGGAGCCAGCGTGCCCAGCCTGTCCCACCCCCAGCCCGGGCAGTGGCACGCAAAGCACTCGCCCAGCTCCCCATGTGCTGGGTGAAGAGGCAACAGCTGCAGGGGCCCTTCTGCTGCCTCAGGAGCTGGGACAGCACCCAGAGCCAGCCTGGGAGCTAAATTTAAACTCATGCTTTGTGTGTTTGTACATGCGAGTGCAGGCTCCAGCCCCCACTGCCCCACCGCCTCCCCTGCTGCACGGAGGGGACCTGAGCAAGAGGGGCTTGGCTGCAGGGCAGGAGGGAGGGGAGAGGCTGGGGCAGCAACACCATGGAGCCTGCTTCTCCCCAGGATGATGTGAAGAAGAGGCAGCAGAAGGAGAAGTCCAAGAAGCCAGTGCCACCAGTAGCCCCTCGGCCACCCAGGGCTCTGTTTTGCTTAACCCTGGAAAACCCACTGAGGAAGGCTTGCATCAGCATCGTGGAGTGGAAGTATCCTCTGGCTGCAGGCTCTGGGGAGCACATGTGTGCGTGTGTGTGCCTTGGGCAGGGTGCTGGGCGTGGGTGCTGGGGGGCAGGAGGGCTGTCAACCTGTTTCTGGGTGTCTGGTCAAGTCTGTAAGAGGCAGGGAGGCACTCAGGGAGCCCTGGTAGGATGCGTGGGCAAAGGCAGTGGCTGGGCAATGAATAGGCTGGGGGGGAAAGCTGGGGCTGAGGAGCAGCTCAGGCCATGGGGACACTTGGTGGGGTGGTACAGGGACAGGCAGGGACAGCCTGGGCTGCAGGGACCTGTGGGACTGAACGTGCTGTGTGCTGGGGAGAAATGGGACAGCTCGCTGAGAAGGGAGGGGGTTTGCTGTGTGAGGAGGGGGCACAGCACCCATCCTGAGGTGGGAAGGGGCTCAGGCTGGGGGAGCTGAGGATGGAGCTGGGGACAACAGGTCACCCAGGGAGAGAGGATTGGGCTGGGTAGTAAGACCATGGCGAGTTGCCTGTGATGGCTCTTGGTGTGTGTCACTGCTTGCCTGATCCCCCAGCTGTACCCTGTGCTGGCTGGCTAGCATCCCCTGAAGCCTTGCTTGACACTGTTGTCCTCCCAGCTCCCTTTTCCATCCCTCCCTGGCACTCCTGTCAAAGGTGAAGGATTTTGGGGGTGATACTGCTCAGAGGGATAGTCTCTCTGTGTGCCTTTGACTTAATGTAGGGATGGGGTTTGGGTGTTGCATTTTGATCTTTTCACGGGAGCACTGTAGTTCAGAAATACCAAAATGTCATATTTCTGCCATGCATCCAGAGCCTATTGCTTTATTCACCTATATTTTATGTAAGGGAAGAGAATGGGAGATGAAACATTTCACTTTGGTTTCAGCAGAACATTTGGACTCAAGGGAAATGATGGACTCTGGGGAATGGAATCAAGATCTTCCACTACAGTTTTCTCATTTCACTTGCTGAAGTTTATTTCTGTGTTCCTGGCCTTGGTGGGATGATCCCAGCCCAGGCCAGGCTTTACTTCTCGTGGAGATGGCTTGGTCATCTTAGGCTGGCTGTGTTGCTATCCACATAGTGCCATGGGGACCCCAAAACTGTGCCCAGGGAGAGGTTGGCAAACATTAGGGTGTGCTCATGGCTCTGGTAGTGCTTGAGTTTGAGCCCTCATTCCTTTACTGTAATGGGAATCTCTGTCCTTCAAAGGAGTGGGGCCAGAGCCAAAATTGGGGAATTCTCATTTTCTGTTTCTCTAGCAAGAGAACTGGGTTATTCTGTGAGCACATGGAAGGGAACTGTGCCTGTGTCTTAATTAGGCACTGAGTAGGGAAGAAGCTTATGTGTACACCCAAGTGGCAGGGGAAGAGCTGGAAATAGGACTTACATCTTCCAACATGCTCAAACACATTCCTCCCCCTGGGCCAGCACATGCCAGAGAGGAGTGTGTACCACAGGGGGGTCTTTGCCACATCAGTGCTCTGGAAGGGGGGAGAGGGGAGGGTAGAGGTGTGTGCCCCACCAGAAAGGTGACATGTGCAGGTGGTTCCGACCCGTGCAGGACAAATGATCCAGGGAATCAGGTTTCTGCAGTGCCTGGCTGTATTTATACCCAGATGCACCTGGCTGCCCTCGCTCAGGGATCATGACGGGGTCGTTCCAGTTCCTGGGGGTTGTTATGGTCTGCAGGGCCAGGCAGGCTGCCCAGGGCAGATTAGCTGTGATCATCTCCTGCGAGGTTACCTGCCCTCTGGGTTCAGTGTGGCACTGAGCATTGCTGCTCCTCGGGCCCAAAGCTGCTCTGTATCTGCTGCTGGGGCAGCGAGCTGAGCCACAGGACTGGGACTGGCTCTTCTTCAGGCACTTGTGGGGTGGGGACTATCACTTCACTCACCCCAGAGTGGGTGAAAGTCAGACTGGCTTGAAGCAGAGGGGGTTTTTAATGCCGAAATTTGCTCACATCTCAAAACACCCTGTTTGTTAGAACAAGGA
The DNA here is from genome assembly GCA_035221455.1 of Xenops minutus. Taxonomy (NCBI): domain Eukaryota; kingdom Metazoa; phylum Chordata; class Aves; order Passeriformes; family Furnariidae; genus Xenops; species Xenops minutus. Next base: position 1,384,315 of record JAWWEE010000069.1, on the reverse strand, counting down.
AATCTGGCTGTTCTGTGGCTTAATTGGGTATTTGTGTGCACAGCAGCTAGTCCAGCACCTTGATGGGTTTTGGGACATGCTTGGCTTTGTGGTGTCACCCTGGTACTCCAGGTTGTTTTGCAGCCAGGAGGACTTCAAGGCAGATGAGTGAGGAGTCTGTGGACCCCAAAGGACCACAAGGCTGCAAGGCAGATACAGGGACACTCAGATGCTTTATGGTGGGAGATTGCTGGAGGAAGAAATGAGATTGCAGGACAAGTAGATAAGGAGGATGCTGAGGCTCTGGCTCAGTGGCAGGAGGCAGAGACATTGTGCTTGGTGACTCTGCATGCTTCTTTTCTGGTTAAATCTGTCCCACTGCATTTCTACCTAATAACAGTGCCAGACCCACAGTCATAAGCAGCGAGTGGATTCCAACCCCAGTTACAATCAAGATCACCCTTCAAGGAGGGCTCCTCTCACCCTGTCCGAGCAGGCAGGGGAGCTTCCAACCCCTGGGCTCTGCCCCATCACCTGGAACACAAAGGGGAACAGCTTTTCCAGATGACTTAATTGATGGATAGAAGGATTCAGAAGAGGAAACAAAGCCTGTGATGAGCCCAGGACATGCCTGACAGTGCTCAGTCAGCTCAGCAGGCTGGTGTGGATAGAATGCTCCCTGGGTGTCCCTTCCCCTGTGATGCTGGTTTGGACATTGGTATGGCCTCAGGGATGGATGCTGGGGGGAAAAATGAGAGTGGGGGTCCCTGGAGGGAGAGTCTGGCTGTGAACAGGGTCCTGAAGCCAGAGTTTGAGCTCTTTGGAGGCTTCAGGAAGGCGAAACCATGAGGTTTCAGTGGCCCAAGCAGAGCAGTGACATCAGCAGGGGCAGGGGAGTGACCAAGTGCCTCAGATGCCTTCCAGTCAGGGACACACAGCCCACCTGAGACCTGAGCAGTGGGTGCTGCTCGAGACTGTCTCCCTTAGGGATGCTGAGTGCAGAGGAAGCCAGAGCTCCAGAGGGGGACGCTTTGATTCACTGCCTCCACTATGCAAAAGGTTCCTGACCCTTTAGGATGATGTATTGAAGGTTGAGGAGGGGGAAACCACCAGCTCTGCCATCCCTTTGTTAATGCTCCACTGCAGCCCTGTTGTTTGTGCTCCCTCCCCACATTTCCTGTGCCAGAGCTGCCTGTGCTGAGTGTCCAAGCCCTGCAGTGAGTGCTGAGCTGGGCTCTGCCTGCTCTCCGTGCCCTGCCCCAGTGGGATGTTGGTTCCCCACTGGGATGTTGGTTCTCCACACACCCCCAGGCACGACAGCACTGGCCAGGGTTGCACCTGCTTGTTCTTTCCTGTCTCCACTCCTTAACACCTCTCTCTCAGACCCTTCGAGATCATCATCCTCCTCACCATCTTTGCCAACTGCGTTGCTCTGGCCATTTACCTGCCCATGCCTGAAGATGACACCAACGTTGCCAACTCCAGCCTGGTAAGGGCCAGCCCTTTCTCCTGTCCTGGCACTCGAGGGCTCCACTTTGAAGGCTCTGCAGAGCTGGTTGCTTGGTGTGCCATGGGTGCAAGGTGGCAATTCCTGTGGTGAGGGCATCTGCTGCTGCCTGGAAGGGCAGTCGGGCAATGCTGGTCCAGCCAGAGCTGCTGCAGTCAGAAGGAGGCAGTGCTGGAGGGAGAAGTGGCTGCAAAGTGGGTTTTCAGAGGGGCTGAGATCAGAGGCAGCAGATCGGTGTGGGAAGTACACAGGAAGGGAGAATTGATGCCAATAAAAGAAAAAAAAAATCCCTCTGTTTTTATTGTGACATTTCCAAGAGGAAGCATCCTGTTCCAGAAAGGCTCGAATGGTTTGTTTCAGCATTTTTGGAATACATTTTTCTGACCTTTCCTTTCAAAGCTCTATTTTAGTTTTGTTACTTTTTATTTAGGAGGGGAAAACCCCATTTCTTTTAAGCAGAAAGGTCACTCCTTTCCAATCATTATTCTGTTTTTTTTTTTTCCCTCAGTCACTCCAGTTTGCCAGGAATATGTTGTTTTGATGGGATCCAAATCAATAGTTTGCACTATTTTTAGTTTGCCACCCCTTTCCACTCTCTGAACCCTCTGTGGTTCAGTCCACATTGATTTCCAGTGAGAGGCTGAGTTTGGTGACTGAAGCAAAACATCTAAATGCTCCTTTTTAACGAAGTGTTCTCTCCTGCTGGTTTTGGGAGGTAAATCCCCATGGAGGATTAATTCCTGGGGTGTTTCTTCAGCCTCCTGAAGCCTTCTTCAGCAGTGTGTGGCATGACTGGGGGATGAATTGGCACTGGCCTCACAGGGGCTGATGCTGCCCAAGGACCAACAACCTTTTCCATGAGTGCGAGGCAGGTGGGAAAGGACTGAGCAATGCCATGCAGAAATGAAATTCCTTCTATTTCTATTTACTGTGTATTAGATGCCTTATGCTGTACCCTATTGGGGGATTTTTCAGCCTGTTGCCATGCCAACAGCCCTTGGTATCTGGAGCCTGGCAGCCCCAGGCTGCTGTTCTTTCATTGCTGCTTGTGTGTGTCCCTTTGTCACCATGTTCTGGTGGCTTTGTATGAGCAAACCCAGCTGAGAGCTGAGCCAGACCCCCATCACCTGGGGCATCAGGTTCTGCTGGGCATGGGCCTGCAGGGAGTGAACCAAGGCTTGTTGAGGCATTTTCCTGCAGCAGAAAGGGGCTGTGATGCATTTAATCATCTCCCTGACCCTTCTTTAGTTTTTGCCATTGCCCAGTCCTCTCTGGAGAGGATTGAGTTTGTATAAAGACCTTTTATATAGTCAGGGCAGCGAGGACATCACCCCCTGTTGTTTGTGTAGGCAGGACTGAGGCTCCCTGCCATCAGAGCTCACTGCTGAGGGTGTGCAGGAGCCTGGCAGCCCCACTTTCCTGCAGGGACACCTCCTGCACCCCTCTCAAAAGCTGAGGGGCTCCAGCAAGGAGAGTCTCGGGAAGAGAGGATTCCTGGGAGAGCTCTGCTGCCATTCCCTTCCTCCAAGGGTGGAAAATGTGGAGAGCAGCCATGCTCTCTCTTTCCACAACCAGCAAGGGAAGAGCTGTGGCTGCCCCATCCCTGAAAGTGTCCAAGGCCAGGTTGGACAGGGCCCTGAGCAACCTGGACTAGTGGAAGGTGTCCCTGCCCATGGGACTGGATGGCCTGTAAAGGTCCCTTCCAACCCAAACTATTCTGTGATTCCATGTGGTCTGCAGCTACACACACCACTTGGAGAATCCAGAGAGTGTTTGTCATGACCCACCCCACTGAAAGGCTGCACCAACTCAGCCCACTGACAAAGATGCCAAGGGCATGTCTTGTTAGCTGGGGGCTGGTTCCTCTTGCTCTGCTGGCATCAACACTTGCCCAGTTTACAGCCAGATAATCTGGGGGAGCTGCCAAAACACTGTCCCATCTGCTGTGGGCTTCTCGAAGAGACCTCCAAGGAATAGCAAGTCCCCTTTTGATTCTGGGCAAGGGGTTTTCAGAGGGCTATCCTGCTAATCAGAGTCCCTGGAGCCTGAATCTTTCCTGCTGGAAAATCAGGGCATGGAGTTGGCTTTTGCAGTGCTGGATCCTGACAGTCTCAGCAGCTGCAGGGCTGCTGTAGCTCACAGTGAGCTTCCCCATTGCTCCTGTTTGCAGCTGGGGAGACAGCCCACCCCACCAGTGGCTGCTGGCATGGCCCTGCAGCCCCTCTGTGCCCAAAATGATCCTCATGCCAGTTGTGTTTGCATGGGATTCCAAGGACAGGCTTTGGGGAACAGGCTGGGTGGCATCTGTGGGAGGTGAGCAGCATTGAGTGTGCCCTCACTAAAACCTTAAAGACAGAGGCAATGAAGGTCTTTGCTCTTACCATGGCTGCTCTCAGATCCAACAGGGAACTGGTGGGTGACAGTCATATGGGGACACTTGGCACTGCTTTTGAACGTGTGAATTGAGCAAGTAATGTTTCTGTCTGAGCCCTGAGCCCAGCTTCTTGCAAGGAGATTTTCCTTTTGAAGGGCATGGGAACCCTCAGAAGAAGGTGTGTTTGCAGCACTGCAGCATTCCCCAGTCCCAGTTTGGTCTCAGAGTGATGTTTCTGCCTTTCTGGAGGCAATTCCCCGGAGAGCCCAAGCAGAGGTGCTCCTTGCCCTTCAAGAAGGTGTAGACTGAAGAGCAAGAGCACGGAACATCAGAAATATAAATAGCTTTACCCACCTGGCTGCTTCGGAGGGCTTTTAATCCCAGTCTGAAAGGGCCACTGGTAGCAAGGGCAGTGCTGGCAGTGACAGGCAGAGCCAGATGGGTACAGGCAGCTCTTGGCTGCACTCCAGGGACAGATGAGCTACCCTGGCTCTGTGTCTGCAGGGCCATGCTGAGTCCTTGCAGGGGTGCCAGGTCCTGTCTGGAAGGGGGTGCAGCACCTCTGCCCAGTGAGTCCCCAGGCCCATTTCTATAGCAGCTCGCTTTGCCAGGCAAATGTCTGGCATTAGGCTGGAGGTCTTCAGCCCAAGGCACAAGGGAAGTCATGCTACAATTGCTTTGTCTCATGGTGACTGTGTGGGGTCTCCAAGATAGACCCCAGGATGAGGAGAAGGTGTCAGTGCTGCCTGCAGGAGGAAGATTGTGGGGGAATGGAAGGGTGGGCAGCAGGGAGGAGAGCCAGAGAGGAGCAGTGCCCTGGGCCAGGCACTTTTGGGTGCTGGATTGGGAAACTGTGGCTTTGCTGGAGCAGTTTGTAATAATGGGTACCCGTAGCTGCGGGGCAAGGTCCTGGCAGGGGGCCATTGAAATTGGATGGGGGGATCATGCTGCAGGCCAGAAAGTGGCATGTGGTGACACAGCGTGGTGACACAGCATGGTGACACAGCATGGTGACACCTCCTGTGCAGGACAGCCACGGTGCTGCCCGGTGTGCAGCAGGGACTGACCCAGAGTCAAGCAGTGGGTGGCTGTGCATGGTGGGGATACCAGACTGAGCCAGAGTCAAGCAGTGGGTGGCTGTGCATGGTGGGGATACCAGACTGACCCAGAGTCAAGCAGTGGGTGGCTGTGCATGGTGGGGATACCAGGGGAGGTGCCAGTGTGCCCTAACAGAGTCTCCTCTCCTGCTCGCCTTGGCTCTCCCCAGGAGAAGATCGAATATGCCTTCCTGATCTTCTTTGCCATCGAGGCGATGCTCAAGATAATCGCCTATGGCTTCCTTTTCCATACGGACGCCTATCTCCGAAACGGCTGGAACGTGCTGGACTTCTCCATCATCACTCTGGGGTAAGGGAAGGAGGGAAGACTGCTGCTCTTCAGCTCGTGCCAGGCCTGTTCCACAGCCCCTCAGGGACATGAGTTTTTCTAGTGACTGCAGAGGGCAACTCCCTGACTCAGTTCACAGCCTTCTCCCATGGGTCCCCTTTTCCTGCCCTGACATCTAGTGGAATCCTCTCTAACTCCTGTTTCTTCCTGGCTGACTCCTTCGTGCCTCTTAGGTCTCCTTGCCCTGGAGAGTGGGAGTGGTGTGGGGTCCTCCAGGGTCTGCACACAGGGTTGGGAGGTCCCCAGCCCTCAGCAGTGGAGCTGTGCCCAGGAGCTGGGCTTGGCCAAGTGCTGCTCCCTGAGCGCATCTGGCAGTGCTGGCCTCGCTTTTCTGCCCACAGAGCTCTAAATCCTTAGCTCAGATTTCTTGGTTTCTATTCTCATGACCTTCTCTTTTTCTCTTGCCCTTTCTTCTGCTTCTCCCCCTTCCTCCCCTGTGCCCTGGCTCTTTCAGGCTCATCACCATGACCCTGGAGCAGGTCAATGCGAAGCAGGGAGGGACTTCGGGGGGCAAAGGCGGCTTTGACGTGAAGGCTCTGCGGGCGTTTCGTGTGCTGAGACCCCTGCGCCTGGTGTCTGGAGTGCCAAGTGGGTGCCCTGCCATCAGGAAGGGTGGATGGGACCCCTGGCCAGGGTGGGGAGCCACAGGATAGGCTTCTTGGTTTTGCTGCATCAAGCCCAGCCACAAAGCAGGTGTAGAAGAGCCACAGGTTCCTGCTCGTCCCTACAGTTGTCAGCCCTGGGGGTGTTCATGTTGGCATCCAGCTGCCTCCATGGCTCAGTGTCAGCACCTTTCATGGCCACTGTGAAAGGGGCCAGGACCTTGTTCTAGTTTCCACATGCTTGCATGATGGGTAGAGAAAGGATTTCTTCCTGCAGAGGTTTCAGTCCCATCCCACCAGTGCTGTTCTTCCCTTGGCATGGGGCTTTTCAAAGGCTGCTTGTCAGTGGGGCTGGCAGAGATGCCAAGCTGCACCCAAAACCCTTTAGGAAGTGGCTGACCTCCTCTCCCTTCTGCTTGTTGCAGGCCTTCAGGTCGTCCTGAACTCCATCATCAAGGCTATGGTGCCCCTGCTCCACATCGCCCTGCTGGTCCTCTTCATGATCATCATCTATGCCATCGTCGGGCAGGAGCTCTTCAAGGGCAGGATGCACAAGACCTGCTACTACCTGGGGACAGGTGGAGCTTTGTCAGCAGGGGAATGTGGCAGGGAAAGTGTGACCTTGCCAGCATCAGGCTTGGCAAAGTGGTGGGACTGAGGGATGTTTGATACAGCACAGAGCTGGGTGTGAGGGGCTGGTGAAAGGGGCTCCTTTTGGGGGCTGCTCTGTTTGGCCTGACCTGCTGCTGACACCATGGCTTTGCCCCCCCAGATGTGATTGCCACGGTGGGATCAGAGAAGCCAGCCCCCTGCACCAGCTCTGGCCACGGGCGACACTGCACCCTGAATGGCACCGAGTGCCGTGGTGGTTGGCCAGGACCCAACAATGGCATCACCCACTTCGACAACTTCGGCTTTGCCATGCTCACTGTCTACCAGTGCATCACCATGGAGGGCTGGACTGAAGTCCTCTACTGGGTAGGCTGCAGCACTTGGGCTCGCTGCCCAGCTTGGCAGAAGTGATGCTGGTCTTGCCTCAGGGCTCTCCTGGACACAGGACCAGTGAAAGACAACCTGCCCCACCAACCTTCTTACTGTGATGCACATCCCATAACACACCAGGCATGTCTCTGCGTCCCCACAGGCACTGCCTAAACTGTCCTTGCTCTTCAGGAAGACAGGAGAGTGCTCCAGGTCCCACCTTTGTGAAGGGTGTGGGGCCAAGCACAGCAAAGACTGGTGGGTGCCCCCTCCAGCAAAGCCCCATGTTTTGCAGTCCTTAGAGAGGGTCATGCTGAGGCTTGGGCTTGGGGCTGATGTTTAAACCTGCTCCCCAAATGGTTGGGTCTGATTTTATCTCTGCTAAACCCAGATACAGAGTTCTCGGAGCCAGGTTTATGTGCCACCCATCCCAAACACTCCCTTTGGAGGGAGAAAAGATCACAGAGGCTGCTGAGGGGCCCTAAGGGGACACAGCAGAAAGTGCCTTCAGAATGCTTCACCTGCATCTCTCCTTGCCAGGTGAATGATGCCATGGGGAACGAATGGCCCTGGATCTACTTTGTCAGCCTTATCTTGCTTGGCTCCTTCTTTGTGCTCAACCTGGTGCTGGGGGTGCTCAGTGGGTAAGTGCAACCCTATCCTTTCTCTTCCAGCAGAGGAGTTTTATCTGGTTTGCACAATACAAGAAAAAGCCTGGGAAAAAGTCTGTTCCTTTTCCTCCCTCATTCCTCTCCCTTTTTGATTTTTGCATGCTTAGAAAACCTGAGCCACGAGTTACTTTTTGTGTTAGTGTCCACGATTGCCTGGAGGTTTTAGCTCAGCTCCCAACACAGAAACCTTTTCCCCGTGGCACAAGCAGCTGTCAGCAAGCCCAGCCTTGGAGCACATGATTTGGGGGTTGTGGTGTGTTCTGCAAATGAAGCAGTCATCACCCCATGGCTGTGGGTCTGGACACTCCTCACTGCTACCCCCAGCTGCCATCCTGCTGTGAACACACATGATTTAATTACGGCCAGCCTAAGGAGAACATCTTTGATACGAGTGCAAGGGATCCAAGAGGATGGTTGTTGCTCTAATTAATGCTTCAGCTGTCTTCCAAGTACACCAGTGAGCTGTCAGCAGTCTGGTAAAACCATTGTAGCACTTCTAGGCCGGAGTGAATTAGTGCTAATTCGCCCAGTAGTGCAGTTAAATACCTGAGATGTGACACTCAACCTACCGTGCCTTGTTGTGTGACTGCCACCAGCCCAGTTTTGTTTCTGGGAAGTGTGTGTTGTCCTTGAGAGTGAGGGGGGCTTTTCCTCAGGTCTGTGTAGGGTTAGGGTCTGGTTTTTATATTTCAATGCTGCATGTGCAAGTGGATCACACTCATCTTCTCTATTAGTTCACAGGGTTAGTTATGCCTTAATTACTTGGATTTGTTAGTCCTCTCTTATGGCAAGCACCATATGACTGCAGTGTTAAAACAAATTGGATATTAATATATATAAAACAAGTTTAAAAGCACAAGATAGACCACAGGAACCTGACTCTTGTGTGGAGTTAGCTGTAACAGCAAGATGAACTGGACTATAGACATCTGATCCTGGAGGAAGTTGTAGGCACAGCAAAGGTTCTGAAGTTTTTTTGTAAAAATAGCTAAATTATGCTTGAGATCAGGAAAATTATTGTTATAGGTCTGAGATCTATTATTAACATATGGCAACACCAGCGTGGCTGGGCAGCAGGTCTACAGCCCTGCCAGCTACCAGGAGAGGAAAGAAATTAATTGAAGTAGAATGAGAAGAGTGGGCAAGGACATTGGCAGACCTGCCCTTTCCCTGTTAGCATGAAAGGAGCATCCTGTTTATCCACCACGTGATGAGCTCACATTCCCCACATGGAGATCTTGGGGCACATTTCTGCCCCCAAGCTGGGTGAGACCCCACTCTGATCCTTGGCAGAGCTGGGGAACTGCTCCAGCCTCCAACATCTGGTGCCATTCATCCTGTCCAGCTGTAGCCTCCTTCAGCAAGGTGGGGAAGGACCCTGCCTGCCATCAGGGGTTGGGTGATGGGCTCTCATGGTCCTGCATTGAGGAGCAGGGCCAAGAAAGAGGAAAAGCCACTGGAACAGTCTAGTGGCAGTGCTGGTGGCAGGGTATTTCAGCATTTCAGCTTCCTACAAGGCACAGAGCTGTGGTACCTGACATTCATGACATTCCCTCCTGAGTGTCCCTCTGCTGCTTCCCTTGCCCCAGAGAGTTCACCAAGGAGCGTGAGAAGGCCAAGTCACGGGGCACATTCCAGAAGCTACGGGAGAAGCAGCAGCTGGAGGAGGATCTGAAGGGCTACATGGACTGGATCACCCACGCAGAGGTCATGGACAGCGATCGGGCCAGGGGACAAGGTACCAGCTCTGCTTGGTCACAGACCCTTAGTGTGAGGGTCGGGTTCCTAACACTGACCATCCTAGAGAGGCAAGGTGGAAACCTTTGGAGAAGTCACAAAGATTTGTCTTGCTTGAAAACCCATGAAACAAAAAGCTTTGACTTCTGCAGAACAATTTCCTTCCTCTCTATTTTTTTTTTTTAATTTCCTGAATAATTTTGTTGAATCTGAACCAAACTAGCAATAACTTGGCCCTGATGGCAAATCTCCACCTCAACTGCTGTATTTAATATTTGCAGACTCTGAGCAAGGCATGAGTCTCCCTTGGCAAGGGGCACTTGAAATGGCCATGAGGAGCATGAGGAGTGTGTGCCCTTGGTGTGCAGGGTCATGAGCTCACACACTAACAGATGCATGAATTTCTTGACATCCCTTGGCAATTTCCAGGGATTAGAAGTGGTTCAGGAAAGGAGGTGGATATCCAGGCATCCAGCTGAAGGCTCAGCAAGGCCTGGGGAGCTCTACCACTGAGCTGCAGTGTCTGCTGTCCCACCCTGCCTACTGAAGGCACTTTTGATGCCTCAGACTAAGTGACCTGTGTGTGCAGGGAGCCTTGGGAAACAGTGGGACAGACTAAACACCTCTTCCACAGCTGTGGCCTGTGTTCTTCCAAACCTGTTCAGCCTGTGCTCAGATCACAGCTGGTCCCAGCTTTCTCCATGCTGGAGGACCTGCTGGTGTCCCTCTCTGGGCTGCAGCTGCTCTTGCTGCAGGGCAGGTGGTCCTGGTGCCTCCTGCTTGGTTTGCACCTGACCCTCAAAGCCTTCTGCCTGGACTTTAATTGCTGGCTCCCTGGGATGGCATCTCTTGAGTTTACTTCTGATGGGGAAGCTCTTCCCGGTGTGCTCCTGGAAGAGGTTCCTTCCCACATGTTCTTCCCAAGAAAAGCCTGGAACATCGTTCTCTCCTAGGTATGATGCCATTGGATGAAGGAGGGTCAGAGACAGAGAGCTTGTATGAAATTGAGGGCATGAACAAGTGGATTCTCTTCTTGTAAGTATGCTCTGGCTCTGCCATCTGCTGCTCTGCACATGGGCTTGTGCTGTCTCTCACTTGGTGGCCAGACTGGGCCAAGCTTTCCTGTGAGCCACCAGTTTTTGGGAGAGCCAGGGGCTGGTGCTCAGGTGGAGATGCAAACATCAGGGCAGCAAACAGGGAATTTTGCTGTGGTACTGGCTAAAGTGAACATCTGCTGTGGGACCAGGCTCCAAGCATCCTCTCCTGGCCCTTGCAGCATCATGTGTAGTTTAGGGGCTGTGCCTGTAGCCCCCAGCCAGGGGTGCTGAAGGCCAAAATGAAGCCAGGAGGTGTTTGTATGAATGAACTGCAGTGCCTGAGTGAATGCACTGAGTTCCAGGGGCAGGTCATGGTCCCCATCCCTTTTCAGAGAAGACCCCTGAAGGATGGAGCAGGGGTGGATCTGCCCTACAGGTACAGCCCAAGGATGTGGGGCTGGCCCACTGGCCAACCTTATTGACCCTTTGCCATCTCTCCAGCCGTCAGTGGAGGCGTTGGAACCGAATGTTTCGTAGGAAGTGCAGGGATGTGGTGAAGTCCAAGTTCTTCTACTGGCTCGTCATCCTGATGGTGGCATTGAACACCCTCTCCATCGCCTCTGAGCACCACTTCCAGCCAGAGTGGTTGACACGGGTGCAAGGTAAGCAAAGAGCCTGAGAGAGAGGGAGGGCCAGGGATACTCTGCTGCCCAGGGACATGTGTGAACTCTTCACTGTGCCTGCACAGCCACACTGGCACGGCACAGGGGCTGTTAGACACACACAGCCACCACACAGAGCCTGCACACTGTGTGTGTGTGTGTGTGCACCATCCTCCCCACGCTGTCACACAGCTCACACTGAACATGCACAGCGTGTGCACTCCTGGGAACGTGAGTTTGCATGGTGAGCACACACAGAGTGTGTGCATTGACACCTCTGCACATAAACACACGTGGCATGCACTCATGCAGTGCAGCCACCCACGTTTCTGCCTGCAGCTCCACACACACAGGCACACGGAGTACAGTGTGCACATATACACACACACAGAGCTCACCCACGTGTGTACATGTGCCTGCCCTGCACAGACTCACATGCATCATACAGCAACATGCTCACACATACAAGCACGGAGCTGCACGTCACCCTTCTCCTCATCTTCCTCTCCTGTGTGCTCCCCAAAAACAGCAGCTCGGGGCTGGGTGGGCAGAAAATGACTAGCAGCATCACCCTCCTTCCCTGCCTGCCCTGTCAGGCTGGGATTGAGGTCCCTGCTCTGATGGGTTGGATCTCCCACCCCAGACAATTCCAACCGGCTGCTGCTCGCCCTCTTCGTGGCCGAGATGCTGCTGAAGATGTACGCGCTGGGGCTGCGCCAGTACTTCATGTCGCTCTTCAACCGCTTCGACTGCTTTGTGGTGTGCTCAGGGATCTTAGAGACCATCCTCGTGGAGCTGGGCACCCTGTCCCCCCTGGGCATCTCCGTGCTGCGCTGCATCCGGCTCCTCCGCATCTTCAAGATCACCAGGTTGGGGGGGAGCTCTGGGGGTACTGAGAGCTCGTGGTCCCCAGTTATCAATCACTGTCCCCAGACATCACTCATGGTCCCAAGGCATCACTCATGGTCCCCAGACATCACTCACGGTCCCCAGACATCACTCATGGTCCCCAGACATCACTCATGATCCTCAGGCATCACTCACGGTCCCCAGATATCACTCACGGTCCCCAGACATCACTCACGCTCCCCAGGCATCACTCATGGTCCCCAGACATCACTCACGGTCCCCAGACATCACTCACGGTCCCCAGACATCACTCATGGTCCCCAGACATCACTCATGGTCCCCAGACATCACTGGCCTTGCCCCCATGAAAGGCTCTGGTGTTGAGCAGAGCTTGTAGCTCCTGGGAAGAGCAACAAGGCAAAGCTGGGGATTTCTGTCTCCAGGACATGGTTTGTCTTGGAGAGGTGAGGTGAACAGTGGTCCCACTCTACCTCTGGGTTCTGGGATGTTGTAGATGGGGGTGCTGCAGGCCAGAACTCCTGGCTCCTCTTTCTCAGCCCAACCCACTGTGTATTCACCCCTGTTCCCCATGCTGCCTGCTGGTGCCCTGCCCAGGCAGCAGCGTATCTTACCTGTCACACCATACTTGCAGCTCGTTTCTACCTCCTGGGGCCTGGCAGGAGCAGTCCCAGTGCTCACCCTGGGTCCAGAGTCCCCCTTGCTGGGCTGCTGGCACATCACCTTGGGCCAGGTGGTGTGTTCCCTGTGCCTGGCTGGTCCTACCTGCAGCCTTCTCCACTTTCACCTCCCACACACTCCTATCTCTCCTCTCCCCAGGTACTGGACATCGCTGAGCAACCTGGTGGCCTCCCTGCTCAACTCTGTCCGCTCCATTGCCTCTCTGCTCCTCCTCCTCTTCCTCTTCATCATCGTTTTTGCCCTGCTGGGCATGCAGCTCTTTGGGGGCAAGTTTGATTTCGAGGACATGGAAGTGCGGCGCAGCACGTTCGACAATTTCCCCCAGGCTCTCATCAGTGTCTTCCAGGTTTGGGGCTATGGGAAGGGCAGTGGGGGGCTGGAGGGCAGGGGGCTGGGGGTCTCACCTGAGCTGTGGGTCTCCAGGGAGGAGCTGGGTCTCAGGGGGCTGTGGGTTTGTGGGGATGATGTGGCTCTGAGGCAGGGGCAGGGAGATGTGTCTGGAGTCATAAGCAGTAGTTCAGGGCTGAGCAGGGGAGAGGGTGTGACTGTGGGACTGGAGGGGCTGTGAGGGTTTGGGGCTGGAGCCAGGAGGTCAGGATTGGTCTGTGAGCTACTGCTGTGCTCTGCTCTGGAGGCTCTTGAGTCTCTTTTACTTCTCTGCTCCCAGATCCTGACCGGAGAGGACTGGAATTCAATCATGTATGATGGGATCATGGCCTATGGGGGCCCGTCCTTTCCTGGCATGCTGGTCTGCATCTACTTCATCATCCTCTTTGTTTGTGGGAACTGTATCCTCTGCCTGCAAAGCCAGCCCTGGGCTCCCTGCACCCAGCCCCATGGCAGCATCTTCACAGGACTGGGAAGGGGAGAAGCAGGGGCTTCTGTCAGCATCCCAGTGCTTCCCTTAAGCTTTTCAGTCCTGAACAGCAGCAGAACAAACCATGGGTTTCAGGGCTTGGGGGCTGGGATGTGGAGGAAAACACACCTGGAGGAGGTTTGGGTGCCCAGCAGGCAGAGGTTCAGTCAGAGTGAGGCAGCTCAGTGCTCACAGGGATGGGTGCAGGTTAGGGACACCAGCCAGGGTCACCTCAAGGGCTCAGCTCCAGGAAGGTTTCTCAGGGCACCATGGAGAGTTCTGGCCACGTCCTCCAGACAAGAACCAAGCCCATGTCCTTAGCACTGTTGCTCCAGACATCCTCCTCAATGTCTTCCTGGCCATTGCGGTCGATAACCTGGCTGAGGCTGAGAGCCTGACTCTAGCCCAGAAGGCCAAGGCAGAGGAACGCAAGCGGAGGAAGATGTCCAGGTGAGCACTGCTGTCCCTGGCCAGGGGAGCTCCCAAACCTGCTGCTTTGGTGTGGTGAGGGGGCAGAATGGCATTGGGTCACGGTTCACCTCCTGCCCTTCCCTTCTCTCCACTCAGAGGTTACCCAGAGAAGTCAGAAGAGGAGAAGCAGATGCTGGCAAAGAAGCTGGAGCAGAAAGCAAAGGGAGAAGGGATTCCCACCACAGCCAAGGTCAGTGCTGGTGGGGCTGGGCTGTGGAGAGCTCCTGGGGAGGGACCAGGCTCCTCCTCCCACTAGCCAGGATGGACAAAGGCTTGGAGCCAGCCTGGGTCAGGACTCTTGGCCAGAATTGCTTCTCCCCTTGGCATCCACTGGTGATGGGGGCTCTTGGTGATTGGGGCTCTCTGCGCCCAGGCAGGACATGTGTGCCCAGCTGGCACATGAAGCTGCATGTCCTCTTCTCTGTCTCTCTCTTGTTTCAGCTAAAAGTGGACGAATTTGAATCCAATGTCAATGAGATCAAAGACCCCTACCCTTCTGCGGACTTCCCAGGTAAGACCTGTCCCTGGCAGGGCAGCAGGAAGGCTGGGGAGGCATTGCAGAGGGGTGGTGTGAGGGGCAAAGGGTGTGGTGACCCTCCACCAGCCTTGAGGATGAAGCCCTTCTGACACAGATGCCAAATCAGGATCATGGGATCAGAAGATTGTCCATAAGGTCATATTCCCCCTCCCTCTCTGGATGACTTTTTCCCTCCTCATGGCCACCCTGCAGGTGATGATGAGGAGGATGAGCCTGAAATCCCCCTGAGTCCTCGGCCGCGTCCCCTCGCAGAGCTCCAGCTGAAGGAGAAGGCTGTGCCCATGCCTGAAGCCAGCTCCTTCTTCATCTTCAGCCCAACCAACAAGTAGGCACTGCCCCTTCTCCCTGCCTCGTGGAACCAGGCACTGCCCCTTCCCCGTGGGGTCCTGTCTGTGTGTGACAGCCAGCTCTTCAGGGAACCAGCTGATGGGAAAAGCCTTCTGTGTGGATGGACACACTCCATGCCTAGGGCTTTCCTGTCCTCAGGGTTTAACCATAGCCCTCTGCAAGGCTGCCATGGCCCTGTCTGATCCCCCTCTGGCCCCTTGCAACATCTCACGGCATTTCTGTCCCCGTCAGGTTTCGGGTGCTGTGCCACAGAACTGTCAATGCCACCTGGTTCACCAATTTCATCCTGCTCTTCATCCTGCTCAGCAGCATCTCGCTGGCAGCTGAGGATCCCATCCGGGCTGAGTCGTTCCGCAACAAGGTGCCTGTGGAGATGGGGAGGGTTGGGATGGGTGGGGGAGACCTCCTGGAGCCCCCCCAGATCCCCAGTGAGCAGGGACTTACTTTGCAGATGCCACCCCTGGGCAGGTGGCTGAGATTCCAACCCTGCCTCTGGGAGGGCAGTGCACTCTGGCAGGGGAGGCTGGATGTGTTTTCCATTCAGGGTGCAGCTGGGACAAGTTTTTACTGCTTTGTGTCTCAGTTTGCTTCTGGGTGAAGAGATTCACCTGAGGTGTGTAAGATTACCTTGGTTTGAGACTGTGGTGACTTACTTGATATAGGGATGTCTTATAGGGTGGCAAACTGGATCTCTGGTGTGTGCAACACCTTGGAATGCTGCTGGCATGCAGTGGTGGGAGCCACAGAGGCACAAATGCACCTGGCAGGGACTGGGGGTTCTCACATACAACAGCTTCCCAGGCCACTCAGTGCTTTTGGGCATCACATGCTTTCAGGTCAATCAGGCCAAGCCTAACTCAGCTGCAAAGGGAGAGCTTTGTCCCAGCTGCAGGTTGGATCATGCACTGCAGAAAATCAGCAAAGCTGAGGGAAGTTCAGGGGTCTTCTTGGCACTGGCTTTGCAGACCCTATTGAGCTAGATGGGCTCCCCAGTGCACAGTGTGGAAGCAAACCCACAGTTCCCAGATGTTTGAGCATTTCCCATGTCACCCAAATCTCACCCAGTCCTGGTGCTTCTGTCCCCAGATTCTTGGATACTTTGACATTGGTTTCACCTCTGTCTTCACAGTCGAAATCGTCTTGAAGGTGAGTCCTTCACACCATGGTCCTGCCAAGAGCACAGCCTAGAGCATGGGTCTAGACTGTTCTGGCCATGGACACTCATGCATTTGGGGCACAAGCTGAAGGTCCCAGGGAGGAGAAATTGCTGGCTGACCCTCATGCCCCCAGAGTTCATCCAGGCAGTCTGGGTGCTGTGTGACCTGTCCCAGAGGCCATGTGTGCCCTCCAGTGAGGCCAGGCAGCCAAGTCATCTGTGCTGTGACATGGGAATGGATCAGCCATGGCACCAGCATTTTCATTCTGACACGCTCTTAGGAGAAACTCTGAGAAAGAGAAAGCAGTAGGATTCTGCAGTAGGAAACAGCAATCCAAGCCACTTGTTGCGTGTTGCTCCCACTCCAAGGGTCTTTGCTATCCTCCTCTTTAATTTGCTGGCTGATTTGGGAGACTTTTGTCTCCAGCCAGTGCAACACAGAGGATTTTCAGCTGAAGTCACCTCCCTGCCAGGGTTCAGAGGTCTGAGCAGGACAGGGTCCCCCAGCCATGGACCTGTGAGAGCCCCTTGTGCCTTGTCCACCCCAGGGCTGTGGAGGGACCATGTCCCTGAGCCCTGCCCAGCCTCTCTCCTAACTCCTTCTGCTCCCCAGATGACAACCTATGGTGCTTTCCTGCACAAAGGCTCCTTCTGCAGGAATTCCTTCAATATCCTTGACTTGCTGGTCGTTGCTGTCTCCCTTATCTCCATGGGATTCGAGTAAGCACTTCCACATGCCACGGGATGGGCACTGGTGTGGTCAGACTGGCAGGACAGCTGGGGGTGGTGGGTGGAGAAGGAGCAGCTGGCCCAAGGGGTGCCCATGTGTTCATAACATAGTCCTTAGGGGGACAGGGCATGGACAATTAAGAGGCAGGCAAACTCCTTCAGTGTCAAAGGTAAAGATCTGGATAGAAATTCGATGTAGAGCTGCTTTCTCCAGCTGCCAGTGTCCCTTGGCCTTATGTGGGGTGATGGCACAGTGACATCTGCTCTGCTCTGGCGTCCCTTTCCCTTCACCCCTGGCCCCAGCCTGGCCTCTGTGACTCCTTGAGTGGGCTGTGTTGGCTTGGCCTGGGTGGAGAAATTGTCCCATCTCAGCTGTGCCTTCCTCCTCAGGTCCAGTACCATCTCCGTGGTGAAGATCCTCCGGGTGCTGAGGGTGCTGAGACCTCTGCGAGCCATCAACAGGGCAAAGGGGCTGAAGGTAAGAAGGAGGCTGGGACTGGGGGACCCTCCTGGGAGGTTTTGTGGCAGGCATCCCACTCCAATCCCCACTCCCCATCCGTGGAAGGGGGCTGCCCAATCCCTCTGCTCTTGACAGGCTCCCACTCTTCCTGGGGCACATCCCTGCAGTGGGAGGGTGTGGGACACACAGGGGTTTGCCCCAAACATGGTCACATGTGCATTGTCCCCCACCTTTGCAGCACGTGGTCCAGTGTGTGTTTGTGGCCATCAAGACCATCGGTAACATCGTGGTGGTCACGACGTTGCTGCAGTTCATGTTTGCCTGCATTGGGGTCCAGCTCTTCAAGGTGAGTGGTGTCTCAGGTGGGCAGGAGGCACGTTCTGCTCGAGCACATCCTGGGCAGGTTCTCCTGGTCATCACCTTGGGGGTGGTGTCTTGCCAGTGTTGGGGTCCCACCAGTCAGGGGACCCAACTACACCAGATCCCCCAGAAGAATCTGCAGTGAGGGGAGGGCAGAAAGCACTCAGGGTACTGTCAGGTCCAGACAGCACCTATAAAAGAGCCAGCTGCCTCTCCTCATTTAGTGCCTCAGTTTCCTCTTTTCTAAGTGCTTCTGACTGATTTCCTCTGCGCTTTGGATGCAAAGTTTCCTTTTCCACAGCATCACTCCTGCTGTCTGGGCTTTGGTGGCTTCAAGGCAGAGCTGGCCCTGGCTGAGCTCAGCTTTGCTCTAATAACTGGGCTGAAATTCCCAGCTGACAAGGGCAGAGCTGTCAGGACACTGTGCAGACTGTCAGCATACCTTAACTTTTAGTTAATTCTCTGGTTACTGCTGTCTTCTCTATTTTCCAAACAGTTGACTCCACGATGGGATAGGCTGGGTACCCAGCTCTGCCCTGGCTCCTGAAATTCCCTGTGGACTGTGTTGTGTTGGCAGGCAGAGTGGGGAGGCCAGTGGTGGTGGGAGGCCAGGGCCAGAGTCTGCATGGAGGTGGTGTGGCTGGGAAAAGGTCATAACTCCCCGGGGCTTCTGAAGTCACAGCAACTCCACAGCCACTTCTGGTCTCTGTTAAATGCAGGGCAAGTTCTATAGGTGCACAGACCCATCCAAGCTGACGGAGAAGGAGTGCAGGTAAGAGCTCTCTGCAACTCCCAGCTGGGCAGGGGCCAGGGATGGGAGCTGGGTGGGAAGCAGTGGGGGCTGCTTGTGTTCCTGCAGGGGGATGTGGCATCCAAAAAGTGGAGCTGAGGTCTCGTGCTGTTCTCCCTCCCCCTGGGGTAAATCAGGAACAAGCACAGGGCTGTCCTCCCCTCCCAGGGACCAAGGAGGTCCAGGCCAGCACTGCAGTGTGAGAACTGAGCCCTGCCAGTGAGCACTGCATCCCTTCTGCTGCAGGGGCCAGTTCATCAACTATGTGGACGCAGACCCTACGCAGATCGAGGTCCAGGACCGTCTCTGGGTGCACAGCAACTTCCACTTCAACAACGTCTTCTCAGCCATGATGTCACTTTTCACAGTCTCCACCTTCGAGGGCTGGCCAGAGTGAGTCTGTGCCGAGGGAAGGGCTGTGCTGGGAGCAGAGCATGGCCAGGGTAAAGAAAGAAGAGGTGCCCAGGATGAGGAGCATCCTGATGGTGGCTGTGGAGCTGGCAAGGTTATCCCAGCAGCCCTGTCCCCCCATTGCTGGGTTTGGGATGCCTCCAGAGCCCTCCATAACCTTCAAGAGGTCTTTCCCATCTGATTAGGGTCTCTGTTGCCTCACTTTCCTCCCCGTAGGCTGCTGTACATGGCCATTGACACCAATGCTGAGGATGCAGGCCCTATCTACAACTACCGGGTGGAGATTGCAATGTTCTTCATCATCTACATCATCCTCATTGCCTTCTTCATGATGAACATCTTTGTGGGCTTTGTCATTGTCACCTTCCAGGAGCAGGGGGAGAATGAGTACAAGAACTGTGAGCTGGACAAGAACCAGGTAATGGGACTGCTGGGACAGGACAGGGAGGACCAGCCCGTGGCTGGCACAAACCAAACTTTCTGAGGGAAGGGCAGAGGGGACCAGAACAGGCAGTGAGTCTCCCTGGACAGGTAGGGTGCCCATTTAAACACTAAAATTGGCCTTTTTTACATGGTGAAGGTGGTCAGGCACTGGAACAGGTTGCCCAGAGAGGCTGTGAAGTTTTCATCTTTGAAGGTATTCAAAAGCCAGCTCTCATGGGCAGCATGCTCCAGCTGGCCCTGCTTTGGGCAGGGAACTGTGACTACACCATCTCCAGAGGCACCTTCTGCTGCCAGCCCTTCTGTGATGCTATTGTGCTGTCATTCTGGCTGGGCACAGCAAGGCTGCAAGCAGCAGAGACATCAGCACAGGACATGGGACATGCTGGGGGGGACACTGGACAGGGGTGGCTGCTAGCCCAGGAATGCTGTCATTCTGCACTGAGACAGCACAGGCAGCTGGAGCTCAGGGTGCTGGGGTGATGTGAGCCACACACAGGAACCCAGCAGAGCTGGGCTACTGGGGAGGGACAGACCTGCTCAGCCACCTCAGAACCCCCTTGGCTCATGAGATGTCTTCAGGATTCTCTTGGCCAGTCCTGAGAGACCACAGGGAAGTTCCTGCATAAGCAGGCACACTCTGGGCTGAAGGGGTCAGGCCAAGGGCAGCACAGCCATCTCTGGAGGCAAGAAGTGATTTTGGAAACTTGTCCCACGTGGCTGCTCTGGGGTGTATTTGCAGGAAGCACAGCAGGTACATGACCCGCTGCTGTACCCAGCCCATGGAGCTGGTATGGAAGAGAAGGGGCATCCAGCTGGGTCTGTGGGGCTGTGCAGGGTTGCTGATGGTGCTGAGTGTGCCCATGCCTCGGGCACTGCCATGTGCCCCGTGGTGGGTTCAGACCTGCCCTCCCTCCCCTCCCCAGCGCCAGTGTGTGCAGTATGCCCTGAAGGCTCGCCCGCTGCGCCGCTACATCCCCAAGAACCCCTACCAGTACCAGATCTGGTACGTGGTCACCTCGTCCTACTTTGAGTACCTCATGTTCTTCCTGATCCTGCTGAACACCATCTGCCTGGGCATGCAGGTAAAGGGCACAGTACCCACCAAGGGGTGGGATGGAGGGGTGTCTGTGGCAGCGGGTGGGCTGGCTCAGCCCTGTGACCCCCAAAAGAGCTCCTGGTTAAGGGGTGTTTGCTCATGGTGGGATAGGGGCAAAGATGTGATCCCAGAGAAGGGTCTGCAGGGGGGAAATTCCCTTTTAGCTGAGCCACAGAAGTGTCTGTGGGAGTGGGCTCTGCATCCAGCACACCCCTCTGAGCTCACAGTGGGGGCTGGACCTGCTGTCAGCTAACGTGGCTCCTTCTGCCTTATCTTCAGCATTACAACCAGTCTCCAGAAATGAACCACGTCTCTGACATCCTCAATGTGGCCTTCACCATCCTCTTCACCCTGGAGATGGTCCTCAAGCTCATGGCCTTTAAAGCTAAGGTGAGAGGAGGGCATGGTCAGCATGGAGGGCAGGAGGGGTCTCAGGCTGGGCCAGGGGTCCATTTATCCTGTATTTGGCATCTCTTGAGTACAAGCACCCCCAGCCCTGGAGCTCCAGAGAACTTCTTGTGAGACTCTCAGGGACCCCCATATGCAGGACCTGGTAGCTTCTAGAATGACTGCTGTTTGTCAGGGCTATTCTTGCTGGCCAGATTGGATACACTCCAGCTGGCTGTGGTTCCCATCTTCAGGGTCATGTCACTGGTGGGGTCATAGCTCTATCCACCCTGATCCTGCTTCCTCATTTCACTCCATTGCAAGACAGGACCAAACAACTGAGCAGAGGGTGCAAGGTCTGACCACTATCCCTTCTTGTGAGGGGCAGAGTCACAGAGGACCCTTCTGGCACCCCTTCCCCTGGGCTCCAGCATCTGCCTCCTCCTTGGCTTAAACCTTTGGATATTCACTCTTCTTTTCTGGCTCTTTCCTGTCAGGGCTACTTTGGAGACCCCTGGAATGTCTTCGACTTCCTCATAGTGATTGGCAGCATCATCGACGTCATCCTCAGTGAGATTGATGTGAGTGTCAGGGGGCTCAGGCACGAGGGTGTCCCCTCCCAGGACTGCCCTGAAACACCTATCCTTGGGCAAGGTGGGGGCTCTGGGGTGTTGTCCAGCTCTGCAGGGTGCTGGTGTCATCTTCTCTCCCCCTGCTCTGCTTGGTTCTGAGGAGGGATAAACCAGGATCAGCCCATGCCATGAGTGCGTGGAGAGCTGTGGCCCTTTGAGCCTTAAAACACTGTTTAAACATCCCCAGCTGGCCAACATGTCACATTGTCCCTTCCCCTCTGGTCTCCTGAATCTGTGGGCACTGGGATACTTGGAAAATAGTCACTCAGGACTAGACCATGAGCAGGGAGCTGCATGCCAGCCCCTGCCCCACTCACCCTGCACATACCTGGCCAGGCAACCCCACATCCAGCCTCAGATCAGTGCAGGTGGGAGAAAAAGTGTTCCCACAGCTCCCTGTCCCCACAGGACACTGCTGGCCCGTGGGGAGGATCAGATGCTTCAGACTTCAAAGCATTTGCTTTGTGTCCTCTTTGTGCATTGACACATGCTGATGGTGTATATGTGTGCCTGTGTGTACTCCAGACACCACTGCAGGGGCTCTGCACCATCTCACCTGTGGGGATGGTGCCTCAGGCAGTGCCTCTGTGGTAAGGGCTCTGCTGGCAGCATTTTTCAGGACAGTGCTAGGAAGCCAGCATGCCCCTGCCTTCCACAGCACTGGGACATCCACACCCGTGTCTGGCTCTGAAAATGCCCCCCTGCCCTGGGAGGTGTGTGCTGCATTCAGCAGACCTCATGGTAACTCCAGAAGCAGCTGTTGGATGGGGTAGATGACAGATTAACCCTCTCCAGTGACTTGGCATGTGTCTCCTTGAAGGAATACTAGCTCTGGTGCACTGCATGGCTGGGTCTGGCAGGGCTGCTGCCCCTGCCACCCCTGCACAGAGTCCCTGTCAGACATTGTCTGTGCAGGGAGGTGAGCCTGTTCAGGGGCCTCTGGGGGCACTCACCTTCTTCTCTGGAGGGTGATCCAGGCCTCACAGAGCTGGGATAAGGAAAACCCATCCACCTTCCTCTCCTGTGGCAGCTCTGTGCTCCTGTCTGCACAAACCTGTGTGTTGGTACAGCCATCCTCTGGGCTCTGGGCTCCCCAGCCTTGATGAGCCCCCAGACTTCGTGACACTTCCAGCAGCTTTCATCTGTCAATAATCTCCTCCAGGTCCCCATCCTTGCCCTCATCTTACTTTCTTCTGTGTCTTCTCTTTGAGCAACTATCCCTCCCTCCCTCTTTCTCTCCCTCCTCTCTCCTTTTCCTTCCTGCCTCACTTGTGCTGACTCTCTTGTTCTCTTGACAGACTATTCTTGCACCCAGTGGTGGATTGTACTGCCTCGGTGGGGGCTGTGATGGCACTGTAAATATCAGCTGCATGTGCCTGCTGTGCATCCTGCCCCCTTGCTGCCCGTGGCCAGTGTTTGCATGTGTCCTGCATGTGTCCTACATGTGTCCTACATATGTCCTACATGTGTCCTACATGTGTACTACATGTGTCCTGCATGTGTCCTGCATGTGTCCTGCATGTGTCCTGCATGTGTCCGGCATGTGTCCTACATGTGTCCTGCATGTGTCCTACATGTGTCCTGCATGTGTCCTACATGTGTCCTACATGTGTCCTGCATGTGTCCTGCATGTGTCCTACATGTGTCCTACATGTGTCCTGCATGTGTCCTGCATGTGTCCTACATGTCACTGAGCCACACCAGACCCACCTCTTCTCTCTGGGTTGCAGCTCTGCCCTTGCTGAGAGGGATTTGGGGTGGCACACCAGATGCACAGACACCCCTTCCCACCCTGAGAGGTGCTGGGCTGTTCCCCAGTCCTCCTGGGCCCATCCAGTGGCCCAGCCCTGCCCTTCACCATCCCACCCCCTGGGCCTGCCATACCAGAGCACCCAGCAGAGGTGCCCAGCTGCAGGGCAGGAGAGCTGGCTTTGGTCCTTGTGCCCATCATAAGGCCTGAAGGGATGCAGCCTCTGGCTCTGTTAGCCACAGAAATGGCTAGAGGGGTAACCCCTGTGCTGTGCCTTCCCAAGGGGCTTGTCTCATGGGGCTTGTCCCATGGCTGCAGCCTGATGTCCTGGGGTCTGAGTGAGCCAAGCATGTCGGGGTGACACTGGGCAGCACCCCCCAGAGCCACCTGCCTTCAGTCTCTCCTTTGGTAGGTGAAATTCCTGGTGGGACATTCTCAAAGCAGCCCTTCTGTGTTTAAACAGCTGCCATGACCCCTCCCTGTGCCTGGTGCCCACCCTCCAAATACAAGACAAGCTTGGAGAGAGCCTGGTGGGACTGAGCCTGTCCCTGGTGGCCCTGTGCCCCTCACAGCTCTCCCAGCCCATGTGGCAGCATGCCTTCATCCCTGCAGTGTCCCAGTGTCAGAGGTCTGAGCCAGGGGGGCTGGAGAGATGAGATCCTTGGGAAAACTGGGAGGAAAGGTGTGATCCTTTGCAGTGTGATCCTCTGTGCAGGCAAAGGCTGTGGGGACTATGAGTGGTGCCTGGGAGGGGGATCTCATTACCCTTCCTCCCCCCAGGACCTGAACCCCTCCCTTGAAAGCCTGGAGGCTTCAGCACTCGCTGCCCTCCAGCTGTTGTGCTCTGCCTGCAGGACCCTGATGATAATTCCCGTGTCTCCATCACTTTCTTCCGACTGTTCCGGGTGATGCGGCTGGTGAAGCTGCTGAGCCGTGGGGAAGGTGTCAGGACCCTCCTGTGGACCTTCATCAAGTCCTTCCAGGTCTGTGAGGAGCAGTGCTCCCCTCCCAGACATGCATGTGCCCAGGGCCAGCAGCAATGGCTGGTCCCGAGGCTGGCAGGGTGAGCAGCCCATCCTCACCAGGCAGAGGAGGAAGGCTGCAGTGCTGGCAGGCTGCTGGCTAAAGACTGGGCTGGGGGCTTGTGGTTTTTGGGAGAACATTGCCCAGGTGGGTGGGAAGGTGCAGGGGGCTCCCTGGCTGACAGCACTACGTGTCAGAGCTGGGCTGGGTGCTGGCACCTCCTCATGCCCATCTGCCCTGGTCCCAACAAGGCTGGGCTCTGCACCAGGTTGGTACCTCAGGGCATGCTGCAACATCAGCTCCCAGCCCTGACCTGCACAGCTCCCTCAGCCCTGGGCAGCCCTGGGGGATGCTCAGCCTCTGTCCCAGCCCCAGAACTGGTGGTCCCATGGGAGCTGGCATTAGCCCCCCATGTGGGAGAACTACAGAGCAGCCAGCGGGAGGGTGGTGAGAGGAACAGGTAAGCTGTCCCCTCCCTGCATGGGAACATGGATACTGGTTTTGTGCAGCAGCTCCAGAGCTGCCCCACTGTCTCTGGGTTGCCTTGATGCTGGGCTGGTGTCTCACACAAGCCGTGGTCCTTTTGGCACAGGCTCTGCCATACGTGGCCCTGCTGATCGTGATGCTTTTCTTCATCTATGCTGTCATTGGGATGCAGGTGAGAGGCACAGCAGTGTGGGGGTGCTGGGGAAAGAGGGGAATTGGCCTTGAGCAGATGCCCTGAGCCTGATATTACCTGGGGAGGTGGGACAGGGAGGGACTGGGTCCTCTGCCAGGCCCTCTCTGGGACTTTGCACATGATGGGACCTGTTTACCCTGGTCTGCAAGGATGTTTGCCACCCCAGCAGCCTCCCATCCCCAGGGTGCAGCCACGGCAGCAAAGAGCACTTTGGGAGTCAATGGCACAACCCAGACACACAGGCACCAGTGCTTGTGCTGCTTCATGAGATCTCATCTCCTTGGCCCAGATAAATGCAGTAGGAGTCAGCTGTGTTTCCAGCACAGGCAGGAATGTCCAAGTAGCTCCCGAGCCCCAGAGCACCCACACCCCAGTCTAGGTCTCTTTTATGGGTGCCCAAAGCCAAGTAAAGAAGAGATCAGGGACCAGAGGTGCTCTGGAGGGTTGTCAGTGCCTGAGAAAGGGTGCCGGGGACCTCAAAATTGTGATTTACAGATGTTTGGGAAGATTGCCATGGTGGATGGGACGCAGATCAACCGAAACAACAACTTTCAGACCTTTCCACAAGCTGTGCTGCTGCTCTTCAGGTCAGTCCTGGCTGTGAGCAGCTCCAGAAGGGAGCTGTGCTCTGAGCTCATGGAAACCCCCAGCTTGGAGTGAGGGAGACCAGCATTTCTGCAGCTGATTTCTTTTGTGTCCCACAGAAAGATCTCCTCCCACAGTGGGAGCGTTTCAGGAGAGGGTTTGCCTGGTGTGGCTGGGCTGCAAAAGAGTGGCATTTTGGGGTTGCTATTCTATTTCCTTCCCAGACTGGGTTTTAATTTGTATATTGTGGGGAAATTCGCAGGGAAGCAGGAGCTGAGCCCAAGGCTTTCCTCGACCCCAGACACTTCCCTTTGAAGCTTTCAGTGGCCCCACAACAGCAAGCCCAGAATCCTGACCACTGCTTTCCCAGCAGCTCCCTGTTGCCCTGTGCACTGGGCTGGCCCCAGCCCTCCCCACATGCCCAGCATGTCCAGGACAGGCAGGGCCCAGCAGGTGTCCCCTCTCCCCAGGTGTGCCACTGGTGAGGCGTGGCAGGAGATCCTGCTGGACTGCAGCTACGGCAGGCGCTGTGACCCCGAGTCGGACTACGCCGAGGGCGAGGAGTACACCTGTGGCACCGGCTTTGCCTACTTCTATTTCATCAGCTTCTACATGCTCTGTGCCTTCCTGGTATGCCAGGCTCCCTTTGGCACTCCTGTCCTGCCAGGGCAGCCCTGGTGTTGTTTTCTGTGCGTCTCATGGGGTGGGCTCACAGCACCCTCTTCCTGGGGGAATTATCCCCCAGCCCACCTACCCAGCCACTGCACTCCTGGGGGACCCAGGATTCCCCTTTAGTTCCTTCCCACAGTCCCCATGTGCTGCTGTCCAGATGTGTCTGTGCTGACTTTTGTGAGGGTGGAGAGGGACGAGGTGCCCTGTGCCTGTTCTTTCACATGACCTGCTTGAGCAGGAGGTCCCTCACTGTATGGGGAGACCCTCACTCAGCACCCCCTGACCCCAGAGGACCCCAAGCCCCTTCTGCTCCTGAACACATCTGCCCATGTTTTCATGCTACCAGCTGGTGGGTCTCTCTGTCCTAACTGGGTCCTTTCCACCTGCTCCTCTGCCCTCAGATCATCAACCTCTTCGTGGCTGTCATCATGGACAACTTTGACTACCTGACCCGAGACTGGTCCATCCTTGGGCCCCATCACCTGGATGAGTTCAAACGGATCTGGGCTGAGTACGACCCTGAGGCCAAGTGAGTGTTGGGGGGTGAGTGGCACGGAGAGGGTGCTCCATGGGGTGGGCTGACCTGGGGTATGCATGGCAGGGGAAGCTGTGGCACAGCCTAGGAGTTAGATTCCAGCATCTCAGAGGTGAATGTGGACTTGCCAGAATATTCCAGGGCTGATAGAAGCCATCAGTGTATTCGGGAATATGGGACTTTCTTTTCCCTCTTCATCCAGCTCTGGTGATGCTGTCAGTTCTTCCATGCCACTGCACACCTTTACCTGCTGCCAGGTGCCATGGGGAGCAGCTGCTTTCCCCAAGGGGAACATAAGGAAGTGCAGGGATTTTCCCACTGCAGGACCCCAGGGATGGGCCCCTATAGCCCCTCCCCAAGCCACTGTCAAACAGGTCTGCCACCTCACTGCTGATGTGGTACATTTGCTCTGCAGGGGTAGAATCAAACACTTGGATGTGGTGACTCTGCTGAGGCGTATCCAACCTCCCCTGGGCTTTGGGAAGTTCTGCCCACACCGTGTAGCTTGTAAGGTAAGAGGCAAGGCAGTGACAAGGTGTGTGGGCACTGGGGCACCCTACCCAAGCTGTCCCCATGTCCTCCACAGGAGGCTGAGGGTGACAGTCCAGCCAGCTTCCCAGTGCCATGGCTTATTCCCTGCTCTGACCTCTCCTGCTCAGTGCAGGGGGTTGTTTGAGGGGCAAGGATTGGTGCTGCTGACCTGCACAGAGTTGATATCAGGTTGCTGAAGACAAGGACTTACCTGTGCTCTCCTCCCAGCCCAAGGGGGTGGCACTGGAGGGCTGGGCTGTGCCTGGAACCCTCAGTACAGGGGACCCCAACCCACATCTGCAGTGGTGCAGGAGTGCCTGAGCACATGGCCATGTCAGCTGGACTGTAGGAGCTTGTTCCCAAGGGCTGAGAGTGCTGAGGGAGTGGGAAACCATGACTGATGACAGGAATGCACTTTTCCTGGCTTAGCTTGCTCTGGACAAATCCAGGGCCTGTGTGAAGCTCACATGTAACGTGCATGAGCAGAGGCTCAGGCACTGGTGTAATCCCTCCTGGGTTTTGGGCAAATGCATCAGGAGATTTGCTCCCCAGATCCCTCACAGCAGAGTGGAGCACATTTTGGAGTGGGGAGCACAATGCAGAATGACTCCTGTCTCCCTGAGAGCAGCTGGGGGGGCTCAGCCTGGAGAAGAAGGGGCTCAAAGTAGACCTTCTTGCATTCTACAACTCCCTTACACCTGGTTGAAGCCAGGTGGGAGTCAGTCTCTTCTCTTAAGTAATAAGACAAGAGGAAACTGCATCAAGCTGCACCACGAGAGGTTTAGGTTGGATATTAGGGAAATTTTTTCACCAAAAGACTGGTCAGGGCCTGGCACGGGCTGCCTATGGGAGTGGTGAGTCAGTTCTCTGGAGGGATTGAAAAGACATGGATGTGGCACATGGGGACATGATTTAATGGTGGTCTTGGCAGCACTGGAGGAATGGTTGGACTTGATCTTAAAGGTCTTTTCCAACCTAAACAATTCCATGATTCCATGATTTTCTCCCATGGCACCCATGCCCCATGGGTTGGGTTATTTCCCCTGTGGCTCTCCCTGACATTTGCTCTGGTTCAGCTGGCCTGGCCCAGGGATGTCACTGCCTCTGGCCCATGTGCTGCCAAGGGTGGTGCAGAGCCCCTGTGCCTGGGCACAGAAGGGAGGGCTGGGAGGGCTCCCTGACCTGAGCAGAGCCTGTGGCCAGGGCAGGCAGTGTGTTTGGGGGACTGCCAGCCTGCTCTGCTGCCCCGGGGTCACAGGGGGTGGTTTGCTGTGCAGCGCCTGGTGTGCATGAACATGCCCCTGAACAGCGATGGCACCGTCACCTTCAACGCCACCCTCTTTGCGCTGGTGAGGACAGCCCTCAAGATCAAGACAGAAGGTAAGGGGTGACCCTGCTTGCCTCTATAGCCTGACAGGGGACCCTCCTTGTGCTGCTGGCTGCAGGTCCCCACAGTCTGGGGACCTCAGGGTGCTTGCCCCTGGGATCAGACCCTCTGGACCAACCCTTGGCCCCATTCTATTAATCCTATTAATCCTCTCTTTGACCAGAGCCCATGCTCTGGGCTCAGACCACAGCACTGCTCAGGCAGAGCCTGGAGGATGTTATTAGCTGTAGCCACATGTGTTGCAGCCCTGAGGACTCAACCAGTGCCACCTGAATAGCTGCACAACATCACCCTGAACAGCTCAGGAGTGGGGCTGGCCCAGCTCCCACCCTTTGAATTCAGCTGTGCTGGGGAGGAGTTGCTTTCACCCCTTCCTTGCCAGCGCCATGGTTTCCTGAGCCCTGCTGTGGGGAGGTGTCCCACCAGCTGGTTTCCATGCCTGTGGGTTGTGCCTGTCCCAGGAGTGGCTCTGGGCTGGGCTGAGAAGCCAGCTGTGGCAGGAGGTGAGCTCAGGCAGTGCTGAGCTGCTGGGGTCAGGGTCTTCCACAGTGTGGCACGGTGCATCACTCTGGCTGGGGTGGGAATGTGGCAGGCTGGGAGATCTTGGAGATCATGGGGCAGACTGGGATTGAAGGAATAGTGAAGTCTGTGGGAGCACCAAAGAGGAGGTCAGAATTCGTGGCTGAATACAGGAGCAGAGACAGTGGCACTAACATTTCACCCCTTGGCTGGGTCTGACTCACTCTATAGTGAAAGTATTTTGAGTAAAATCAAAGCCTTGCTCGTACCAAGTTCATTTTTGTTGTTTGGGGAGGCAGAGAGGAACTGTCACACCCTGGAGGAGACTGGTCAGGTGTTCACATGCTTTGTCTTCACTGCTGTTCACTTCCCTGGGAATGACCTGCTCTGTCCTGCTGGCTTTCCTCACAGGTAACTTTGAACAGGCCAATGAGGAGCTCAGGGCTATCATCAAAAAAATCTGGAAGCGAACGAGTATGAAACTTTTGGACCAAGTCATCCCACCTATTGGAGGTATGTCATCAGGGGGCACTTCCAGGGGCACAGAGTGACTCCTGCTCAGGGTCTCACTGTCTTAACCACTTGGCACCTTGTGGTATCATCACGTTATTTTTCTCCCTCCAGATGATGAGGTGACAGTGGGCAAATTCTATGCTACTTTCCTGATCCAAGAGCATTTCAGGAAGTTCATGAAGCGCCAGGAGGAGTATTATGGATACCGGCCCAAGAAGAACACTGTGGAGATCCAGGTTGGTGTGTTGGGGATGCTGGAGGGGTGACCCTTCCTGGAGGTGGGCAGAAGTTCAGCAGGTCAGGGAAGAGGCTTCCCCCAGCCTGGGGAAGTCCAGGGTGACTCAGAGAGCTGCAGTGACACACAGGTACCCCTGTGCCTCAGGCTCTGGAAGTGAGGTGACCCCAAGTAAACCAGCACTTAACTGGCCATGAGATCCCACTGCTGAGGGTGACCTTGGTGTCCAGAGTGCAGGTGACTCCAGAAGCAGAGTTTTGACTCTCTGCTTCACTGATTCCAGTTGCAGAGAGGGCTTGGCAGGGTCTGGCACCTCACCAAGTAGTTTTAAGATCTGGAAACTCCCACCACAAACCAATGTCCATTCTAAATGCTGCTCCTCCAGGCCCTTATCCACCTCTCTGCTCCAGTCTCAGGCCCTTCTCCTGGCTCTCCCCCTGGCAGTGTCCAGATAGCTCCATGTGCCTGGTGTTCTGTGTCATCTCATTGCCTTGTGGAGCATCAGGTGGAGGGAGGTGGATGTAGCTGACTTGGAGAGGCACTACTGCAATCAGAGAGACCTGCACAGCATCCCTGAGGGGTGCTGGAGGAGGATTCATGTGCCTGGCTGGAGCAGCTGGGATGTCCTCAGCCTCTCCTGGTTTGATAGGTGGGAAATCTGTAGCAATAAAAGACCAAAGGCCAAAGGTGCCCAAAGGTGCAAGGCAAGGAAAAGGGTCAGGTCCCAGATCAGGGACAGAGGCACAGCCACCCCTTGGGCATCACCAGCCCGACCCTCCATCAGTCTGCCTTGGCCATTGCCTTTTGTGGGACCATGTGAGCCCAACCACTGTGTCACCAAGCACAGAGCCAGCCAGCTGCAGGGTGACCCATGGTCTGTCCCTGGTAGGACAGCTGGCAAGGTGAGTGTGCCTCATCATGTTTCCCTCTCCAAAGCCCAAGGTGAGAGGGGTGGTGGGGCCAGGCCATATCAGCCCTGCCTTCCCGTCCCCTCTAGGCTGGGCTGAGGAGTATTGAAGAAGAAGCTGCTCCTGAAATCCATCGGGCCATTTCTGGGGACCTGACTGCCGAGGAGGAGCTGGAAAGAGCCATGGTGGAGGCTGCCTTGGAGGAAGGGATATACAGGGTGAGTGCCCTGAAGGCAACTGGGGGTTGGTGGTCGCACCCAGCTCTGATTTTGAAGTGGTGATGGTGGTCAGCAGGGCTATTAACACGGGGGGACAGTCCACAGAGTGTGGACCACAAGATTGGATCAGCACTTATTTCGTTCCTGTGAGCATGGAGACATCCTGGTTGTGTCATCCTGGGCAAGCTCTCCTCACTTTCACCTCTGTGAAAGGACCCTGCTCTTCTGCCTGGCAGGGTGTGCTGGATTTTTTACCAACTGGTTTAGAGGTTCCCACTCACACCCTCTGCCAGGCTAAGGCAAGACAGCCCAGGTGTCACAGGAGCACATTTAATTCCCACACCGTGGGAGTCTCAGAGACAGCCTGGGCAGCTGTAGGGTTGCAGAGCTGCACCTCTTGCTGTGTCCAAAGGTGCCACCAGCTCAGGCTGTCCCACAGAGGTGACAGGATTTGTCACTCTTGGGGCTGGCTCATGCCAGTGCTGCTGTGGCCATCAACCCTCAGCACCTCGATTTTGCCATCTGGACAATGAGGCTTTTGGGACTGTGTGGTCTGTGAGGCCTGAGCAGAGTGACCACTGTTCCTACAGGCACCTCCACGTGTCTGCTCCCATGGGAATGGCCCCAGAGCAGCGTGGGGTTCCAGACCTCCCCTGATGCCCCTCCCTGTTGGTTGCAGAGGACAGGAGGCTTGTTTGGCCAGGTGGACAGCTTCCTGGAGCCCAGCAGCCCACTGCAGC
Source organism: Xenops minutus (assembly GCA_035221455.1). Classification (NCBI taxonomy): domain Eukaryota; kingdom Metazoa; phylum Chordata; class Aves; order Passeriformes; family Furnariidae; genus Xenops; species Xenops minutus. Next base: position 1,352,798 of record JAWWEE010000069.1, on the reverse strand, counting down.
CCCAGGTGGCCAGCCAGAGGCCCCTGCAGTTCACCGAGGTGGGCAGTGAGGACCTCGACTCCCCCGTGTTCCTTGATGACTTCCCCCAGGAAGGCAACACCAACATCAACAATGCCAACAGCAGCGTGTGGCTGGAGGGGTAAGGGCTGGTGAGCAGGTGAGGAGGGTCAGTGCTGGCCATGCCAGCTGCTCCCCTGGCACTGTCCTGCCAGCTGGCTGCACCCTGTCCTGCCCAGGGGCTCCTCATGGACAGGTAAGGGCTGGAGAAGTGGGGCAGGAGTTGAGTGCTGGCTCTGGAAGGGGACACAGAAGCTTTGGGCAGGGACAAGCCAAGGGGACAGGGAGAGCAGACACCCCATGCTGGTCTCTGATCCCCAGACTGGCACTCCCAGAGGTGTCCCCTGAACATGAAGGGTGGCTCCAGCATTCTCTATATGTCCTTCTTGTCCTTCCCATCACTCCTTCATGTCAGTGCCACAGGGATGGAGGTGGACAGCAGGGCTCCAGGGATCACAGGAACCATTCCTCCCTTTCCTCTGCCAATCTCTGAGTGCCTGGTTAGGGCCACCAGCACCTGGCTGGGCACAGGTAGAAGGGGCAAAGATTACCAATGTAGGAGGATGTACTTAGCCCTAAATCTTGGGGTCTCCACCCTGTTTATCTGTCCTAGGTGTCCCTTCAGGTCTGTCTCCCCAGGGTGGAGAAGGTGGGGAGGGCTGCACCCCCAGGTGGAGCTGGGCTTAGTGTGTGGTCCACTCTCAGGCTGACCCACCTTCCTGCCCCTGCCAGGGTGGAGTATGAGGATGAGGTGCTGAGGAAGATGGTACCACCACCACCACCACCACCCAGGCGTCCAGCACGGGGTGAGTCTGAGCTTCATTTCTCTTCTGGGGGACTGGGACCAGCCCAGGGGCCAGAGCAGGGAGAAGGGTCTGATACCTGGCAGGTGGGAGGAGGAGATGCAGACCCCAGCAAGTTGGAGGTTTGCTGAGAGCCCTGAGCACAGCAGGACCAGTCTGGAGAGCTCCAGGAGACCCTTCTCCTTCCTTCCACCCTTTGGGGTGATGAAGCACAGAAACAGTGCCTCGGGTTGGGGGAGCACTGGGCACCCTGAGGCAGCAGGGTTCATTTCCTCAAACAGAGACTTCTCCTTCCCAGCTGTGGGTGAGAAGCCAGCACAGGCAGTGGGCAGGCACTGGGACTTTGGGTGGTGCTGAACTCTGGTGAGCCCGTTCCCAGCTCTGCCTGGTGGTGGTGTCCCTGCTCCAGACCCATCTGATGTCCTTACCTTTCCCTCCCGCAGAACGCAACCCCCCCATACCCATGGAGAGGCTGAGCAGGAGGCGAAGGGCCACCTCTGGGGATTCCCCATCGCTGGGACCACTCCTTCTCCCCCAGCAGGTAAAAGGGGCAATGCATGGCCAGAGGCAGCGGTGTTGGGGATGCAGGTGACACTCCCTCCCGGCCTGGGAAAGGCTGTCACAGCTGTCCCGGGAAGGGCTCCTCATGGGAATCCAGCCTTGCCAGAGCTTTTCTTTTGGATCAGCCTGGGGATGGAGCTGGGCCCCCACCCCAGTGCTGCAGCAGTCACCAGGGGCTCCTCCAAGCTGGGACAGCTTGAAGCAGCATCCCTCTGGCTCCCCAGCTGCCTTCAGAGCCAGGGCAGGCAGAAGGGGTGCATCAGGTTTGCTCCCACATTCCCCTGGCTGCCCTTTGCTGCCCACTGTGCCTCATGCCTGGCTGATGGCAGGGCAGGGGGTCCCAGCTCTCTGCCCACATGGCCTTGCTGGTCCCAGTGGGGGTGCCCTGGACCCAGGAGCTCCAGCAGGATGGCAGTGCCTGTCCAGGCACTGCACAGGGACAGGGGACAGGACCTGCAGCCCTCACACTAACAAGGGAAAGATCTTCCATGGGCAGTGTCCCAGCCCAGGCTGCAGCTCTGTGCTCCTCTCACCCAGCGTCCCAGAGAGGATGGCACTGTGACAGGAACAGCGTCCAGCTCAGCGTTCCAGCACGGAGAAAGTGGTGAGCCAAGCACATCCTCCACCCCAGCCATCACCTTCCTCATTCAGAAGGTAAGCCAAGGGTACAGTCTGGCACAGGGAGGGGCAGGGATGGCAGGAAACTCCAGGGATATCATGCTCATGCCATGATGGGAGGCTGGGGGGCAAAGCTTAGCTCCAAGGGGGAGCAGCAGGGATGTGCCAGCACAGGGGCAGCAGGGAGGAGGTGAGGGCAGGTGCCTGCAGCCAGGGCACCTCCCCAGGCTGGGCACCCACGGGCTGTGACCTTGTCCTCTGCACAGGCTCTGATCTCTGGGGGCCTTTCCACTCTGGCCCACGACTCGTCCTTCGTAGCAGTGACCAGGGACGAGATGGCAGCCAGCAGCCAGCTGGAGATGGATGAAGTGGAGAAAGCAGCCGTGGAGCTGCTGAAGGGAAGACAAACACTGCAGGGCACAAAAACTCGCTCTGCCCCCCTGGATACCTCAGCCACGTCACCAGCTGTGTCCCCAGGGCCCAGTGCAGCCCCCTCCCAAAAGACCATCACTGACACTTTCCTGTGAACTGCCTGCCAAAGTAGCCCAGCAGGCACGGTCCTGCCAGGGGCTTGCAGGGGGTGCTGGAGCAAAGCTGCACAGCTCCCCACCTCTGCCTGCAGTCCTGGGGGGCTCTGGCCAGCTGCAGGAATATTCTGGGGACAGAATATTCAGGTCTCTGGGATGCTGGTGCAGGACACGACAATGCCAGCGGGTGGCTCCAGCAAGAGGTCATTAAAGTGTTCCTGCTGTGTGACTCTGTGGATCCCCTGTCCCCTCCTTCCTCTGCCCTCCTGCCCACACAGTCTGTGCCCACAGCTGCTTGCTGCCCAGCCAGGGGAGGGGGCTGCAAACATGAGACCATGTTTAACCAGAGCTGGCAGTGATTCACGTGGCAGCATCCAGTCCAGTCATTTTGAGGTTTCCAAGCTCTGGGAGTCTCCTGGTATCCCAGCAGCTGGACCCAGCATCCTCATGTCTCTGCTGGACCCTGTGGTCTCCTGCCTGCAGCCAAGCCTGGCCCATGAGAAGGAGATCTGCCAGGGGCTGGGCAGCAAAATGGGGCCTGGGTGCTTCTTGGCTCCCTGTCTCAGCTGGGTACGAAATGGGATGGGGCAGAGGCATGAGAGCATGTCCAAGCTGGGGCACCAGCCCTGGAGCTGGCCAAGAGGAGAGCTGGACACTGCAATGCCATTTCTGCCTCTCCCACTATCTCCATGCACCCTTTTTGGGGTGGGCATCCATTGCTCAGCCCGGTCTGTGGAAACATCTCATTCGGCTCATGACATCCCCAGAGCTCAGCAGGGCACAGGCCAGCAGGGTGTGGGGGCACAGAGCTTGCTGCCTCTTCCTGCCAGTGCTGCCACTGCTGTCGAGCAGCAGCTGAGGTTACTCCTCTCTGGGGCTGCCCAGGGGTTTGCATTACAGACTACAGTGCCCCCAGTGGGGTCTGGGAGCTGAGCACTGGGGCAGCCCCATCTCCCAGCCCAGCTCTTTGCTGGGATCTGGCTCCCAAGGGCCCCCAGCACAGCCAAACTGGGAACCAGGGGGTTCTTCCTCACCTAATATATATTAAAATGCAAGTGAGCCGATGGGTCCCAGGGGAGGAGCAGATCAATGAGCCAGCCTGCTCCCCAGCACGGCTTTTATTTGTTAACTCAATCAAGGGAACCGGCTGTCTCTGAGCTCCAGCTGCAGCCTGAGCACCAGAGCCGGGCTGTGGCATGCAGCCAGCGGGGATGGATGGCATGGGGGCAGCCACTGCATCCCTTCCTCTTGATTCTTTGCCCTTGGGGCAGGACCTACATGCCCTCACACTCACCCCCTTCCTCTCCACACACACTCACCTTGCTGATGAAGGGCGTGGGGGTTGGCACTGTGGCTCTGGCAGCTGCTCTACCAGGGGATGTCAAGGATGTGAATGGTCATTGTCTCCTAGTGGGTTTAGGGAGGTGTGGGACTTGTCAAGACAGGTGGGGTCTCTAAATATGAAAGGTGACACTGTGATGGAGACATACCATGGTGGTGAGGCCTCTGCACCCTCTCTTAGAGTGTGGGGCTGCACAGGGGGTGATTTGCCCCGTCTGAGATGTGTGTTTATGATGTGTCTTTTTTGAGTTGATTCTAACTGAACTGAGGGACAGTTGTGATTTGTGGCACAGCTGGCACATGGGTGGGAATAGGAAGAGAGGCACAGCAACATCACAGCAGTCACTGCCCCTCTCTGCCTGGAGCTTCAGTGGGGAGGAGTCCAGTCTCTGAAAAACCCACAGTTTAGGGTGGGAAGGGCACCCAGGACCCAGATGTCCTTGCAAACATGAGACAAAGAAAGAGGAATACCAGCTCCTCACATCCTTGCAGGAGAACAGACAGTCCATGTCCTGCTCATCCTTATGATGCTGTACCAACATAAGGTGCCCTGGCACTCACCCATCCCAGCAGGTTCTGAGGAGCTTCCATAGGGTGCAGAGCCCTCAGCACACAGGGCCCACAGCCCTGGCACCTTGGGAGCCTCAGAAAGAGCATGAACAGACAGAGTGAAGGGACAGTGGTGTTGGGGTGAAGGTGCCCAGGCCCCAGAGCAGAGGGCAGGTGCTGGGCTCTGCCTTGGGCACAGCTCTGACTCAGTTGACAGCCACCATCTGTCAGCCTCCAGGGCTGGCGTGTCCTGCCTGTCCCTGTCCCAGGACACAGTCTGGATTCCTCAAAGGAAATCTCCATATACCTCAGTTTGCCTTCATGCTCCACTGCTATTTGCCCTGACATTGACACCAACCTGTGAAGCTGGGGGTCCCCTGTAGGTCTCTCACCTGCTGGGTGATGCTTTCTCCTGCTGAGCCAGGGCCTGGCTGTGTCCCTGGGCAGCACATCCAGCTGCCATCACCCCCAGCAAAGTGAATGCAACTCAGGGATGCTGTAACAGGGACTCCTTGAGCTCCCCAATCCTTGCCCAGTCCTGCTCCCTGATGGCCTCTCTACCTGTGACCCTCACCAGCCTCCCAAGACCAGCTTACAGGATGGAGCCCATGGCCTGTGGGCACTGTCCTCTGCTGTGTGGGTGTCCAGCCTGCTGGGTGGGTCCCACAGCCTTGCAGTACAGACTGCCTGTGCTGGAGAGCTGTATTGGCACCTGGGCATTGTGCTATCATGGCATCAGCCTCATGCCCTGTCCTCTTAGGATAGGCTCCCACCACAGACCTGGGCATTACCAGCCCCCAGTCCCAGTGGCACTGGTGAGAGCACCCAGCACACCCCTGACGTGCTCTGGCTCCTGCTGCTCTGTGGTGTCACCCCTCAACACCACAGAGCTCTGGGATGGGATCCAGTGGTCATAGAGGTGTCTGAGTGATGCCAACCGTGTGGGAACATGCGATCAGAGTAGCCCAAACACAGCCTCAATAAATCCTGAATCATCCCATAGCAGCCCCAGTACTGCACCACTACAGCCTGGAGCCACTACAGCCACGGTGCTGTCCTGATACAGCCCCAGTACCGCCTGGAACAGACCCAGTACAGCCCCAGTACACCTGGAGAAGCCCCGGTGCTGTCCTGGTATAGCCCCAGTATAACCCGGAGCATCCCAAGTACAGCCCCAGTACAGCCCGGAGAAGCCCCGGTGCTGCCCTCGTATAGCCCCAGTACAACCCGGAGCATCCCCAGTCCTGCCCCAGTACACCCCTGGTACTTCCCCAGTACAACCCCGAGCATCGCCGGTCCTCCTCCAGTAGAACCCCGAGCATCCCTGGTACAGCCCCAGTACAGCCCAGAGCAGCCCTGGTACAGGCCCAGTACTGCCCCAGTACACCCCCAGTACTGCCCCAGTACAACACGGAGCATCCCTGGTACTACCCCGGTGCACTGGGAGCATCCCCAGTCCTACCCCGGTACCGTCCCAGTATACCCCCGGTACTAGCCCAGTACAACCCGGAGCATCCCCGGTACTACTCCAGTACCACCCCAGTACAACCCAGAGCATCCCCGGTGCTACCCCAGTACCACCCCAGTACAACCGGGAGCATCCCCGATACTACCCCAGTACCACCCCAGTACAACCCGGAGCATCCCCGGTACTACCCCAGTACCACCCCAGTACAACCGGGAGCATCCCCGGTACTACCCCTGTACCACCCCAGTACAACCGGGAGCATCCCCGGTACTACCCCAGTACCACCCCAGTACAATCCGGAGCATCCCCAGTACCACCCCAGTACAACCCGGCGCATCCCCAGTACCACCCCAGTACAACCCGGAGCATCCCCGGTACAACCCCAGTACCCCCCCAGTACAACCCGGAGCATCCCCAGTACCACCCC
>JAWWEE010000069.1:1330014-1346417 GCA_035221455.1 Xenops minutus | reverse complement strand
GTAGGGTGGGTTACTGTGGTGGGGGGTGGGTGATTTTAGTGTGGGGTCGGTGACTGTGGTGTGGGGTCGGTGATTGTGGTGTGGGGTCGGTGATTGCGGTGTGGGGTCGGTGATTGCGGTGTGGGGTGGATAATTGCGGTGTGGGGTCGGTGATTGCGGTGTGGGGTGGATGATTGTGGTGTGGGGTCGGTGATTCCGGTGTGGGGGGAAAGGCAGCGCATCCCCGGGGAGGGTGGGATGGGGGAGCGGAGGAGTTCGGTGCTCCCGGGACCGCTGGGTGCCCGCTCGGTGCTGACCCCTCCCGGGGCTGTGAGACCCCCCCAAACCCCCCGAGCCGGGTTCTGCCGCACCCCGCCGCCCTGCTCCCCACGCCCCTCTCCCCGCACCGTTTTGGGGTCTCTCCCCACCACCCCCTCTCCCCCCCGCCATCCCCCGAGGCCCGGAGCCCCCCGACCCCTCCACCTGCACAGCCGGCGGGCACCCACCCTGGGCAGCTCGCGGTTTGTCCCCCCCGCGAGGTGTCACCAGGATGGGGGGGGTGATGGGGTGGTCCCTGGGTGGTGGGGAGCGATGCGGCATTTCGGTGTCCTTTGTGCTGGGAACAATGCGCCTCCAGACCCGCACCTCGCAGCGGAGCTGCCGGCGGCCTCCGAGCCCGCGGGAGTCGGAGGGTCGGCAGAGCCCCTCGGGGGGCTGGTGACATCCCCCCCGTGTCACCCACCCTCGCCTTTGTGCGCGCAGTGCCCGGCCGGGGCGTGCGGGGCTCTGCCGCTCCGTGCCCCGCCGGCAGGAGCCCTGCGGAGAACAGGAGGGTCCGAGCCCCCCGAAGCGGCAGGACTGGACCCTCCCCCGGCTGTCCCCTCCGTCACGGGTGGGGAAGGGACCCACCGACCCCCGCTCGCCCCGTGCCCACGCCGGGACAGCCGTATCTGCCGGGCCCGCGATTTGGGAGCGGATCGGGCGCCGTGGGAGCCCGGCCCCACTGCCCCTCTCGGCCGGCCCCACTGCCCTTCTGGCCACGCCGTGTCCCCTGCACCCCCGGCACCCCAGGCAGGACGGGAGCTGGGGGCTGCGGGGGCTGCGGGGGCTGGGGGGCACAGCTTTGCCCTGCCTGGGCAGCACAAAAGATGCTGCTGGTGCAGCGGCGGTGATGGAGAAGAGAGCGGGTGGGTGTGGGGCTGGGTGTGCGTGTGCATGCGGGTGTGCAGGGCTGTGTGCGGGGACACGCGTGTGCGGGTGTGCACCAGGACACCTCCCAGCTCGCCCTGCTCCTCCGAAAGGCCGGGGGTTGGGGCCGGGCTGTGGCCGGGAGGGATGGGGGGCTGCAGGACGAGTGGCGGCAGACCCCACTGCATGTGCTGCTGGGTCGCCTGCACAGTGGCACGGTGGGCTGTGCCAAGGCAGGGTCCGTGTGCCAGCACATTGACCCGGGGACCGAGTGATGCCGGCGCTGGGGGTGGAGACTTCCTCCTGGCCAGGCTCTTCCCTTCTTCATCCTGCTTTTCTCTGGGGATGATGATGCCTTTTAACAGGGAGATGGGATGGGTGACGCTCGGCATGGCGGCTCTGGGGTCATTTCTGCTGGGCTCCCCTAGTCCCTCAGGTGTCTGCCAGCAGCGGGGTCCTCGGCTGGTGCTCGGGGAAAGGATCGCAAGCAGGGCGTGATTGGGATATGCAGCATTGCAGTGGGGCTGAGGAACCTCCATGCTGAGGAAACCAGGGAGCAGAGGGGAGAGGTCCAGCCCTCTGCCACCCCTTCCCTGAAGCGGTGAGCCAACATCCCAGTGGGTGCAGGCTGGTGGGAGCCAGGCAGCTGGGGCGATGCGGTGCTGGAGGTGAGTCGGGAGGACAAAGGAGCAGGGCTGAGAGCAAGGAGGAGACTGCGAGACAAAGCAGGCAGGTCGCAGCGCCATGCAGGAAGGTGGCTCGGAGGCTGGGCTGAGTGTGCAGGGGCTGAGTGTGCAAGGGCTGAGTGTGCAAGGGCTGAGCTGCTCTCCCTGTGGACTGGTCGCCTTTTCTGCCACAGCAGCCCCGGGGGGCTGGGGCCGGGTCCCCTCCTGCCCTGGGCTGGGAGCAGAGTGAGATTTTCCTTTGTGATCGCTGGTGACACCCTGCCGGAGGAGCAGCCAGGCTGTGAGAGTCTCCAAGACCCCCGATCCTTGAAGCAAACCTGCCCCAGATCCTGCCTCCCTCGGCCACTGGAGCATGGAGGAGGTTGAATGCCTCTGGGGTGCGGCAGGACACGGATCAAAGCTCCCCTTTTGTCCCTTCATAATAACATGAATGGGCCAGCTGTGCCTTTTCTTCAGGGTCTGTGTGTCCATGCTGCTGGTGGGAGTGAGGTGGGATGTGGGCAAGGGCCAGGGACACTGGGAAGCGATGGAGGTATTGGAGGAAGGCACTGTGGGCTGCTGGGGTCAAGAGACTGGGGATGGTCCAGCTGATGTCAGGAGGTGCCACAGGCCACCAGGACCCATCTCTGTGGTCCCACAGAGCCCTCAGGGTGGAAGGAATGGAGACAGTAGAAGAGAGATGCTGGAGCTGTGACCCTCTTGGCCTGGCAGGAGAAGGCAGGAGCGACCCTGTGGTGTTTCAGTGTTGCCCTCGCAGCTCCCCATCTGCCCTGTTTGCACTGGGAGTCCAAAGAATTCAGTTTCTGAGACAGGAGGGCATTATTTAGGCTCTCTGCATGCCAGGAGCAGCCCTGTTGTCAGCAGAGGGAAGGAAATGCAGGCCCAGCAGCTGCTCGTGGCCCAGGGGCTGATCTGTCCGTGTACCTTGTACCTGCAGCTCAGACCTGCTCAGTCTGAGAAGGGCAGGGCTGGATCCTCTGCCAGCAGGGTCTGCCTTCACTTGCCCCTTAGCCTCAAGTCTGACTCGTGGCTCCAGGTGCGCGTCGGAGCTTGCTGGCTCCACTGGGTGCTGTGGGGAAGAACCCATGGGGCTGAGCCGGTGCCAGCGTGCCCTGTGCCAGTGTAACGGGGTCACCAGGAAGCTGTGACACCCAGCTGCCTGCTGTGACACTGCTGATGGGGGTCATGGGGACCCACCCTCCTTAAGCAGCAACCACCGCTTCCTTCTGTAGGTGACCTTCAAAAAGGAGGCTGCAATGCAGCTCCTCGTTCCTGCCCTCTGTCCAGGAGCACAGCCTTGATTTTTTGAGGCTTGTGCCAGGGCTCTGAGGCTTGTGCCCTCCCCACTGCCCCCTCCAAGCCTGCAGTCAGGTGCTGCCAGCTCTGGCAGCTGCAGTGAGCTGGGGAAGGCACTCCCCATGCTGGTTGCAGGAAGCAGAGCTCAGCCCCATTGGGCGCCAGCAATTTTGCAGTGTCAGGGAGGGCTGTTTGGCATTTATTGACCCCAGAGGCCATTAAAGTCCATGGCTGGAGGCCTGAGCAGCCTGTCTGGCTGCAGAGCTGCTCCCTGAGGGCACCTCCAAACTGGCCAGCTCATCGCAGAGAGAGTGGCATCCCCTGTGCTGGCGCTGAGCACGCGTGGCTGGCTGCGGAGACGCAGGAAACGGAGCTTGTGAAATTGGGGAAGGAAGTTGAGTCGGATTTCAAGTTTATTTAAACCCTGCAACCTCCAGTGCTCTGCTGCTCTTGCAGACACTCCTGCTGTGGTGTGTTGTGCTCCATGGGGGCAGTCCAGTGCCCACTCCTTGGGAAGGGGGACCAGACAGGCTCATGCACCCATCACCATGCATCCTGGGGGGACCCTCAGCTGAGTGACTGAGCTGGGAAAGGCCAGATGGTGGGATCAGCTGGGCTCTAGCCCTGCCAGAGTCCTGCCATCTCTGCCTGCTGGGGTGCTTTCTGTGAACCCACAGTCTCCAGCATCAGCTGGGGTCAGTCCCCAAGAAGGGGGGTGTGTTGTAGCCCTTTCAGACCATGTCTTCTGTGACAGATTTGGGTCCAGCTGGAGAGGTGGTGTAAACCCAACTTGTGCCAGGCCAGTGTTCATGGGAGAGGTGGGGGTACAGCCTGGTTCCTGCTGCCCACCATCACCTGCTGCTGCTGCAGCTCAGCGCCCCTTTGGTGTGGTCCCAGGGGACACTGTGGAGCAGCACATGGGACACTGTCTCCTGCCAGGTCTGGCTGGTGTTGGGCTGCCTTTGCTCAGATGTCACAGGGCCATGCAGGGAGAGAGAAGGCAATCCCACCCCAAGGCATGGGATGTGCCTGTCTTATGTGGGATGAGGTGAACAGCCCATCCTGGTGTGGGGCACAGCCCTAGGGTGCTCTGTCTCCCATCTGCAGGGGTTGAGAACAGTCATGATCCCAGGAAGAAAAGCTCTCAGGAGGCTGCTTTATGCTGGGGGTGCTGACCAGGCAGAGCATCCCCAGCCCCTTTCTCCATCCTTTGCCCCTACTGAGGGCAGCTCAGCCCTGGCAGCAGCACCAACCCCTGCCCCCACCCTGCTGCTCTGTGGTTGTTTTGCTGCAGGGCTGAGCCCATCCCTGCTGCTCTTTGCTTTCACTTTGGGGCTTGCCAGCCTTTTGCGACTCGGGGAGGTGTGTGTGTTCTGGGGAGCGACAGGACAGTGGCCTCTCCAGTCTGTAGGGTGGTGTTGGGGGCCCCGTGGGCTCTGGGAGGGCAGCGCTGAGCCCAGGTTTGTGGGCACAGGGTGTTCTGTGCCTGGCTTCAATCAGGCACTTGACAGCTTTTACAGCGGAAATGTTCGAAAGGGGACAGAGCCTTGCAAGGGAGGGAGCAGGGCTGCACCCTGTGGTCTCACCAGATGTGCCATTGCCTGCAGCAAAGCAGCTTGAGGAGGGTTTTGGTGCCCAAACACATCACCCATTGGCAGGGGATTTCACTGAATGCCATGGGGCCTCAGGATCTTGGGACTGGATTAGCCAGAGGATGGAACCAGCTGTGAGCTCAGCAGTGAAATTGGAGGCAGGAGAAAATTGCAGGAGATGAAGCCCCAAACAAAGCTGTCAGGAACATGGCCCCTGGCCCCAGGAGAGGGAAGGCGATACCCCCGTGAGCCCCGTGTGAATCGCAGAGCCAGCCCTGGCCAGTGCCCATCCTGCTGTTCCTGCTGGTGGGGGTTGGCCCCGGTGGTCCCACGGGGTTGTTTCCTGCTGGAGGCTGTCAAAACACTCCATGCTGCTGGTTAAACAGCCGGCAGATTTGGGATGTGGTGGATTGTGAGGGCAGCTGCAGCCGGGTTCCACTGCAAGGATCATCATGCCAGGAGTGACTCTGCAGCCTGGACAGTTGTGAAGGAGTTTTACTTTGGCTTGGTGGGAGGGAAGGTCACTGACCACCTGCCTGTCACCCATTCCCCCCCTGGGCAGAGCAGGAGCTGGTCCAGCACTGCCCTGGCATGTCCCCATGTCCCCACTGACTCTGCATTGCTTTGTGTGTAGAGGCAGCCTCATCTCGCTTGGAATCTGCCCCTGTGCCCTCTCCATGTGGATACCACACTGTCATCACCCCCATTTCCAAGAGAGGGTTCAGGGCTGAGCCTGAGGTCTTGGGGATCCCAGAGGAATCTCTTCCCCAGCTCTGCAGCTCTCTGGAGCCTGACATGGCAGGGAAGATTTCTTGTCACAGCTTGTTGTAGTGGGGCCTGGCATTGATCTGTTTTTTTGGGATGGGCTGAAGAGGCACCTCTTTTGTGCCACCTGCTCCCCTGTCTTGTGGGCAGGTTGCTCTGATGTTCCCTGTAGGCTCTGGGTCTGCAGTATCTTCTGCCAAGATGGGGTTGTTGTTTTCCCAGTGGCAATTGGAGTGTGCTGGGAAGCTGCCAGCATGCCAGCTCTAGGGAAGCCTTATCTCCAGTATGGGTGCACCAGTACTGGGGTGGGACTGGGACATGGAGACCTCACAGGGACACCTGGGAAAGGGAGAGAGCCTGTGGATGTGATTCATTGGCTTGGGAGGAAATGGGAGCCTCTGTGCTGGGATGCAGGGTTGGGTGGGGGAATCTGTCTGTCCTTATCATCCCTGTGACATTCCTCTTCCCTGAAGGGTCAGGCTGATGGCCCAAGGTCTCCTAACGAATGGTGATTTCCTTTCACTCTATTATTTGCTGAAGCTGCTGCTGAGCTGATGGGAGTGGGGGCTGAGCTGATGGGAGTGGGGGCTGAGCTGATGGGAGTGGGGGCCCTGCTGGGGCACACATCACGTTGTATGTGCTGCCACAAGTGAGTTTCCCACCCTGCGTGGGAGGGACACTGCCTGTGGTTTTGGGACAATGCACCCCTTTACAGGTGACTGTCCTGGGTCTGTTTTCCCCCTTGGGCAGGTCCCACATGGAGCCAACGGCATTGCTAGTCGCTTATGGGGTGAAGGTGGAGTGTGGGGAGATCCCAAACTGAGTTGGCTCCTTCTCCCCTCTGGGCTGGGCAGAGCATGATCCCAATGCATCCCCTGGGCCCTGCTGGTCTCTGCCCACTGCCATGGGCAGGATGTCCCCAGTGATGTCCCTGTGCAGACAGCACATCCCTCGTCCCTGCCCTAGACGGGTCTCAGTGCAGAGCAGATGGTGCAACTCAGTGCCACGTGCTCCTGCCAGAGCTAATGAGCAGCACATGGCGCCTGCCAGGGCCTGATTTAAAGGTTTCTCTAAGCCTGGGAAAATCTGGAGTGAGAGGATTAGGAGGAGCCCGTGGGGTTCTTGGGTCCAAGGCAGTGGGGTTTGCCCTGCAGGGCAGCAGGCTGGGTGGTATTGGGGCAGCTTCCTTGGAGGATGGATGTGGGGTGAAGGCATGTCCCCCCCAAGAGCTGTGCCCTGTGGGCTCCAGGTACACCCCAGCTCTGTGGGGTGTCCCCAGGCTGCCCAGGAGCTCTGTCTTGCCCCAGTGCAGGTCCAGATGTGCTGGCTGTGGCACCCTCTGCCTTGGCAGGGTTTGACTGAGGCACAGTGGCACAGGTGGCTCTGTGCTGTGCTCACTCCTGCTGGGAGGTACCTGGCTATATCTCTTAATTGGAACGTTTGCCGACCAGACTGGCAGTCCCCAGGGAGCCTGATTCAATTTTCTCTGATTGCTGAGCCACTTCCCTGCTACAATAATTAAATGCTGAACTTTGTCTTGGTTTGGGTCCAATATAACCTGTGTGCAAAGAGCCAGCCCTTGGCAGCCAGCCCTCTCCTGGGACCCTGTGCCCAGGGGGAATGAAACTGGGTGATCCCTTTACAGGCAAGGGGGCAAATCCCCCCATAGGATTTGGGCTTGGGAAGCTGCTGGTTCCTGATGCGGGTGGGCAGCTTGCAGTGTTGACCTGGAGATGTGGAAAAACCTGGAGAACTTTGCCCCTGGGGAGCTGTTTGGCCAAGATGAGTCTCTCATCCACTGCCAGGCTGCACCCAGTGTGCCACACACCGCCTTGCCTGTTGGCCCTGTGATGCCTGGGATGTCCTTGACCCATGAGATGTCTTGGGGGAAGGTGTGAGAGCTGCTCCTCCTGGCTGCCCTAGGCTGCTTGGTGGGATTACAGGGCAGCAGCAAAGCATGGAAGACAGGTTTGGGACAGGGAGCAGAGGTGACAGCGAGGCTGGCAGAGGGGTGTGTGAGGCTGGGCTGTGGGGCAGGTGCTCCTGCAGTTGTGGTGCTGGAGGGGCTGGAGGGGTCTGGTGACACGGGGAGCAGGTATGGGGCCATGGGGGGAGTGGGATGGAAGCAGGGCAAGCACAGGTGATGTAGGGATGGGAGTGGGAGGAGTGTAAGGACAGGGGAAATGGGACGAATGCAGGCGATGTGGGGAGTGGGGTGTTGTGGGGACAGGAGCGGGGTGAGAACAGGTGATGCAGGGAATGGGGATGGGAACAGAATGAATGCAGACAATGTGGGCAGAGGAGCCAGGTGCTGTCTGGGCTTGCACAGCCACCTGTCCTGGCAGGCTCATCCACAGAGCTGGGCTGTGCAGCTGGGGGGTCTGCCAGCTCCAGCCTCTGCCACCCCACTGTGGCTGATGCCCATGGTTGGGTGGGGAGCAGTGCCCAGCCCATCACCACCATTGCAGTGAGCAACCTTGCCCCTCTGCAGAAAAGGTGGACAAGAGGTAGTGTCTCCAAGCCTCCAGGACCTGGCACAGAGAGGGAAAATCTCGTGGAACTCTTCCATCTGCCGCTCCCTGGCTCTGCTCCCTGGGAAACCAGCCCTTCCTGGCTGGGCAGCCTCCTTGGGAGAGGAGAGGAATGGTTCCTTACAGGGTCTGCAGGCAGCCTCCCTGCCTCACAGAGAGGTCTTGGAGGGACAGGAGCTCCTGGTGACCCCGCAGCCCCCTACCAGTGCTGGGAAATGTTGGGGTGTGTGTGGTCGGGCTCCCTGGGAGCTGGAACAGCTCCTGTGTGATGGAGGTGATGGGTCTGGGTCCCTCTGCCCCTGTGCCCACCCTCTGCCTGTGGGCATGCTGAATGGGATGGCCAAGTGAGATGGGATGGCATCCCTACCCCAGGGTGTGTGGCCTGGCATGTGCCCACCCATGGGTTACAGGCAGTTCGGTGGGGTGGGGGTTTTGTGGCTCTGGCTGTGTGCAGAAGGGCTGTGGGAGTGTGCTGCCATGGCTTTGGCAAAGTGCTGGGGGCCAAAGGATGCTCTGAGCCCCTCGGGGCTGCCAGAGTGGTGGGCTGGGAGGGTGGAACCTGAGACATTTGGGTGAGGAGGACATGAATCCAGCAGTCCATGGCAGCCAAACTGTGCCTTCTTGTGCAAGGAGACAGTCTCCCTTTGGAGTACAGGAGGCTGGGGGTGTCTGTGGTGTGTGCAGCCCTGAGCTGGGGACACTGGCTGTGCCCTCTATGGTCAATCCCATCCCATTGCCCCTTGCAGGGCTCGAGATGCCGGGATGGGCAGGTCCCTCCCTGGGGGGCTGCTCTTGCTGGGATCAGGGACCCCCGAGCTGGCCCTGCCTGTGGAGCTGCCCCCCAGTGCCCACCGGGTGCTTGGCTCCCAGCTCCTCTGCTCTCCCTGCCAGCCAAGCCTGGCATAGGGCAGCGGCGTGGAACAACTCGCCCTTTGTGCCTGCTGAAGCTGCTGCCCCTGGGGGTGCAGGACCCGCTCCCCCCTTCCTCCCAGATGCTCGGTGTCCCTGGCAGCCCAGCCCTGGAGACGCGCTTTCAGAGCCTGCCAGCCTGGCGGGGACTGGCAGGGCAGGCATGGAGAGGCTCCAGCCGAGCTGCCCTTTGTGTTCCTGTGCTGCTGCAGCTCTCCTGGCACGCCTGCCGCTTGTGCTGCCGCCTTTGGATGCTGCTGCTGGACCAGGCTCCTGCTGTGCTGCCCATCATCCTCCCAGCCATAGCTGCCTGTTGTGGGGAGGGATGTTTTCCACCCCTGCAGGCTCCTCTGCCTGTCTGTTCATCCATCTGCCTCCTGCCCAGTGTGCCGGGTGCCTGGGAAGGTTTCCTTGGCAGGAACACTTGGCTGGGACCGTGGAGCTGTGTCCTGGTGCTCTGTCCCTTGTCCCTTCACAGGGAGATGAGGATGGGGTGGAGGGAGGTGTTGGTTGGTACCACTGTGGTCCTGGTGGTTCTCTTCTCCCTGGGGTGTTGTTGCCTGTGCTGAGGGTGGTTTATCCGTATGGGCAGTGGAGCTGGGGAAGGGTCTGGAGCATCAGGAGCAGCTGAGGGTGCTGGTGAGGCTCAGCCTGGGGAAAAGGAGCATCAGGAGGAGCTGTGTCACTCTTTACAGGGGAAAGGAGGCTGGAACCAGGTGGGGGTTTGGCTCTTCTCCCAAGTCAGAAGTAACTGGACGAGAGGAAATGGCCTCAAGTCGCACCAGGGGAGGTTTAGATTGGATATTAGGGAAAATTTCTTTCCTGAAAGGGTGGTCAGGCACTGGCACAGCTGCCCAGGGCAGTGGTGGAGTTACCATCCCTGGAAGGGTTCAAAATATGTATGGATGTGTCACCTGGGGACATGGTTTAGTGGTGACCACGGCAGTGCTGGGTTAGGGGTTAGACCTGCTGATCTTAGAGGTTTATTTCAACCTAAACAATTCCATGAGTCCATGTTTGGAGGAGGTATTGTGGTGCCTGGGCATGATTTGGGCTACACATGAACACCTCCCTGGCCCATCCAGGGTCTCGTGTTGCCTGGCACAGTGATGTGGTTCCCGGGAGGGCATGGATGGGACCCCCCCAGTGTGGGACAACTGGGGCAGTGAACACTGGGGAGCAGGAGGAGCAGCTAAACTGGCCTAGAGAAACCCTCTGTGATGTCTCATCATATATAAGACCCCCGTGATGCTGTGTGGTGCCTCTGTGCTTTCCCCAGTGGGTTTTGGCTGCTGGTACCTGTCTTTGCCCTCCTGCTCCACTCATCCTGCTCTCATAGAAGAGTCCATGGTATTTGCCCAGCAGCTGGCAGCAGCTCCCAGGGACATCCCTGGGTGATGCTTGGCTGATCAGGACCTTCCTGGGGGGTTCCCATATCTCCCAGGTCTCTCTTGCAGGACAAGATGGTACAGGGTAGCACAGTGAGGACTGGCAGCTGGGTCCCTTCCAGCCTCCATAGGTCCCCTGCTTGGGAGAGCCAGGGTGAGGGATGGGTCCCTCCATTGCTTGGAGCTGGCTGAGAAGCCAAGTTTGGGGAGCAGGAGTGAGGCAGATGTTGGTGTTGATGTGTGGACACTGGAACAGCCTGGCATGGCCAGGCTCGAGGTGGGTTCCCAAATGCCCTGTGGAAAACTCATGTGCACACACCCCTTCGGTGCTGCTGCTCATCCTCTTGCAAACTCCCCTTGAAGGTATTTAATCCCCTGGGAGGAGTGGAGTGGGGCATGGAGAGAGACAGAAATATTTTACTGAAAACCTCCTCTCACTTTTCCTGAGAGGAAAAAGAATTCCCAAGCATGCTGTGAGTCCAGTTTGTTCCTCTGCCCATTCCTTGGGGCCACAGTTGCTCTGCGTGTCTGGGGTGGGGATGGCAGAAGCACATCGTTTTGGTCCAAAAGTAATTAAAGTCCAGGATAATTTTCCTGCAGGAGGGTGGGACCTGGGAAGGCGACAGGAGTGAGTCTGGGACTGAGCACATCAGAAGCTGGCTTTTATTGTGACTGCTGAGCTAAATATATCCATGGAGGAGCAGAGCTCTCCCACGCGTCTGCTGAGTGGGGTGAGGGGATGAAGGGATGCTCTGGCTGCTCCCCACCCCATCAGGGACACCCTGTGCCCCCAAACACAGCCCAGGGCCTTGGGTGGGTGAGGAGCAGTGGCTCATGCATAAAGATGTGCCAAGGGAGGTTTAAGCTGCATATTAGGAAAGGGTTCTCCCCACAGAGAGGGCACTGGAAAAGCCTCCCCAGGGCAGTGGTCACGGCCCCAAGCCTGCCAAGAAGTTCAAGGAGCATTTGAGCAATGCTCTCAGGCACATGGTGGGGTTGCTGGGGATGTCCTTCTGCAGGGTCAGGAGTTGGACTGGATGCTCCTGGTGGGTCCCTTCCAGCTCGGGAGATTCCCTGGTTCTGAATCCCAGCCCACACAGCGGCTGCTCAGGTCGTGGTGTGGCTTGCCAGGGATGTGGTTTGGAGGAATTAATAGCTGTGTTTATGGAGCACCCGGGGAGGGGAGCTCAGCAGCCTCCAGCACTGAGGAGAGCTGTTTGCATGGCGATTGCTTCCCAACTCCCTCTTTCTCCATGAGTCCCCTGGGATTCCCAGCTTCCTGCAGCTGGTGAAGCCACTGACAGCCAGAGCTGTGCAGCCCTGAAGCAGCGTGGTGTTTGTGTTGGTCCAGCCACTCTGCTCCCACATTTCTTGGTGGGATGAGGCAGATGGGTTGTGCCCTCTGCCCCATCCAGGAGCCCAGCACTGCCCAGCCTGTCCATGTCCACAGCTGGGGACAGCCCTTGGGCTGGGTGGTGGTTTGGTTCAGACTGGGTGGGTTTGGCGCTGGGACTGTCTCGTCGTGTTTTTGCATTTTGCATTTCAAGGCTTTGTAGCTCCAGTTGGATGTGTCTGTGTCGGGAGGGAGCGGGGCTGTGCCCACCCCTGCCCCAGGGGCTGCTTCCATGTCATAATCCATGTCTACACACAGCTACCACCTGCCTGAATGAGCCAGCACAGGCATGGGGGGCTTCCTGGCCCAGGCTGGTGGTCTGGGGGCAGTTTTAGGTGCAGGCTGTGTGTTGCTTTGGGCTCTGTGCTGTGCTGCCCAGCCTGGCCTGTCACCTCAGCTGTGGCTTGGCTGGGATGTGCCAACCTCTGTTCTCAGCTGCCAACAGGTCAGGGTTGTGGCTGGGTGCAGGAGCAGAGGCATCCCCTGTCCTGTCTGCTCCATGCCACAGGCAGAGGTGCTGCCTGTCCCTGCCTGCAGCAGCCATGGTTCCAGCATGGCTTGTACAATGTCCTGAGCTGGAAGGGACCCACAAGGATCACTGGTTCCAACTGCTGGCCCTGCACAGACACCCCAACAATCCACCATGTGCCTGAGAGCGTTGTCCAAATGCTCCTTGAGCTTTGGCAGCCTTGGGGCCATGGCCACTGGGGCCCCTACCCTGGGCAGCCTGTTCCAGTGCCCAACCACTCTCTATGGAAAGAACCTTTTCCTAAATCCAGCTTAGTCCACCCCTGACAGTTTCATACCTTTCCCTTGGGTCCTGTCACTGGTCACAGAGAGCAGAAATTGGTGCTGCCCCTTGTGAGAAAGCTGCAGACCCCAATGAGATCTGACCTCAGGCTCCTCTTTCCCCAGCTGAACAAACCAAATGACCTCAACCACTTCTTGTATGGCCCCTCTAGGCCCTTCACCATCCTCATGTCCCTTCTTTGGACACTCCCTAATACCTTTATGTCCTTCTTGTATTGTGGTGCCCAAAACTGCACACAGTGCTCAAGGTGAGGCTGCAGCAGCTCAGAGCAGTGTGGGACAGTCCCCTCCCTTGACCAGCTGGCTGTGCTGGACTGGACACACCCCAGGGCACATAGATGCACAGCATGGGCTGTGCTCACATCCTTGGGACCAGACTGGTGTCCCCCAAGACTGGCTTGACCCACGAGGTTGCCTTCAGCCCACTTCTCTTCCCACAGAATCCGTCCCCAGCTGCCCAAAGAGAAGATAGAGGGATGTCACATCTGTACCTCAGTGACACCTGGCGAGCCCCAGGTGCTGCTGGGGAAGGACAAAGCCTTCACCTATGACTTTGTCTTTGACCTGGACACGTGGCAGGAGCGGATCTACACGACGTGTATGGGGAAGCTCATCGAGGGCTGCTTTGAGGGCTACAATGCCACCGTGCTGGCATATGGGCAGGTATGGGTGCTGCCCTCTCTGAGGGCTCTGGCCTCAATGTTGAGCTCTCCAGCAGCACTGGGGGCACTGAGAGGGCACTGACAGAGGTTGGGGAGGATGGGGGGTCTGTGGGTTTCTGCGTGTGCAGGGGACAGAGTTATGCCTGGCTGGTATGAGCTGGGGCACAGGGTGGTGTCTGCTCCTCCCTGCTCCCCAGGGAGGAGGTGGTGGCAGGTCTGGGGTGGGACCACGGGAGTCAGCGTGGTGGTGGGGATCAGAGTGGCTCAGCAAGGGCATTTGGGGAGCCTGGGGTGGCAGGGGGAAGGTGTGGGGTGCATTGGGCAGGGCTGAGCTTGGGGGGGCCCACCCAGCTCTCCCCTCGCTGTCTCTGCACAGACTGGTGCAGGGAAGACGTACACCATGGGCACCGGCTTCGACATGAACATCTCCGAGGAGGAGCAGGGCATCATCCCGCGCGCCATCGGCCACCTCTTCAGCGGCATCGAGGAGCGCAAGCGGGCGGCTCAGAGCCAGGGCGTGGCAGCACCCGAGTTCAAAGTCAGCGCCCAGTTCCTCGAGGTGGGTCGCAGGAGGTCTGGGGGACACTGTGACCCTGCCCTGTCCTTGCTCTGCTCCCATGCCTTGGGCTCCTGGAGTCCGTGTCCTGACTGCCCCCTGACTGAGCTGGACCCTGCAGGAGGAGTGGGGCTGGGGATGTGTGTGGTGCAGTGGAGACTCAAAGCACCTACATGTTGTTGACTTCATGATGGCCACAAACTGGGTGGAGGGAGCTCCCAGCATAGGGAAGGAGCTTGTGGCTTGGTCCCCTGGGGATTCAGGGGCTCTGGACTGTCTTAGCCCTGTTTGATGTCAAGGATAGGGGGTACCTGCTGCCCTGTGTCTGGACCAGTGTTCCCAGTGAGACAGGGAGAGAAGAAAGTGCCACTCTTGGGAGAGTTTGAGGAAGGGCTATGCTATTTCCCATGTCCTTTGTTGCACCTTTGACCCTGAGAATGTTTCACTGCATCCTCTCCCGCCTCTGTTGTGGCTTCTCCAGTTTGAAAGCCTCTTCTATTAACTGCTTCATTCCCTGGAGAAATTTATCCTGGGAAGTCCATGGACCTCGTGTGTTGGCAGCAGTTTCCCTGGGTGCTACTCCTGGGGTGAAGGACCAAAAGTTGTGAGTGGGAACTGGTTTAAGGCCCTGGTGAGAAAGCACAGGGTGGTGTTGAGCTAAGCTGAGCTCCTGAACAACAGCTTAGTCTGGTTGGGGTCCTGACTTGGGGGGCACCGAGGGAAGATGGACAGAGGGGAGCCCCATGGTGTGATCTTGGCTCCAGGTGGCTTAGTTGGCCATCACATCTGGGATGTCTCCAAATGGTGATGGCCTGGAGAGGGGAAGCAGTGCCCAAAGTCATCTCCTTGCTGGAGAAATCCTTCCCACTTAGGTGTCCATCTGCAGAGCCCTTGTTAGGTCCCACGGTGCTGTTGTTTCCTTCCCTTCCCATCACTTGGCCTATCCAAGCTCCTGGCTGCCTTCCCAATTGTGCTCAGCTCCTGAGGCTCTGCTTTGGAGATCCTATGGGTTGGGATGGAAATGGGGACTATTCCCTGCCTGTCCTGAAGTCCTTGGGGGATGAACCTTGCCAGATTCTCTCCCTGGTGGGGCTGGGGCATAGTCCTGCCTTCCCTGGGCTGTAGGGTCAGGTACAGACCTTTGTCACAGTATGTCCCCTTACCCTCTGTGACACACTTTCACTTCCCTCTCAGTCCCCTGTGTCTGCTGTCTTGAGATCCTCTGCTGCCAAGTTAGAGACTCCCTTGCCTCAGTTTCTCCCACTCAGTTTCGGGTGACCTGGCACTGCCCCAGGAGCTGGGTGACCTCTTTGCTGGGTTTGGGACACTGGGGGGATGGATGCCTGTGCTGCCTCTGTCCCAGGCCATCCTAGGGGACATCTCTGCAGACCAAGAGGTGGACCCGAGGGTGACAGAGCAGTGGCTCTGTGTGGGATCACACAACTGCCGTGGGCATTTCCTGTAGTCCTTCTCTCTCTCCATCACCTCTGACCCTGTTCACTTTGGCTCTCAGACTCAAATGTTTGTCCAGTGGCTGTGGTGGAGGGTGGGAAAAAGGATTCCTCTGCTTCTTTTCAGTGTTGCTTACTGAAGAAACTGGCAGCCCCAGGGAGGGGGAAATCTTCCAGCTGGGGATCTTGAAGGCTCTCCAAGGGCTCTGTTACAAGTGGGGAGAGTAAAAACCTGCTGCTTGGTGGCCCAGAGACCAAGGCTGTTGAAGCCTGTTGAGGGCTTTGCCCACTGGTCCACCCTGACAGCATGGACATTGAACCAGGAGCTCTTGGGCCACTGTGCCAAGCCCTGTTCTGCAGCCACCCTCATCCAGGTGGTGCAGGGAGGGTTTCAAGGTGATAATGGCTCTGCTGTGCCAGCCTGGGCATGTGGCCACATCAGTCCCTGGTCACCAACCCCACTGTACCAGCAGGGGCACAGGACTTGTCCTGGCTGATCCCTGTCCTGTGACTGCTTGTGGGAGCAGGCTCTGGGAGAAGGTTTAAATGCTTAAGGAGCCTGGTTGCACCTGGAGCAGCCAGGGCTGGATTAGCCTGATCCCTTCTGCTGGCCAGGAACCTGCAGTCCTTGGGTGACCCTGCGCTCTGCACTGGGACATGGGGGCTAGAGCATGATATTCAGTGGCAGGGGCAAGGGGACAGATGGACAGGGGTTTCCCTCTGCTCCAGGGTGAGACAGGATGCTGCAGGGACAAGATATGGATGGGAATATCCTCTGGCAGCTCTGGGGCTACAGGGTTTTCCCTGTTTGTGCAGCACTCCCTGGTCCCTTTTATCCCCTTTCCACCTGGCAGAGGTGACCTGAGGGAGCTGTGATGGGAGTGGAGTAGCCAGAGCTCAGCTGAGCCAGGAAAGTTGGAGGGGTGTGTAGCTCACAGCTCAGGCTCTAGAGACAGGGCTCTGAAATTGCCCTGTTCCCACTGAGCTGCTTGTGTGGGACAGGGACAGGATAGGATTGGGCAGCAGGAACCAACCCAGACTGCAGCTCAGAGCGTTGTGGGGCAGACAGGTACACAGGTGTGCTCACACCCCCCATTCCTCCAGGCATCCCATCCCATCTCACCCCATCCCATCCCATCCCACCCCATCCCATCCCATCCCATCCCATCCCATCCCATCCCATCCCATCCCATCCCA
>JAWWEE010000069.1:1303950-1329914 GCA_035221455.1 Xenops minutus | reverse complement strand
TCCCATCCCATCCCATCCCATCCCATCCCATCCCATCCCATCCCATCCCATCCCATCCCATCCCATCCCATCCCAGCTGGGACCTGCACAGGCAGTTCAGAGCTTGCCTATGTATCTTGTCACCCTGTGCAGTGCTACAGACTGGGGGCAAAGCAACTGGAAAGCTGCTGGTGGGCAAGGACCTGGGGGTGCTTGAACATGAGCCAGCAGTGTGCCCAGGTGTGCCCAGATGGGCATGAAGGCCAATGGCATCCTGGCTTGTACCAGCCATAGTGTGACCAGCAGGGCCAGGGCAGTGACCATCCCCCAGCGCTGGGAACTAGTGAGGCCCCACCTCAAATCCTGGGTGCAGTTTTGGGCCCCTCATGACAAGAAAGACATCGAGGGGCTGGAGTGTGTCCAGAGAAGGGCAGTGGACCTGGGAAAGGGTCTGGAGCACAAATGTTATGAGGAGCAGCTAGGGGAGATGGGGACACAGCCTGGAGAAAAAGAGGTTCAAGGGGGACCTCCTTGCTCTCTACAACTCCCTGACAGGAGGCTGGAGCCAGGTTGGGGTTTGGCTCTTCTCCCAAGTCAGAAGTAACTGGACAAGAGGAAATGGCCTCAAGTTGCACCAGGGGAGGTTTAGATTGGATATTAGGGAACATTTCTTCCCTGAAAGGGGAAGCCAGGGACTGGCACAGCTGCCCAGGGCAGTGGTGGAGTTACCATCCCTGGAAGGGTTCAAAATATGTATGGATGTGGCACCTGGGGACATGGTTTAGTGGTGACCACGGCAGTGCTGGAGGAACAGTTGGACTCAATGACCTTAGTGGGCTTTTCCAGTCTGAAGGATTCCATCATTCTGTGCATGTACACACTTGTGCCTCCTCTCCTATACTCACACACACACACATGCCAGCTCTGCTGCCCAGCCTTGCACACACGTGTGAGCAGACACGCACCCCCAGCTATGGGGGCTGTGACAGCAGGGCTGCCAGCTCCCACCAGTCCTGCTGTGCCAGGCTTGAGCAGCCTCCTGCTTCCCCCTGCTCACCCCATGCCTGCTGCCACCCCACTCAGCTCTACAACGAGGAGATCCTGGACCTGTTCGACAGCGCCCGCGACCCTGACGCTCGGCACCGCAAATCCAACATCAAAATCCACGAGGATGCCAGCGGGAGCATCTACACCACGGGGGTCACGTCACGCCTCATCAGCTCGCAGGACGAGGTGGGTATGGGGGGGAGCAGGGGTGGCAGCTGGGTGCCACTGGCCAGGGATATTCTATGTGAGGGGAGGTCTCTCCCAGGATGGGATGGTGCTGAGGAGGTCGGTGTGCCCACTGGGTATACCTGACCCCCTAGAAAGGTGCTTCAAGGTTTCCTTCCCTGCCTGGTGTTGTTGTAGCTGATCCAGTGCCTAAAACAGGGAGCTCTGTCCCGTACCACTGCCAGCACCCAGATGAACGTACAGAGCTCCCGGTCCCACGCCATCTTCACCATTCACCTGTGCCAGACCAGAGTGTGTGCCCGCCCAGAGCTGGTGAGATGTGTTCCTGCCTCGTGGCTGGGCTGTTCCTGGGTGCCATACCCAGATGATACCTGGAAGGGGAGGGGAAGGGGAAGAGGGTTTGAAGTCTGGCAAAGAGAAGCAGAGATTTCTCTCTCTTCTTTCCAGTCATAGCCAGCCTTGGAATTTAATGGGAACTGAGGGTGAGCTGCTCTAAGGCAGGATGATCTGGCCCAGGGATGGCTTGGAGCAAGTTGCTGTTGGGATCCTGTCTCCCTGCCTGAGGGGCTGGATGTGGAGGCAGAATGCTCAGGCTCTTGCTGACATCTGAGTGCAGCCAGGGCAGCTTCTGCCCGCTCTGGGTCTGTGGTGGTGACCCTTCCTGTGTCCCTGTCTGCAGGTGAATGGGGAGGTGACCAGCCTCCTGGATGGATCCCAGCCTGCCACCGAGTACGAGACCTTGACAGCCAAGTTTCACTTCGTGGACCTGGCTGGCTCAGAGAGGCTGAAGAGGACGGGTGCAACTGGAGAGAGAGCAAAGGAAGGGATCTCCATCAACTGCGGGCTGGTATGGCCCTGGGGCTGACACTGATGGGCAGGGGGAGCAGGGAGGCAGAGCCTGCCTGGGGGAGCCTGTGACACTTCTGGGTCCTGCTTGGAGCTGCTCTGGGCTGTTGGGATGCTCAGCTGGGGTTTGTGCTGCCTGGCCCTGAGGGCAGGAGTATGCACAGTGCCAGTGGTGAGAGCACAGCTGTGTTGCTGAGGGCAGGGCTGTGAGAAGGGGTGCAGCTGAACACAGGGGTGCAGGTCCCAAAAGTGTGAGGTCTGCTAATTTGAGCTAAACAGGCCACTCCAGGGCTCGATGCTGCTTCTCAGTGCAGCATGGGAGAAAGGCACAGGCCAGGGAAGAGGGTGGGAGGTGAGACTGGCAAGGGAAGCCCCACGCTTCCCCCTTGTGCAACCCAAAGCTGTGCCACAGCACCTGCCTCAGGCCTGATGTGCTGGCTGTGAGCAGCTGTATGCTCAGCTGGGACTGAATTTGGGGGGGCCTTCCCTTTGTGTTGGTAGCTGGCCTTGGGGAACGTCATCAGTGCCCTCGGAGACCAGAGCAAGAAGGTTGTCCACGTGCCCTACCGTGACTCCAAACTCACCCGCCTGTTGCAGGATTCCCTTGGGGGCAACAGGTAAGGGGGCCCCAGGTGGGGACTGTCCCTCTGCAGATGGGGCTGAGGGGCTCTGGAGCCATGTAGGAGCTATTTCAGGACTCCCAGTGGGGAGGGGATGCCTCCTTCCAGGCACAGCTTGACTTGGCAGATGTAAAGACCTTGGCTGCTCGTCAGCCCAAGGCACAGTTAGCAGCTTTGGCAGAATCAGCTGGTGCAAAACCCTCTTGAGCCCTTGCAGATCTGGGACTTGGCAGGTGGTGGTGCTCTGCATGGGATGGATTGAATTCCAAAGAGCCTGTTCTTGCCTGGCAACCCCAGATATGGTGGGCTGACCAGAGGGAGCTGCCCTTGCTCAGTGCTGTATGGTGTGGTGCTTCAATGGTCTTGTGGGTGCTCTGGCTCTGGAGGGATGAACCCATTTTACACCTTGGTTATAAAACACAGAAGGACCCAGGATGGGTCTCCATCCAGGATGGCTGTCTGGAGTTATGTGGCCTGTTCTGGGTCCTGGGTTTCCAGCTGCTGAGTTGCTGCAGGGTTGGGAGGACCTGTCTTTGACCCTGTCTTTGCATCCCCAAGCCAAACCATCATGATTGCCTGTGTGAGCCCCTCTGACCGGGACTTCATGGAGACCCTGAACACACTCAAGTACGCCAACCGGGCTCGCAACATCAAGAACAAAGTGGTGGTGAACCAGGACAAGACGAGCCAGCAGATCAGCGCCCTGCGGGCTGAGATCGCCCGCCTGCAGATGGAACTGATGGAGTACAAGGCAGTGAGTGGTCCTGTGCCCTGGGGTAACCAGCAACACAGCCCCACGCAGCTGCTCTCTCACTGCCCCACCCGTGGGATGGGAGAGAGAATTAGCAGAGTAACAGAAAAACTCGTGGGTTGAGATACAGACAGTTTAATAAGCAAAGCAAACCAAGGAACTCATTCCCCATGTGCCATCACAGGGAGATGTTCAGCCATCCCCAGCACAGCAGGGCTCTGTCAGGTGTAATGGTGACTTGGTGACACTCTAAACATCCCCCTCTTCTTCCTCCTTCCCTCAGTTTTATATGCTGGGCATGACATCATATGGTTTGGGATATCCCCGTGGTCAGTGTGGGGCAGCTGTCCCAGCTGTGTTCCCCCAGCTCCTTGTACCCCCTTGGCCTAATGCTGGTGGGGCAGGGTGAGGGGCAGAACAGCCCTCAGTGCTGTGCAAGCCCTGCTCAGCAGGAGCTAAATCATCATCTGTGCTGTTTTCAGCACAGATCCCAAACACAGCATCACCAGGTGCTGTGAGGAAAATCAGCTCCACCCCAGGCAAACCCAGCTGATGGAGTGAGCCTGGTGGGAGGTGGAGGCAGGTGCATAAAGCTCACTCCTCGTGGTTGAATTGGGGCAGGTTGAGTAGGACAGACCCTCCTGCCTCCCATCCCCTGCCCCTGTGGATAGGGGCAACTTCTAGGAGGAGTCAGGAGGCTTAAAAGATGGTGTCTGCCTGTGGCAAGCAGCATCTTGGTCAAGTTTTGGGGGTGCTAAGGCAGGGAGAAGCCCTGAAGCATCTCCCACCCTCTGGCTGTTCAGCTCAGACCTTTCCAGTGCTTAGTTTTGTCCATGCTTTATGGTGTCTGCAGTTGCCCTGAGGGGTGCAGTGGTGGGTGCCCCTGTCCCAGCTCAGGGTCTTCCCTCCTGTCCCCCAGGGCAAGCGGGTGATCGGGGAGGATGGCTCCGAGGGGTACAGCGACCTGTTCCGCGAGAACGCCATGCTGCAGAAGGAGAACAGCGCCCTGCGCATGAGGGTGAAGGCCATGCAGGAGGCCATCGATGCCATCAACAGCAGGGTCACCTACCTCATGAGCCAGGAGGCCAACCTGATGCTGGCCAAGGCAGGTGAGGCTTGGCTAGTGGGCAGCGTGGTGGGTCAGCCCAGGCAGCACAGGTGGGATGGTGTGTGGTACAGTGTGTGTCTGCCTCCACCCACCTGCACCTCTGCCCCTCCAGGAGATGGTAACGAAGCCATTGGAACCCTCATCCAGAACTACATCAGGGAGATTGAAGAGCTGAGGTGAGTGGGCACAGGGCTGGTGGGTCACTGGGGTCCCAGTGTGGGGGTCTGAGCCTGGCTGGCTCACAGCTCAGCGCCTCCAGTGTTGCTGGGGTGAGCTGTAAGCCCTGTGGAAGAGCAGCTGATGGCATTGATACTACACAGGGTTGTAGGAGGCCCAGCCTTGGTGCTGGGCATTGCTTTGGCCATCGTTTTCCTTGATGTAGGCATTGATGGAGGGGGAGATCCTATTGGGAGTGCCTGGGGTCTCTCAGGTACTGCTGGCTCCAAAAAAGTTGGGACCACCCAATCTCCTGCACAATCCTGGGACCCTGCCTGGCAGCACTGTGACTTTCTGACCCATCATTAGCAGGAATGGCTTAGCAGTGACTCTTTCCCTGGCTTACACTATCCAAACACATCATGTTCAGTCCATAGAAGGCTCCAGGGAGGTCTCAGGGCTCCTTCCAGTGACTAAGAAGAGGGAGAGCAATTTTTTTTACACAGGCAGACAGCGATAGGGTAAGATGGAATGGCTTTAAACTAAAAGTGGAGAGATTTGGGTTAGAAATTAGGAAGGTGTTCTTCCCTGTGAGGGTGGTGAGACACCCTGTGAGGGTGGTGAAGCAGCTGTGCCAGTCCCATCCCTGTAAATGGATGAGCTTGGAGCATCCTGGTCTAGTGGAAGTTGTCCCTGCCCATGGCAGGGGCGTGGAATGAGACGAGCTTTAAACTCTCTCCCAACCCAAACCATTCTGCGCCCCTAAAACCAGGCATGACCCCCTCCTGCGGGGGGCAGCGGGATGGGCCCCTCTTTGGCTCCATCCTTTCTCCTCTCCCTAGAACGAAGCTCCTGGAGAGCGAGTCCATGAACGAGTCCCTGCGCCGCAGCCTGTCACGAGTGTCCTCCCGGCCCCCCTTCTCCATGGGCTCCTCCCCTGCAGCTGGGCTGGCTGGGCTGTGCAGCCCCGCAGTGCCCGTGGACACCGAGGCGTCCGATGTGCTCCGGCGGGCCAAGCAGGACCTGGAGCGCCTGAAAAAGAAGGAGCGCAGGCAGCAGAGGAAGAGGTGAAGGCAGATGCATCCTGGTGGTGGGAGGAGTGGAGAGGTTGAGTGTTGGCTTGTTTGTCCTTGTGGTGTTGGGTAGCTTCTGTCCCCCCATCCATGCTACAGCCACAGCCTGGACACTTGGGTTCCTCTCCCAGCCCTGCCTTGCTTGTGGTCTCCTTTTCACCCACTGCACAATTCTAGAGGGTGTTGTCTCCAAAGGGTCCACAAGCAGAATGCTGAGGGTGATCCTGTTTCTGGGCTCCCTCACACTGGGACTTACCAGCCCCACTTTGCTCCCCCCCTAGCCCAGAGAAGGAGGCATTTAAGAAAAGGCAGAAAATGCAGCAGGACAACGGGGAGGAGACGGATGAGAACGAGGTGGAAGAGGTGAGCGGGCATCGTGCTCATAGCGAGGGGTTGTCTGGGTGTGTGGTGGCATTGTAATCACCCCACATGGGACAGGGACCAAGCCCAGCCTGGCCCTGAAGGAGGTTGGAAGGGTCATTTTGCTGAGGACTCTATGCTGGAGCAGGGGAGAGTTGGATGCTCCCCATCCAGCCCTGCTGTGGAGGAAGGAGCCCACCTTTTGGGAGGGTTGGTTTCAGTCAGCATAGGTGAAGGGGGGGTTGGCAGTGAAGGGCTGCTCAGCTGGGAGGGGATGGATGGATGGATCACAGAGCTGCTCCTCTCAGCAGTGTGTGCTAGGGGTCCAGAAATGGGGTTGCAGCCCCTGGGCATCCACGTGTGAGAGGCTGAGTCCCACTGTGGGGGCTGCAGCCCATTGCTGTAGGGTGAGCTGAGGTTTGGAGGAGAGAAGAGCAGGCTGTGCTGCAGGCTGACGTTGGGCACTTGTCTCTTAGGAAGAGGAGGAACAGGATGAGAGTGGCTGTGAGGAAGAGGATGGGCGCGAGGATGAAGATGAGGATTCGGGCAGTGAGGAGAGCCTGGTGGACTCCGACTCGGATGCAGAGGAGAAGGGTAAAGTGGAGATCCACGTGCAGCCCTGGGCACGGGGGGGCATTTGCTGGTGTCTCTGGCAATGAGCTCTGCTCCTGGGAAGGCAGAGCCCTGGCCATGTCTGCTCTGGGGGACTTGAAGAGCCTCTGGGTTGCTGCAGTGCTCTTTGGGGTGCTGCTGCTCCCCAGAACTGTGGGTTCCCAGCAGCTCCTCTGCCCTGTCCTCCTGCTGTGGCTCAGTGGGGCCATGGGAGCGATGCTCCCTCATCCCTCCCAGCCTGACTGTCCCTCTCTGCCTCCAGCTGTGAATTTCCAGGCCGATCTGGCGGATCTGACCTGTGAGATTGAGATCAAGCAGAAGCTGATTGATGAGCTGGAGAACAGCCAGCGGCGCCTGCAGACCCTCAAGCATCAGTATGAGGAGAAGCTGATCCTACTGCAGAACAAGATTCGTGACACGCAGCTGGAGCGGGACCGGGTCCTGCAAAACCTCAGTGAGAACCTCCTGACCTGGGGGATCCCATCCCTGCAGTGTCAAGCCCCAGTTCCCACTCCTGCCCAGCTGACTCAGACTCAAAGCATCCACCCTTGGCATGCAGCACTTGCTCTGGTAGTGCTTTGTCACCCTCTGCCTCTGCTCAAGTCCCTGGGACCCCCAAGACTCTTCTTGTCTTGATGTGGGAGTGGGACCAGTGAGCTGCAGAGCTCCAGGCTCTGATGGAGCTGGAGAAGGATGGCGAGACAAAGCCTCTTCTAGCCTTGAGCAGCACTTTATGAGCCCCCACCACTTCAGTGGGGACACCTGGGGAAACTTCGGGGCTGAGGGGCAAAAGACCCAGTGGTGTGGATGATCTCCAGGCTAAACAGGGCAGGGTTACCCATACTGTGGCTGTGGGTCTCAGTCTGCAGCTCTGCCAGGAGACACAGCTCAGCCCCGCAGTGTCCCCACCCTGCACTGAGCCCTTCCAGCAGATATCCCCAGACAGACCCCAGCCTGCACTGGGGTCGTGGGGGGCCCTGGTGGGATGGGGAGAAAACAGTGCCTGGTGCCCCCAGGCAGGGTGTGTGGGTGGAGGAGGATCCCAGGGTGCGTGGCCATCACGAACTCTCTCCTCACCCACAGGCACCATGGAGTGCTACACGGAGGAGAAAGCCAACAAGATCAAAGCAGACTACGAGAAGCGGCTGAAGGAGATGAACCGGGACCTGCAGAAGCTCCAGGCAGCCCAGAAGGAGCACGCTCGCCTGCTGAAGAACCAGTCCCGCTACGAGCGGGAGCTGCGGAAGCTGCAGGCAGAGGTGGCCGAGATGAAGAAGGCAAAGGTACCTAGATGTGCCAGGGCAGCGGGGGGATCCCCTGAACGAGCTTGGCTTCCCACTAGGAGCAGTGTTTTCCACTCTGGGGGCAAGTGCAGAGCGTCCATCTGCCGGGTGGGTGCCCCAGGGCAGTGGGGATACACAGAGCCCTCCATTGCAGGTGGCACTGATGAAGCAGATGCGGGAGGAGCAGCAGCGCAGGAGGCTGGTGGAGACCAAGAGGAACCGGGAGATTGCACAGCTCAAGAAGGAGCAGCGCCGGCAGGAGGTGAGAGCCCAGCTCGCCACGTTCAGCAGGGCTGCTCTGGCTGGAAGGGGTGGTGTTTGTCCTGCTCTGGCACTCCAGGTGCTCAGTCAATACTCCAGGTGCTCAGTCATCCAACCATCCTGGCTGGATGGTTCCTGAAAGCTTCTCACAGCTTCTGCTGCAGGTGTGGAGGGTGCCTTGGGCTCCCTGCTCTGTGCAGGAGGCAATGTGCAATCAGGGCCAGCTCGAGGCTGGGAACCTGCTTGCTCTGAGGAGCAGGAATGAGGCTGTTTGTGCCAAATCGAAGCCCTGGGACTGCAACTCTCCCTGGGGTGAATGGGCAGGACCCCAGGGGTGTGTTTTTCTTTCTCTCTCGTGCAGTTCCAGATCAGAGCTCTGGAGTCTCAGAAGCGGCAGCAGGAAATCGTGCTGCGGAGGAAAACCCAGGAGGTGAGGGCAGGGGGTTGCTTCCACATAAGCCTGAGCCCCAGTGGAGGGCATGGACTTAGAGAAACCCTATCCTTCAGACAGGGCCAGCTCCGGGAGTGGGGTTCCCAAAAGGGTGGGAGGGGTTTTGTGGCTCAGGAGCCACGTGGGAGAAGCATCCTGGTTGCAGGCAGCATCAGAGTTCCTCATGCCAGGCAGCAGAGCCTGGTGGCAGGGTTGGGCTGTGAGGGAGGAGGGGGAAACCCATGAGACACAGCCTGGGCTTGGGGTCTACAGAGCTGTGGGGACCTGGGAGTGACCTCCAGAAGTTTGGGCTGGGTGGGGGTGCCCAGCTGACCCGCTGTCCTGTGCCCTCCCTCCTGGGCAGGTGTCAGCACTGCGCCGGCTGGCCAAGCCCATGTCAGAGCGGGTGGCGGGCAGGGCGAGCCAGAAGCCGGCCATGCTGGACTCGGGCGCGGAGGTCTCGGCCAGCACCACGTCCTCGGAGCCCGAGTCGGGCGCCCGCTCCGTCTCCAGCATCGTGCGCCAGTGGAACAGGAAGATCAACAACTTCCTGGGAGACACCTCGTCCTCCGTGAATGGGGCTCGGCCGGCCAGGTCAGGGCAGGGGCTGGGTGGGGGAGACAGCCCAGTGGTCCCCGTGCCTGGCTCTTGGCTGCTGCCGGAGGTTGAAGGGTGGCTTCTTTAGTGTGCACTTGACCTGTATTAAACCAGTGACCCTGTGACAGGCTGTGCTGGCAGAGTGTGACTGTCACCTGGGCTTGAGCCCAGAGCTGGCCTTCCACGAGGATTAAATGCCATGGCACAAACCCTGCTGGGCTCATCTCTTGTCCCTCTTTGCTAAGGGGCAATGGAAAAGCTGTGCAGTCCAGAAACAACGCGGATGCCTCCTCTGCTTCTGGCCAGCCAGAGCTTAGGCATCCTCCTGGAGCAAGCCCAGCTCTCCGGCACGGTGTGGCTGGCTGCCTATGTGGCTCTTCTCCCTTCTGGCTGTAGGAAGAAGTTCCCCAAGAAGGGGTCAAGCCAGACCTTCAGCAAAGCTGCCCGCCTCAAGTGGCAGTCGCTGGAGCGGCGCATCTTTGACATTGTCATGCAGAGGATGACCATTGTCAACCTAGAGGCGGACATGGAGAGGCTCATCAAGGTGGCCGTGGTGCTGGGGATGGAGAGGGCTGGGTGGTGGGTGCAGGGCAGGGTGATGGCTCTGTGGACAGTGCCAATCCCCCTTTCCTTTCCCCCAGAAACGCGAGGAGCTGTCGCTGCTGCAGGAGGCATTGCTGGGCAAGCGGGCGAAGCTGCAGGCGGAGAGCCCCAAGGAGCAGAAAGGGCTGCAAGAGCTGAACGAGGAGATCGAGGTGCTGGGGGCCAACATTGACTATATCAACGACAGCATTTCGGACTGCCAGGCCACCATCATGCAGATTGAGGAGACCAAGGTGGGCAGTGGGACTGGGCCCAGCTGTCAGGGGGAGAGTGAAAGCATCTCTCTGTGGCAAGAGCATCCTTGGGCACAGCCAGCTCTGTGACCAGGAGTCCCCTGAGCTGTGTCACACTCGCTGGGGCTACACCCACACACTCCTTAGGGGGTTAATTGTGGATAAGAGTGCTTGGCATGTCCATGGACAGGCTGCTGGCATCCCACTGCCCTGAAATTGTAGGGAAGCTGTGGCCCCCATCCTGCCCATGGTAGTTGTCATAACTTGTGCCCATGGGAGCTTCATGTGCTGGAAACATCCTAGGAGGACTGGATTTTTTCCCAGCAGAAGCCATTCAGGTTTTGGGTCCAGTTGTGACACGGGGCATGCCACTGTGCAGCTCCTGCTTCCCCTCAGTGCCTGAAGCCCAAAAGGGAGGCTGTGTGCTGTCCCTGGCTTGTCCCCAGCTGTCACCTCAATTGTCAGGGAAGGAGGGCTGCTGTTAATTCACATTAGGCTTTGGATTGTGTATTCAGGTCAGCCTGGTGTCTGCTTGGTGTCTAGTTAAGTGTTGGCAGCAGAATTTCTGTAGCAGTGCAGAAACCCTTCAGGTTGCATTGGACAGCCCCATGGCCAGATTGCCCCAGTAGCCACTGGGCAGACTGGGAAGGGCTTGCAGAATGATGGGGGTTACTGTGCTGGCCATGGGGCCTCTTCTGCCCATCCCATGTCCTGCAGCAAAGCTACCCTGCTGCATCTGGTGCTTGTCTCTCCATGTTTTCAGGAGGAGCTGGACTCCACGGACACCTCGGTGGTGATCAGCTCCTGCTC
Source organism: Xenops minutus (assembly GCA_035221455.1). Classification (NCBI taxonomy): domain Eukaryota; kingdom Metazoa; phylum Chordata; class Aves; order Passeriformes; family Furnariidae; genus Xenops; species Xenops minutus. The sequence goes on along the minus strand of JAWWEE010000069.1, from coordinate 1,318,959 downwards.
CCTGGCCGAAGCCCGGCTGCTGCTGGACAACTTCCTGAAGGCCTCCATCGACAAGGTGCAGGGCCAGGCTGTGGTGTGGGTGCACGGCAGGGTTTCTCGCAGGGTGCCAGGCTGGGGACCTGGTGGCAGGGCTCCGTGGCACCCCCCTGAGCTGTGGTGTGGGTGAACGGCAGGGTTTCTCGCAGGGTGCCAGGGTGGGGACCTGGTGGCAGGGCTCTGTGGCACCCCCCTGAGCCCTGGCATGGCCGTCCTTCCCCAGGGGCTGCAGGTGGCCCAGAAGGATGCCCAGATCCGGCTGCTGGAGGGGCGCCTGCGGCAGACAGACGTGGCCAGCTCCTCCCAGAACCATGCCATCCTGGATGCCCTGCGGGAGAAGGCAGAGTCACACCCCGAGCTTCAGGCACTGATCCACAATGTCCAGCAAGGTGGGACCAGGGGTGGTGCATGCACCTCAGCCCAGCTGTGCTGCCTTGTGGGGTGGGGTGCCCACCCATGCTGGCCCCCCCAGGAAACAGCTGGAAGTGCCCTGGCTGGGATCCTGCCTCAAGGGTGATGATGCTGGGGAGGGATATGTGCCCTGGCCACCTGGCAACAGGGACAAGGAGTGGGTCACCCCCCACAGCTGCCTGGGGTGTCCCCTGCACTGTGTGGTCCGGATGGGGCTGGGGTTGGTGGGGTCTCCTCTGTGCTGCTGATGTGCTGTCTCCCTCTCACACAGAGAATGGCTACACCAGCACGGATGAGGAGGTCTCAGAGTTCAGCCTGGCTTCAGATGGGAGGTAAGCACCCAGCCTGCTGCTGCCTGAACTGGTAGTGGCTGGGGGAAGGTTTCTGGTGCCATTCATAGGACCTTTAGGATGGACATGGATGGACAAAGCCCTGCCTGAGCTTTTCTGTGGTACCCAGCCCTTGGTGGAGGGAGCAGAGATGTCTCTTGGACACCAGCAGGGAGTGAAGATTTGGTCATTCCTTAGAGAAAGGGTGCTGGGGAGCAGGGGGTGAACCATGGAGTCTGGTGGACCAATGGAACAAGCTTTCTGAAGGGAGTTGGGCAATGAAGATCCATCTCTGCTCTTTTCTCCTTGCAGCATCTCCCAGTCCTTCACCATGAAGGGCTCAGCAAGCCAGGATGACTTCAAGTTCAAGGTTAGTTGGCCTTTTTGTATGGCCCTGTCACAGGGACTGGGAGAGGGATGGAGGGATGTTCAGCGATGCTCCAGCCCTCTGCTCTGTGGTCTGAACCTTGAGGAAACAGGCTGGGCATAAGGCTGGTCCCTGGATGGGAGGAACCAAGGTCTCCTGGTACTGTGGTCCTGAGGCACCAGAAATCTGGGAAACACCCACCACATCAGCCAGTACCCTGTGGATCTGAGTGGCACCAAGGAGGTCCCTGTGCAGGGCACAGGGGTTGAGGGAAGCAGCTTTGGTTCTGTACAGGCTGTCACATTTGCTCTGAGCATGGAGAGCTCCCTGTGATGGGCATCCCAGTGTGGCACAGGGGAACTCAGCCTCCTGTGGGCAGAGAGCATGAGCATCCCACAGCACTGGCTGCTCCCACTGCCCACCCCTGAGCCCTCTGCCCTGCCCTAGGGGGAGCCCAAGCTCTCGGGACAGATGAAGGCAGTGTCAGCTGAGTGTCTTGGACCCACGCTGGACGTCTCTACCAAGAACATCACCAAGTCCTTGGCATCCCTTATGGAGATCAAAGAGGATGGGATTGGCTTCTCCATCCGGGACCCCTATTACAAGGAGAAGGTGTCACGCACCGTCAGCCTGCCCACGCGAGGGAGCACCTTGTGAGCACGGGGTGATGGGTCTCTGGGCACTGGGAGGCTCGTGGAACCATGGGCCAGCCCATGGGAAGTTGTGCCTGGCCTGTGGAGGTGCAGAGGGGTGAAGGTGAGCCCAATCCAGCATCCACCCAGGCTTGGCTGCAGTAAGCAGTGGTGGATTTCTCCAGTGGGACTTGAAGAGTATCTAGGAGTGTGTTGGTATCCTCTGCAGATGGGAAGGAGGGTGCTTCAGGAGGAGGGAAAGAAAAGGGGGTGTGTGAGGGTCCCCAGCTCCCTGCTCTTGGTTATCAGCCTTCTTGGGTCGCCCAAAGCCTCCACACTCAGGGCTACCTTGAGGCATCTGCTGACCATGTGATTGTGACTCCAGGGCAGCCCAACTTCTCATTTGCATTTTGGGGGGAGGACTGAGGTGTTCATTGTGGAGGGATTCCAGTGCAGGGCAGGCACCCACTCTCCTCTGTTCACTTGCTTCAGTCCCAGGCAGTCTCGGGGCTCAGACACTTCACCTCTGACAAGGCGGAAATCCTACGACCGTGGCCAACCTGCCAGGTGAGCTGGGGAGAAATGGTGACACGGGTGGGGGAGGCTGGGTGACCCAGGTGAGTGGGGAAGGATGCTGTCTGGGCAGCTCTGCTGGTGCCAAGTGGGCAGCTCCTGAGTCGTGTGTCCCTCTGATCCTTCCTGCCCCAGGCCTGCAGATATTGGCTTCACACCACCCTCATCCCCACCCACCCGTCCACGCAACGACCGCAACGTCTTCTCCCGTCTCACGAGCACCCAGAGCCAGGGGTCTGCCTTGGACAAGTAAGTCCTGGGGGGTGGGAGTGGCTGAGTGAGCCCAGACCATGACAACACACAAATGAGCCAACTCCTGGGGGGGGCATATAGGAGCACCAGGACTTGGGTTGGCTCCAGCCAGTGTCCTGTCACCGCTTTACCTCCCTGTTCCTCCCTGTGAGGGGGCAGCTGCTGTGCCAGTGCTGTGCTGCTGCCCACTGTGCCCTGCTCTGAGGGCACACTCTGGTCTATGCCTGGAGACAGCGCAGTGCCAGATTTGGACCCCTGGAAAGGCGATGGAGCAGGATGGGGTGAGGGGATGAGGGCTCACAGGAGCTGATGGACTGGCATGCACCCACAAATGCTGCTCCAGCCTCCCCTGGCAACAGGTTGGGTGCTCCCCTCAGCTCTGACATTGCTAGCAGCGCCGGCGTTCCCTGATGGAGACCTGCTGTCTGATCACCACCTGCCCTCCTGCTCCTCTGCTCTGCCCTGGTTCTCCATGTGTGCTTCTCTTTCTCCTTCTCTCCCCTCCTCCTCTCTGTCCTACACTGGCTTGGATGCAATAACAATCCTCCTCCTCTGACTCCACTGCTGCCTCCTCTAGTCTGGGTTTTCTCTCCCATAATCCTGCTAATTTTCTGCCCCTAGGTCTGATGACAGCGATTCCTCTGTCTCGGAGGTGCTGAGGTATAGACAACTTTCTATTTATTATCCCTTCCTCCGCTCCTCCTTTTCTCTGTCTCAGGTGCCTGCTCTCCCTGTCCCCACATGCTCTGCCTGCACCTTGCTGCTCTCCCCACCTCCCAGCTCGTGTGTCTGTCCCCTCCTGGCATGCCACCTCTGGTGCCTGATGTTGTCCCCTCGGTTGCAAGTTAGAACCATCCCTGCTTGGATTAACCCTTGGCAACGTGGCTCTGGCCTCACCGATGGGCACTGGCTGGTTTGGGGTGGCAGCATGTTCTCCTCCATCTCTGATGGGTTCTCATCAGCTTGAGGCCACCATGTCCCACCCCTTCCCCCAGCTCTCCAGCAGGACAGTGGGATGGTGGGAAAGGGGGCAAGTGACCCTGGGTGTTTCCAGTGTGTCCTTTGTTCAAGCTTCTTCCAGGTGAATATCTCAGGTTCTCCCCATGCCTGGTTGTTCTTCCCTAGTGCTGAGTTGGGGAAAGTTGATCTCTTTCCCAAAGAAATCAAGTCAGATTTTAGTACAGAGCTCAACGTTGGGCTTAAGGTCCTCCTGGGCTTCTCCCACTGCACCCACCTACTTATGGAGATTTCCCAACACAAGGGACAACTTTCCCTCTTCCTTAAGGAATATCAGCCTCATTGCAGCCTTCCAGTGCCTAAAGGGGCTTATTAAAAAGAGGGAGAGTGACTTTTTACAGGGGCAGATAGTGACAGGATGAGGGAAAAACGTTTTAAACTGAAAGAGGAGGGATGGAATAAATTCTTCCCTGTGAGGGTGGAGAGGCCCTAGCACAGGTTGCCCAGAGAAGCTGTGGCTGCCCCATCCCTGGAAGTGTCCAAGACCAGGTTGGATGAGGCTTGGAGCCACCTGGGCTACTGGAGGATGTCCCTGCCCATGGCAGGGCTGTGAAGTGAGATGGTGTGTAAGGTCCCTTCCAACCCAAACCATTCCATGGTTCTGTGATCAGCCCTCCAGCACCTGGGAATCCCCTGACTCTGCCTGTCCCCTGAGCTCCTGCAGGCCCCCAGTCGATGGGGAGGTGACACCAGATCAGTCTGGGCTGTGTCACCTTGAGCAGTTTTCAGTCAGGCAGGCACACAGAGTTAATGGAAAGGGAAGTCAGGATTTCCCCTTCAACTCGTGTGGCTTTGAGACTGGTGGAAACACTGGGAGTTGGGGAGGGCTGTTGGGTTGGCAATGATAAGTGCAGGGCTGAGGAAGAACGATCACATGCATGCAATTTCCAAACCCAAATTAATGAGCCTGTGCTTATCCTCATGACTAACGCAAACCTTGCCCTTCTCCAGCCCCATACTGCAGTTTTCCTGCCTGTAAGAAGAAACTAGCCCAGCCTGTGGTGCCTTGGCTGTGGGTGGCTGTGCTTGGTGACCAGGCACACCAGTGTCCCAAGGGCCACACACAGAAGGGTTGTGCTGATGGTCCTCAGCACCCTCAGCATGTCTGAAGTAGAGGGGATTGGCAGATCCTGTGTCCCCTGGGACAGGTTTGGCAGGGCTAGGTCCTCTCCTGCCCAGAGCTAGTTGTGGGTCCAAGAACAGTCACTGTGACAGGGGTGCAGAAGCTGGTGCTGCCCTTTGTCACCCCTGTGGTCTGTGTAAAGGAGCAGGGCTCTGTCTCCAAATGTCACCAGCCACAGACTGACAGCCTCCAAGGGACTGGGGTGCTGATATTGGCACCCCGAAACATTTATCCCAGCAGAGCTTCTGGCTGGAGAGGGCACAGTTTGTCCCAAAATGGACCTCAGGGCCAGTGAGCTGGGTCTCCTGGCTTGCCCTGGGTCTGTGCTGGCCAGGCACAGGAGGTTGGGGAGGAGAGCAGAGGCCACTGGGCAGCCTCCCCCTTTCCCAGTCTGTAGTGCTGGGGCAGAGGTAGGGCAGGGGCTGCCCCTGGGGAGACTCCTGGGGCTTCCACAAAGACCTCGTGTCAGGCATGCCACATTCAGGTGGAGAGGCTCATCTCACTGCTGGGCAGTGGAAGATGCTCGGTGTGAGACAGCTCTGCCATGCCCTGGGGCTGTGGGCACAGTGCCTCTCCACCCCTGCACTGTACCTGTTCTCTCTCTCCCACGAAGGGGCATCATTAACCCAGTGGGTGGCACCAAGAATGCCCGGACAGCCCCGCTGCAGTGTGTCTCAGTGGCAGAGGGACACACCAAGCCCGTGCTCTGCCTGGATGCCACCGACGAGCTGCTCTTCACCGGCTCCAAAGGTGTGTGTTGGGCAGAGGCCACAGGGAAGGTGTGGGTGTTGTGAGAGCAGGTTGGCACTGGGAATGTGGGAAGTGCTGGGCACTGTGATGGTCCCTGTCTTAGTGTTGAGCCCTGCCCTGCCCCAGTGCTGGGGCTGACTGGCTCCTTTCATCTGGTCCTGTGGGTGGGTGGGATGCTCAGAGGAGATATTGTCCCCAGGCCACCATGCCCTCTGAGGAGACTCCCCTGTGACACTCTTGGCCATGTTCTTCCTCCTGCAGACCGGAGCTGCAAAATGTGGAACCTGGTGACAGGCCAAGAAATCGCTTCCCTCAAGGGTCACCCAAACAATGTGGTGTCCATCAAGTACTGCAGCCACACGGGGCTGGTGTTCACTGTGTCCACGTCCTACATCAAAGTGTGGGACATCCGCGACTCAGCCCGGTGCATCCGCACCCTCACGTACGTACCCCCACCTTTGGGAGTGCCACGGCACCCTGGGCATCTCTGGCTTTGCAGAAACCAGTCCCAGGACCTGCAGGGGCCAGGCTCAGGGCCAAGTACCAGCTCCTTTAGTGCCAGTTTGCAGTGCTGCTTCCCTAGGGGACAGGGAGGTTGTGAGAGAATTTGGGGTGAGGGGAGCCATGGGGACATTCTGCAGCCAAGACTCAGGGTCATAGAATCATAGAATATACTGAGTTCAGAGGAACCCATCAGGGCCATTGAGCCCAACCCCTGGCCCAGGACACCCCAGTGATAACACCATGTGCCTGAGAGCATTGTCCAGATGCTTCTTGAACTCAGACATGCCTGGTGCTGTGACACTTCCCTGGGGAGCCTGTTCCAGTGCTCAGCCATCCTCTGGGTGAAAAACCTTTTCCTGATATCCAGCCTAAACCTCCCCTGCCTCTGCTCTAGCCATTTCCTCAAGCCCTGTCCTTGGCCATGAGAGGGATGAGATCAGTACCTACCCCTCTGTTGCCCCTCATGAGGATGTTAAAGACTACAATGAGGTCTCTCCTGAGTCTCCTCCAGCTGAACAAACCAAGTGCCCTCAGCCACTTCTCGTAAGGCTTTCCCTCCAGACCCTCATCCTCCTGGACTGCTTTGGACTCTCTCTAATGGCTTAGTATTTTCTTGTATTATGGAGCCCAAAACTGCCCCCAGGACTCGAGGTGATGCCACCCCAGTGCAGAGCAGAGTGGGACAATCCCCTCCCTTGCCCTGCTGGCAATGCTGTGCCTGATGTCCCTCTTGGCAGCCAGGGCACTGCTGACTCACATTCCACTTTCCATCAACCAGGACCCTCCAGGTTCCTTCCCACAGCTGTTCTCCAGCCTATTGTTCCCCAAGCTATACACACAGCCAGAGTTGCCCCATCCCAGGTACAGAATCAAACACTTTCCCTTGTTAGGGGTCAAAAGCTTTGAAGAGATTTTGCAGCTGCTCTGGGAGTGGCCAGGAGAGCTGGCAGCTCCAGTGGGGGGACACAGCCCCAACAGCATCATGACTGGGTAAATCACAGCTCTACAGTGGGAACTTTGGATCTCTCTGAGGAGTTTGAGGACCAGAAAGGAGCATGGAACAGGCTGTAGCTGTGGCTGCAGGCCTGGAGTAGGGATCAAATGTTAGGAGAGTATGGTGGGACAGTTACCCACTCTGGCACAGGGCTCCTTTTTCTGTCCAACCTCAGCTCATCTGCCTTGGCTTGAAGGTGCTTTTCCCTTGGTGCAGAGGTCAAGACCTCTGCTTCCCTGTGCTGGATGCCAGCACTAATGAGCTCTTCCTGTGGGAAGCAGAAAGGAATGGGAAGAGAGCAGAATGGCCCTCAGATGGAAACCAGGGCAGGATGCTCTGTGTCATGCACAGACCTGACATCCCTGGCTGTCTCTGCAGGCTGGGCACTGATCTGGGGGCCAGAGCTTTAGTTGGTCTCATTGTGGCCAGAGAGATGGGTATTTCAGGGCTTTATCTCGGTGTGGGACCCACCTGAAGCCAACTGCAGTCCTTCCATGGTTCTGCTCTCCACCTTCTCCCCCCTTGACCTCTCTGTCCTTTAGGTCTTCTGGGCAGGTGATCTCTGGGGATGCGTGTGCTGGGACCACCACCCGCACTGTCACCAGCGTGCAGGGGGAGCACCAGATCAACCAGATCGCGCTGAACCCCACGGGCACCACGCTCTACGCTGCGGCCGGGAACTCCGTCCGTGTCTGGGAGCTGAGCAGGTGAGGGCACTGCAGAGGGGGGCAGGACCTCTCACGGGTGTCAGGGGGACACAGGCTGCTCAGATGATCCCCCTGGGAAAAGTGGAAGCCTTTTTTCATAATGGAAGTTGCCTGAAATAGGGATTTTGAGGGCCTTTTCCTATGGGACCCAAGGAGCGATGAGTAGCGTTGGAGCTCCTTGGGGTGGGGGCTTTGTCTGTGTGCTGGGCAGAGCTTGGAAGGGGGAAGACAAGTGGGATGATCACCAGTACCCCCTGGTCTTGCCCCTTTCCTCCTACCTGCATATTGGGCTGTAAACCCTGTGCTGCAGCCTGGGCCCTGCAGCCAGATGTTGGCATGCTGTTAGGCTGTGTAGCCAGATGTTGGCACACCCCAAGACTGTTCTCCTTCCCTGGCATCACTGGAAATGAGATCTCCCTGCCCACTGTCCCCCAAAGGGAACAATCCCTGGTGGGGATCCAGTACTGGAGGGAAATGGGGTGGGGGGTGTCTCTGCCTGGGAGGGCCCTTTGGAGGAGCTCCAGCACCCAGAAAGGCACTGACCTGTGCCCTTGAACCCAGGTTGCAGCCTGTGGGAAAGCTGAGTGGCCACATCGGGCCCGTGATGTGTCTCACAGTGAACCAGACAGCGAGCAACCACGACCTGGTGGTCACAGGTTCCAAAGATCACTACGTCAAGGTACTCTCCTCCTTGGGGATCAGCACCCCGTGTCCAGTAGGGAAGCCTCGATGTTTGTAACCCCTGAGGTCTCTTCTCTCCTTCTGAAAGCTGAGCTCAGATTCTGTTTTCACTTCTGTGTATGAGGTTTTCACTTGTCTCCTCTTCCCAATGCACTTTCTGAGAAGGATTTTCGTTTCTCGCATCCCTCAGACTCTGTGGCTGGGACTTGCATGTGATGGCTGACCCAGATGAGCAGATCACCCTATTCTGCTCTGTTCTGCCCCCGTGCCCAATATAGATGCTTTGTGCCTGCTTGGTCACAGCTCCAGCACAGCAGGAGCCTGTCCCTTCCTTTCAGGTTTTAGCACATTGAATTAGAGCTGGCATCAAGGAAGTAAGGAGGGATGGTGAGTGAGACAAGATCCCACTCAGCTGTCAACTTGGCTTATGGGGAATGTAAAGGCTCACCAGAAGTGGAATGCAGCACAATGGGGCTGTCCCTGGTGACAGAGCTCCTCTGCTGGTGGCAGGACCCTCAGCCCCAAAAAGCCTCAAGTGGCCAACAGCAACTTCCCATTGCAGCACCACTCTGGGTGCCCTGAGTCTAGAACACAGAGGGTGGTGACCAAGCACCCCAGGAGAGGGCCAGCTCTGTCCCCAGTGCCATCTGTGGTCTGTTACCCACTGCTCTTCCCTAGGTGTTTGAAATCACGGAGGGCATGGTGGGCAACATTGGCCCAACTCACAACTTTGAGCCCCCTCACTACGATGGCATCGAGTGCCTGGCCATCCAGGGAGATGTCCTCTTCAGTGGCTCCAGGGACAACGGCATAAAGAAGTGGGATCTGGAGCAGCAGGAACTCACCCAGGTGTGGAGGGGGGCACAGCACAGGTTCTGTGGTGGCCCGGGGCAGAGGGGTGTTGCTGCTGGGGTCTGAGGGGACCCTTGTCCAGGGACTTCCTGCTGGTGTCCTGCATGGAGCTCACCAGGGAGGGCATTCCCGATCCTGGGGAGGGGGTGCTGTGCCCCCATAATTTGTGCTGTGGGGCACTCAGGATTACACTCAGGATTGCCCCACAGACAGGCTGGGCATTGCTGCAGTATGGGGGGTTGTGTTCTGCTCTGAGTTCGGGATTGTTGTCTCCAACCCAGGGGAGAAACCAAGCCCTGACTTTTGAGTCCATCCCCTTGGCTCCTAACTGGGCATCACCAGTCCCACAATCCCAGTGAGCCCCAGGGTGTCAGTGAGGGTGCCCAGGATGGGTGTGTGGTGCTGTTGGTGGTGCTGCAGGTGAGGTTGGTCATGCCCTCTGCTCTGTGCCTGTACCTACAGCAAATCCCCAATGCCCACAAAGACTGGGTGTGTGCCCTGGCCTTCATCCCCGGCCGCCCCATGGTGCTGAGTGCCTGCCGAGGAGGGGTCATCAAAGTCTGGAATGTGGACACCTTCACCCCGGTCGGGGAGATCAAGGGGCATGACAGCCCCATCAACGCCATCTGCACCAACTCAAAGCACATCTTCACTGCCTCCAGGTGAGCCCCAGGCTTTGTGCCCCCACAGCCCCCCGGGAAGGGGGAGACTCCGGGGCTGAGCTGTCACCCCTGGGCTTGGGTGGGTTGTGTGCTGGGTGAACAGGGAGGAGGGAGGGAGGCAAGGGGAGAGGCTCACAGCTTTCTAGTCCCTCCACTCCTTCATCTCCTCTTGCCCACTTTAGCCTGCCCATGGCATGGCCTGTCCCCAGCCATCCCCTGCCCACGCTCTGGTGACGCCCTGGGTTACCCCCCATCATGCAGGGACCCCTCTTCCCCGGGGCTGGGCATCCTCTGCTGCTCTCGGGGAGCTCTTTGGCAGCAAGACTCTGATACCCTCTTTTCGACCATGTCCCTTTTTTCCCTTCCTTTTTCTCTGTCTCTCTCTGTCTCTCCTCCTCACCACCTCCCATCTGTGCCACAGCGACTGCCGGGTAAAGTTATGGAATTACGTGCCTGGGCTCACCCCTTGCCTTCCACGACGCGTCCTTGCCATAAAGGGCCGTGCTACTAGTCTGCCTTGACCCTCCTGCTCTTTGACTCTTGCTCATGTGCTCTTCTTCTGTCTCTCCTTCCCTTTTCTCTCCATCTCTCCCCACCCTCTGTCCCTCTCACTGTTGGTTTTGCTCTTCTCTCTCTTTTTTCCCCTCTTTCTCTCTGGTCTGAGCTGCTTCTTCACGGTATGAAACTATTCTGCGTTTTTCCCCACTTGATAAGTCTTTGCTAGAAGGGGCTTGTCCCCTTGTCCCAGCCATACCCCCACCTTGGTTTCATTTGCTTTTTGGGGTTTTTTTTCCTTGCCAAGTGCCCACATCTACTGTGGCAACTCTGTGAAAGCCGTGGCCTTGCCCACACCTTTGCATGGATAGTGGGTTGGGAAGTCAGCAGCCACCCCCAAATCAGCCCATGCCCCGGGGGGACTGAGCAGAGCAGCTCCCTGGACAGCAATGCTGGGACATAGTCAGAGCTCATTCGAGGGGGACAGGAGTCCTGGTGTGGGGTCAGCCCTGGAGGTCACCATTTCCCTTTGTCCCCACCTGCTGCCAGTGGGCTGAGCCCTACTTGGCCTGCCTGCTCCCCAAAGTGCATCAGGCAACCTCCTGCCAAGGGGAAAAGAGCCTGGAAGTTCTGGGGGCTGCATGCTGCCATGGGTGGGTGGTGGGGAGCATGTCCCCTCGTTGTGCCTCTGGGGCAGTGTCTGCGGGGCTCCTGCCCCAACCCCTGGGTCATGCTGTCCCTCTCACCTTTGCTCCTCAGCGACCTGACAGTGAAGCTCTGGAGTGGGAGGAGGTTGCCTGCGGGGTCCAACTAGGAACTGCAGAAGGACTGGAAGCTGTGGGAGCAGGGTGAAGGTTGGAGTGCCTGCCCTTGCTCTTAGGACTCGGTCATCTACAAGGAACTCAGCCCAGGACAGGGATTTCTTTGTGCCTGACCCAACGGGGTGGATGATGCCTCATCTGACACTTTGAGTGCTGCCAGCTCCTGTGAGCAGACAGCTCTGTGGGGCACTGGCAGCTCTGTGGGGCACTGGCAGCTCTGTGGGGCACTGGCAGCTCCACCGTCCCTCCTGCTGAGGTTTCTCCATGGTTCTCCAGTGACCAGGAAATGTTTCATCTCTCTTCTCACCCATCCTGCTGTAAGGACTTCTGGGGGTCAGAGCTCCTTGGCTCCTTCTTGGAGACACCCAGTTCCCTCCTGACAACTGTGGGCTTGTGTGGCCTCTGCTGTGTTTGCTGCTCTGGGGCTGGTTCCTACAGGAGTCCTTCTCCACTCCACAACCACGAGGACGTTTGGTGTCTGCTGGCCAGGACCACAGGACAGAGGGTGCTTCTCTGGAGCCATTACTTGTGGGACACCCCTCTGCTGTGGGGGCTGCAGAAGGATTTCCAGGTATTCCTACCCTTCCTCATCCTCCATCTACCTGTCCCCAGCAGCTGGAGGTCTGTGCACCTCTGAGCTCCTTTGCCTTGTCCCATCTTGGGGGACACAGCAAGCCTGGAAAGACCTCTGTCAGGCAAATTCCAGACAAACCTGCTGCAGTTCCCTGTGATGTTCTTCAAACCCCAGCTGCAAACACAACTGCCCCATGGCTCTGGGCTCTTCCCCATGTGCTCACCCTGCTCTGCAGTGGGGAGGGAAGGGCTGCTCAGCCCTGCTCTGGGCACTGTGACCCTCAGCACGGATTTGTGGTGCACTCCTGCAGCGTGTTAACCCCCTTGAGATGGAGAAATGAAGCAAGAATGGAGGTTACAGGGCTGGATTTGTCACCCCCACTCCTGTGGCCTGTCTGCCCTTGCCCTGGGCTTTGCCCTCAGCCTGGGTTGGAGCTGGCATGGAGAGTGCCCAGCAGGGCATGGAGCAGCTGGAGTGCACTGTGCCAGGAGCAGAGTGAGGAGGGGGTTGCACACACTGGTCTTGCACAAGTCCCCTGATTCTCCCTGTGCTTGAAGGACAATCCTGCAGCAGATGATGTTGCACAATCCCATCTCCCTGAGGGGCTGGAGGCTCCGTCCAGGAGCGTTTCCCCAAGGACGCACCTTCTCCAGGCTCCTTCCTCTCTCTCTTCTCTTCAAGGGGCTGGCAAGGCCCTGGTCTCACACTGGAGCTTCCCTATGTCTCTCCTTTGGCCTGTTGGACCATCCCTTGCTCTGTCCTGCCCTGGGCTACACAGAACTCTCATGGGATGGCCGAGGAGGCTCCAGGGTTGGTGTTGCCTCACATGCTCTCCTTTCCCCTTTGTCACAGAAGAAGCAGCACTTGAACTCAAATTTAAGGATTTCTCCATGTGATCCCACCAGCACTGAACTGGGATCTTGGAGGCCAAGGGCTCCAGGACCTGCCCCATAAAGCACAGACCATTTCCCTTCTGCTCTCTCCAACCACGGTGACACCTGGACCAGCCCCAGGTCATTTGCTACCAGCCCTTGCTCTAAGTATTCTGACTGGAGCATGGGGATTCCTCTGCACCGTGAAGGACAGGAGCATCTCTATTGAATTGTGTGTGTGGGGGTTGCCTTTTGGGGGGAAAATTCCATCCTACTGGCTTGCCTTGTTGGAGGGTGTATGGCATGTGTGTGTGTGTGACCCTGCCCAGGACAGCCACCTGCCCCCTGTGACTGTGGCTGAGCCCTGTGCAGCCAGGACTGATGACTGTGTTGGGGTGAGGAGCCCACCCATCCTGTGTGACCTGTGGAAGTGGGGACACAGCCAGAAATGTACAGGGCACCTCAGCCACCCAGTAATGCACAGACATGGGGGCTGGAGGAGGTGTCACCCTCCTCGCCTGTCTTGGAGAGGGTTTCCCTGCTCATTCCTCAGCTATTTTGACCTTTGCTTGGCCAGAGGGGCTGTGTGTGTTTGGGGAGGTGTCTGTGGTGGGGTGTGTGTGGCTGTAGCCATCTGTCCCATGTGCATCAATGAGATCTGCCAGTGCCTGCCCTGAAATCTCATCCTGCTCCCTGCTGCTGTCAGTGAAGGGGAGCTCTGGGAGGCCAAGGGGAGGACCTGCCTTGCTTTTCACCACCAGTTTCTTCCTGTGTGCAGGCTACAGGTGCCTGTTTAATACTCCAGTCCTGGATGGTGCTGAGCATCCCTTGCAGCTGCACCTTGAGAGGCTCCAAGGCTCCAGCAGCCTGTGGAGGGAGAGAGCTGATACTGCAGCACTGGAGTCCCAAGGTGGGGGTCTCTGAAGTGAGGGGTGTTTTGGTTTAGGGATGGTATTCTCCAATTTAGTACTCCCAGTAAAACCATGCACTGCTCAATCCCCCTCCCAGTACACTGCAGTGGGTTGGAGAGGAGAACTGGAGGCACAAAAGGTAAAGATCATGGGTTGAGATAACAACAATTTACTCAAAACAGCAACGAGACAAGAAAATGAACAGTAACAGCAACAGTATTAATAACAAAAGTGGACAAAGGAGAGTGATTCGGATGCAAAATGCTCACCCTGGAGCCCCTGACCTGACCCACAGCCACCCTACCTTGACCACAAGACACCCCTTCTCTCTGGAAGAGAAGAAATGGATTCTGCCCCTACTCTGTTGGGTCTGATGTGCCACTGGATCCACACAGTGCAGGAGATCCGACTGTCCCTTTCCTCCACCTGGCTTGAGGCAGGACCCCTCTAGTTCCAGTCATGGTACTTGTTGCTCACTTCTTGTAGATATGAACTGGAGGTCCCCTCAGGAGGATTGGAAGTAACATCAACCCTCCTGTTTTGTCTGAGGACTTGCCCACTGGTCAAGTGAAGAATTTCCTGCAGTAGTTGTTCTTCCTTTCAATTCACATCCCCATGCTTCCAGGGCAGAAGTGGGTTTCCCATCCCACTTCTTCATCTCTCTGTGGTCATGCAGGTACAGCCACAGGTTATCTCATAGTGTGTCCCCTCTCTCCTGAGCAGGGCGTCACTTGCTCCTAACAGCAAAGACTCTGGTCTGTACTGGCAGGGCATTGGACATTTACTCTCTAACTTGCTTGAGACTTTTGAGTCTGTCCACAGTCTTGGACAGTCTTTCCACAGCCGAGATGCAGGTCAGTAGAGAGGAAAAAAGATGACCTTCATATTGCTGGAGTCAGGTAGTCACCTGAGACACTGTTTGTTCTCCTCCCTTCATTGACATTAATGCTCTCTATTTGAATCCCTATGGATTCCCTCCAGCACAGCTCATTCTCTCAGGTTCTGGATACCTTTCTCCATGGTGCTCCACCTGCTTGGCAGCACTAATAGGTCATCCTTGAGAGAACACCTTTCCCTCACGCTTGACAGTCGCCTCCAGAGGCTGTTTCTGTTCTCTTCCCAATCCCCTTGTCAGTGCCCTCATCCCAGGACAGGGATCCCAGTTGCTTGACTTCTCTACCATCTAGTTTCACATCCCAGCCCTGGAGCAGCCACATCACCCGGGGCTCTCCCTACTGGCAGCTGAAATCTTTTCACTCATCCTGCAGCTCACCAAGGATGGGCATCGGGTGATTTTCTGTGGCCCTGCCTCCTCTGTTCTGAGAGCCCTACTTCCTCTTCCTCCCTCGCTAAACAAACGGATTTAGTCTTGAATTGTTCTGTGCAGGGGTCACTGCTGCCACCACGGGTTGTTCCTCTGGTTCAGCTGCAGTTGGAGTGGCCGTG
>JAWWEE010000069.1:1287674-1299199 GCA_035221455.1 Xenops minutus | reverse complement strand
GGATGCAGGATCCTGCCGGGCGTGGGGAGGGATGCTGGGGGGCAGGTAGGGTCCTGTCGGGCGTGGGGTGGGATGCTGGGTAGGGGGGATGCGGGGTCAGAGATGGAGAGGGATGCTGGAAGGATGCAGGGCCCTGCCGCGGGTGGGGAGGGATGCTGGGGGGCGGGAAGCAGGGTCAGGGGTGGGGAGGGATGCTGGAAATATGCAGGATCCTGCCGGCCGTGGGCAGGGATGCTGGGGGGATGCAGCTTCGGGGGTGGGGAGGGATACAGGATCCTGTCGGGGGTCGCGAGTGATGCTCGGGGCGATCCAGGGTCCTGCCGGGGGTGGGCAGGGCTATTGGCGGAGGGGATGCAGAGTCAGGAGAGGGAAGGAATGCTGGGGGAAATGCTGGATCCTGCCGAGAGCGGGGAGCGATGCTGGGAAGATGCAGGGTCAGGAGTGGGGAGGGATGCGGGTGCGGTGCACGATCCTGCAGGAGGGGTATGTCGATGGCGATGCTGAGGGGTGGGACCACCACAGACCAGCCAGTGGGACATGGCAGGGGTGGGGGGATACACAAAGGGGGTGTGTGACACGGAGCCAGCGTGCAGTGCCTGCTGAGCCCTCGGAGGGGACCGATGCTGGCACCAGCTTTTGCCCCCCAGGACACTGGACAGCCAACCTGCTCCAGGGTGGGGAGGTGGAGGCTGCGAGCTGCACCCCCAGCCCTGCAGGGCCGGGCTCAGCTCCTGCAGCCTCCACTTTCTCTTTCCCAGCCAGCTATCAGTGGTTGAACTGGTCAGACAGAGCAGCTGAGCGACAGTCACCAGCCCCGGGGCTGTGCCCACACTGACCCCCGGGATGCAGTTCCTGCCACACACACTCCTGCTCCCTTCGTGGGGCACCTCCCACCCTGAGAACTTAGAACTCCAGCCCTGGACCTGCAGTGCTGGTCCTGAGTGATGCTGGGCTGGCCCTGAGGTGTCCCTGGGGGCTGGCAATGCCCAGAGCCACCCCAGCCCTCAGCACCAGGCTCTGTGTCACCCTCAGCCTGTGCCATGGCTGTCACCTCGGTGTGAGCCTCCATACCCACAGCCACCCTGGTGCTGCCAGGGCAAACAGCACCCTTGGTCAAGAAACGTGGGGGTGTCACCAGTCCAGTTACCCTTGGCAGGGCAGGTGGCATCACAGTATCCCCCTCCCTATTGGTGCCTCAGCAATGCATGGCACCACAGACACCTTTTCTTGCCAGCCCTCATGTCACCATGTCACTCTATACTCACGGCCACTGCTTTCTTGTTGCAGCAAGATGCCAAGCTTGGGCTGGCAACACCATCTGACATGCACCCCACATGCCTAAAGATGCCCTGGGAGCTTGGACTAGCAGCAAGGTGACAGCAGAGACACATCCCTGAGAGCTACCAGCTCTGGCCCTGCGGTGGTGGCAGCCCTCTGCCACCCATCCTCAGGCTTGAGGAGTGGTCCTTGGCAGGGCAGGGTCCCATGGGCACCATCCTGCACCTTGTTGTGCCCTGTGGCTCTGAGGAGGGCATGGGGACATCTCAGGCATGGCTTATGCCCTCCCAAGCTGCCAGCACAGTGCCTCAGCATCCCCAGGGAGTGTTGCCCACAGTGTTCTCCCCATGGCCCATTGCAGGGCCCAGGTTGTGCCACATCAGTGAACAAAGGGGAAGGAAGGGCATTTCTCCAGACAGGAAAGCTGAAGGGTTGGGGAAGACTGCTCAGGTCCACTGGCCTCCTGATTCCCAAACCCAAGGGGAAGAAAGGGGAGGGATGAACACCAGAAGGATCCAGAGGGCTCCCAACATGCCAGGCACATGCCAGGGGCTGAGGATGTCACCCACTGAGGGCACCTCTCCAATTGGTGGCACAGCCTGGTGCATGGACTGACTGCTTCCCTGAGGACTGTTGTGGGTCTGCAGGGAAGGGAGACATGGGAAAGGGGATACTTAGTGTGGTCCATGCCAGACAGCTCTGTTGGGCATCCATGAGATCCCCTGGCATGGGGAAAGCCACGGGTGGGCTGTGCATGGCTTGGGCAGGAGACTCCCAAACGCCACATGCCTTCCCTATCAACCCTTAGTCCATGGCCCAGGGCAGGGCACAGTGCTGGCATGTCCCACCCTGCTCCAGGGACACCTGCATTGCAGCAATGCATCGAAAAAGCTTCCCCAGGGGCAGGTTTCCAACCACAGGCACTGGCAGCCCAGTCCCCAGGCCTGGGGCTCAGCCCTTGGCTGGGTGCAGGTTCAGCCTCTCTGTCTGCCCAGGGCTGCTGCTTTCTGCTTTCCCTGGTGGTCTTGGTTTGCCCCGTGGCAGGGATGGCAGGGGCTGCTCCCGGGCATGGGGACATCCCTGTGGGATGCTGTGCCCAGGGAACAGAAGGGCCTGGCAGCACCCAGCACTCGTGACTGGGCTGTGGTGGAATGAAGCTGGGGCAGGTGATCAGCTGGTGTGACCTGGTGCCTCCTGGCTGGCACGCTGGCCCTGCCTGCCCCAGGGCTGGGGGATGTGACAAGGGGGACGGGACATGAGCCACCCTGCCCTTACCTGTCTGTGTGCCAAGGTGGAACATCCATGTTTGCGACAGTCTGTCACCACTGTGTCACAGGAGATGGTTTGCTGCCAGCCGCCAGTCTGAAGTGACAAAGACCCAGAGGTGGCAGCGAGATGCCAGGGTCTGCCCTACTCCTACAGGGTCCAGGTTTGCCTCAGCCTGTGTGTGGCATGGATGCTTTGGCAAAGTACCAGCACTGGGCAAAGGGTGCCAAGCTGCTGGCTGGGACTGGCCTCTGGCCCCCTTGCCAGCACAGGGCTAAAACCAGCCTGAACATAATTCCACAGGGCCACAGGTACCCCTGCCCGAGGGCCAGAGGGGCAAGAGCCACCAAGGTAATTCTCCAAATGCATTCCACAACTCTCTGGTGTGCCTGCCTGTGCCAGGCGAGCATGACTTGGCAGGGAATGGGCCGTCAGGGCTCTGCAGCCTGTCCTAGACCTTTCCCAGGCAAAAATCGACCCATTCTGGCAGACAGAGCAGCAATTCTCAGGCACCCACCCTGTCTCTGCTCCATCCCCACACAGACCACCTGTGCCCACCCGAGTCTCACTCCCAGCATGTGTCCCGACTGGTCACTGGGTCCCTGCTCCTGCTGTAGGAGAAGCTGTGCCTGTGCCAGCCCGAGGCTGTGCTCCAAGCATGGCCAAGGCACCCACCCACGCACACACCTGCAGAGTACAAGGGCTGGGCTGCCCACCTGGCTCTGTGGGTGCCTGGGGCAGCGTTCCAGCTCCTCTCCCGAGGGCAGAGCCCCAGGGAGGGATCCGCAGCCCCCAAGGGAGGGCCAGCTCCGGCCCCACGGGTGTTTTTTTGGCTGCGGGAGCGTGAGTGAACCTACTGCTGTGAGCAAACAAACACGAGCCGGGCGAATGGCACCAAAGAAAACAGCCCGAGAAGCCAGTGTGGGTGAAACTCTGGGCACCGGCGGGGCACGGGCTCTGACAATGATTAAACTGGCCAACCCAGATTTCCCGGCAAGGCAGTGCAGGGCTGGGACCCTGTGCTATTATGCAAATCACCTGGATCTGGGAGCATGAACGTTTGCGGCTGGAATTCCCCTCGGGCTGCCAGATTGTTACGCCGCCCAAGCTATAAAAGAGGAGACGAGGGCAGGGCTTGCCCATCGGCACCAGCCTCCCGGGGCCCATGAGAAGTGGCTAGCGGCCAGGCAAGGGCTCCGTCTCCCCTTGGTCCTCTCTGGATTTAGCAGCCGCTCCTGCCATCGCAGAAGGTACCAAAGCTGTTGACCTCTCCCAGCCCAGGAACAGACGCTTTGCTCCCCTCCTTGTGCATCTTTGCTCTCGCCGGGGGAAGCGCTTGGTCTTTTCTTGCTCCACGCCTGCTCTCCCACCGCAGCTGCCAGCCCTTTGATTTTTTGGGGGGACAGCGGGTCCCCGCCAGCCCCCCGGGGCTTGTAAAGCCAACAGCAAGACCTGGCTTTTTTACGAGGGCCGAGCAAGGGGGTTTGGTCCCCTCCTAGCTGCGGTTCCCAGGATGTGCTTCTTGGCGGCTTGTTTGGATGAGTGGAGCAGCTGGCACTGGAGCGCCAGCGGTGGGCAGCGGTGCTTCCAGCTGTGCGGTGGGCAGCGGTGCCGCCAGATGTTCAGTGGGGCTCGGGGCAGCGGTACAGCCAGATGTGCAGTGGGGCTCGGGGCAGCGGTGCCGCCAGATGTGCAGTGGGGCTCGGGGCAGCGGTACAGCCAGATGTGCGGTGGGGCTCGGGGCAGCGGTGCCGCCAGATGTGCAGTGAGGCTCGGGGGAGCGCAGTGGCCAAGTGCCCGTCCCCTCGGAGGGGCTGGGGGACACTGCTCTCTGCCAGCCGCTTGCCAGGCTGTTGGGGACAGGGCTGTTCGCAGGCAGGGTGAGGCCATGTCCCCGGCTTGCTCCGGCTCAGCCTCCCTCCCTCCCGGCCCCCGAGGAGGTGGTGAGTCAGGTCCCAACCCCAGCCGGCAGGTGCTGGGTGGATGTTTCTGCAGAAGTGACCTGAGAGGTGACGATGGGTGGAGGGAGGAGGGACAGCCCGACTTCGCCCAGCCTGGTGCCGGGGTGCTGCGGGTGCTGTGGGTGTGGGTCCCCACACTTCCGTGGGTCCCCCCCACACCTCCGTGGGGCTCACTGGCATCTCCCGGCACAGAGCTCGATGGCAGGATCTTGTGAGATCAGCAACATCTTCTCCAACTACATCAGCGCCATGTACCAGCCAGAAGAGGCGCAGCCGACTCTGGACATGCTGGGACACCTTGGGGAGGACAGCCTGGGGCTGAGCCTTCCCCCCAGCCAGCCCCCAGCGCAGGGCACAGGTAGGACCAGGGGAGTGGCAGTGGCAGCACCAGGGAGCCAATACTGGGAAGGGCACTGCAAGGTCCTTGTCCCACTGGGACAGATCAGCAGCTTCCACCATGGCCCAGTTTCCCCAGGGAAAGGCCAAAAGGCTGTGGCAGGAGACCCTGGGTGGCACAAGGCATGGCTGCTTGGGAGCTCACTGATGTATACAGGGGATGGGGGAGTCACTGTCCCCTTGCACAGCAGAGGGGACAGGCTGCTGGGGCTCACCAGGAGCAGTTTGGCAGTACAGCCCTGGTGATGGGCACCATCATGGGATGATGCTGGGGAAGGCACGGGGAGCACAGCAGCAATGCAGGGTAGATCCCAGCATGAACAGGACAAATGGCACTGAAACCAGCACAGGGGTGACAGTGGGGTCATCGCTGTCTTCAGGGCAGGTCACTAGGGACTCTTTAGTCCCATAGTCCTTCAAGTGGATGCCTGCTGCATCCCACAAGATTGCCACTGGACCACACCTGGTGCCCACTGGCCGCTGGCAGCCCACGTGTGGCACTGGCACGGCCACCCTGCCCTGAGCTCTGCTCTCCATCCCTTGCAGACAAGCCAGAGTGGTTCAGTGAGCTCCCATACTTCTGGACCAAGGTGCAGGTGCTAGAGTGGATCAGCTACCACGTGGAGAAGAACAAGTATGATGCCAGTTCCATCGATTTCTCCTGCTGCAACATGGATGGGCACGCACTCTGCCACTGCACCAGGGACCAGATGCGCCTCATCTTTGGGCCCCTGGGGGATGAGCTCTACGACCGCCTGCATGAGATCAGTGAGTGTCCCAAGGTCTCCTTCACCCCCAGGCCTGGCAGCTCAAAGCATGAGAGCCCCCCACTAGCCCAGGATGCCCTGCTTCTGGGCACTGCAGAGGGCACCCCGAAAACTTGTGTGGGGGGATGTGGGGGCACAGACCAGAGTCCAGGCAGGGCTGAGCTCAGCTCGTAGTATGCACCATTCGCCTCCTTATGGAACAGGCATCACTAATCCCAGTCCTCCACCCCTGCAGCCTCTGATGAGCTGAACTGGATCATTGACTTGCTGGAAAAAGAAGATGCGACTTCCCAGACCTTTCTGGACTCCAGCCACCTGGGTAAGAGAGGGGCTCTGGCCAAGCCTCTTCCCCAGGAACCATGTGCTGATGGCAGAAAGACTAACCCCTTCTTCCCTTCTCTGCCCCTTCCAGAGCTGGGAAATCCCTGTGCCAAGGACTCCCTGGAGGACATGAAGCCCACAAACCCTTTCCTATCCACAGACTTCACCTGCTTGCCCGGTGCCATGTCCCCAGGCAGCTCTGATGTCTCAGGTCAGTGTTTTGCCAAAGGTGTGTTTGAGTCTTGCAGAAGTCTGGTGGTGGAGGAGACGGGGGGGAACCAGGGGGAAACAACTCCAGATTCCAGCAGCAGGCAATCTGAGCCCTGTCCCTTTGCCTCTCCAGGGCCTGTGATGTCCCACAGCCCCAACTCTCAGGACTCCGGTGGAAGTGACCTCGACCTTGATGCCACAGAAGCAAAGCTCTTCCCTGACGGTGAGTTCTTTGCTTCCTGACAGGAGCTGGAAGGGGCTCCTGGGCACTTCTGCATGTCTTACCTGGCACTGAGTTAGGGACAGCACCTGAACACCCATCCTCACCCTGGGAAGGAGGGAAGGGTCTGTTTGCCTGAGTGCTCTGCTTCTGTTTCTCTCCATGGAGCAGGGTGATGGTGCAGGCTCTGGGAAGCAATGATTCTGGTGGGAAGGGGTGGGTAGTGGCAAAGGAGTGAAGGCTGCAGCCGGAGATCCTGGGCATGGAAATCAGTGTTCAGTATTGATCCCAGCTGGTGATGATGCTGGGAATACCAGGAATGCAAGGAAGCAGTGGGCTTTGGGGAGGGAACAGCATGCTGCCCTAATCATGGTATCATGGATGAAGGTGGGATGAGACTGGAGGGAATAAGGAGCCTTTGGTCTCAGAGACTATTTCCCTGGTACCTGGGCCTGAAAAGAGAGTGCAGCCCCTGCTCTCTCTCCCCACCCCAAACCAGCTCTCCCCTGTGTTTCTGCTGCTGGGGAGGACATCCCTGTGCCAAAGGAGGGGGCATGTGCTGCCCAGCCTGATGTGTGCCCCTCTCTCTGTGCACAGACCACTTCACGGGCAGCAAGAAAGGGGACAGCAAACACGGCAAGCGGAAACGGGGACGGCCCCGAAAACTCAGCAAGGAGAACAGAGACTGCCTGGAGAACCGAAAGGGCAAGCACTGTACGTGAACCCTCTGGGCTGGGAGCTTGGACTGCCTCCCTCTGCTTGGCTCCCTTGGGGATGATGGCAGGAAGGTCCATGTCTTCTGGCCATGGCCCTTGGCAGGGGAGCTCAGGGAGATCCAAAGTGCATAGACATGCAGGATCTTCCCTCCTCTGCAACTCACTCTCCTCTTTCAGCCCCAAGAGGTACCCACCTGTGGGAGTTCATCCGGGACATCCTCATCAACCCCGAGCTGAACGAGGGGCTGATGAAGTGGGAGGACCGGCAGGAGGGGGTCTTCAAATTCCTGCGCTCAGAAGCGGTGGCTCAGCTCTGGGGCCAGAAAAAGAAAAACAGCAGCATGACCTATGAGAAGCTGAGCAGAGCCATGCGGTGAGTTCCCTCCCCTGTCCTAGGGGGGGACCTGCCCCACATGGCTGGGTCAGCCTCATCCCCCCAGCACGTGGGGCTGTGTCCCTGATTGCACCTCCATCTCCTGCAGGTATTACTACAAACGAGAGATCCTGGAGAGAGTGGATGGGCGGCGGCTGGTGTACAAGTTTGGGAAGAATTCCAGCGGCTGGAAGGAGGAGGAGGTGCTCAACAGGAACAAGGAGCTGTAGGAGTCCTGGATGAGGCAGGGTCTGACGAGCCCCTCGGGGCCAGCCCCAAGCTGGGCTCCTTGGCAGGACACTTTGGCTGCAGCTGTATGTGGAAGCTGCTGTCCTGTGCAGCGTGTGGAACTCCGACCCTCGCAGGGCATGCTCGTGTGTGCTGCTGACTGCCAGCACCCAGCTGTTCAGAGCCAATATTTTGGCTCCAGTAGGTTATTGTAAACCGTGATTTCCCTTGCTGGTTTTGTACCTCCGACTGGAGCCACGGGGACTGTGGCTGTTTCAAAGCCTGAACAGATGCAAAGGGGAAGAGGAGTTCAAGAGGCTGCTGGTCCCACCGTGAGAGCCCACCTGGTCTCCTGCTGTCACCCACCTGCTGCCTGGGCAGAGGGGCAGCTCCTCTGTGTCACCTGAGACTGGACAGTGTCCCAGCTGTGGGGTCCTCCCTCTCACTGCTTGAGCCGTGCCGAAGGTGCTCCTCGTCCTGTTCATTCCATGTGGGGTGGGTGAAGCCCCCTCTGTGTAGCAGCTTCTCAGTGTGGCACCTGCTGAGAGAAGATGGGAACCTTGTGGAGCTCCATCTGGCCCCAGAGAGCCCTCAGAGGAGAGAGGACACGGCGCAGCAGGGCCACACTGCATTTCCAGCCTGGCTACCTCTGTCTAGAAACAGGCCTTTTCCCTCAAAGGAGCTTCTAATTTATGTAAGATCCCCTAAAGAAAACACATAGTGAATGTACAGATATATTTTTTCAAGGGTAAGATGTTCCCATGTGAGAGTGTGCCCTGTGGGGCACACAGGTGTGTGGTGGTAGGTGGTGATGCTCAGCTGGACTGATGTTGGTGGGGCACAGACTGGTGCTGTGCCCACCACAGAGGGGGACGCCAGCCTAACCCAGAAGGTGCATGTGGTTTCCTCCTTTTCCAATGGGAACATAAGATGAATAAATTTTTGGTTTGTTGTTTTTTTTGTACCTACTTGTCATTTTTCTTGTTGTTCCTTAAAGACATGGTAGGGGCCAGGCTTGTGTTACCTGGACTGTCCCATGGCAGGAACCCTGTCTGCCACCATCTCCTGCCTGCTGTGGCCTGGATCTGCCTGGTCACCCTGGCACAGGGTCACAGGGTCTTCCTCAGGCTGAGGTGGGCTTGTCCCAGGCTGGGGGGAGTGAGATCTGGAAGCCCTGGCTCGAAGATACCCATGCAGAGGCATCTTACATACCCCCCAAAGCTCTGTCCCTTCTGAGAACCCTTCAGAAACCTAACCCTGGCACTCACCTCTCCTGCCAGAGCTTGCCAGTCGCAGCCTGATGGGAAGCAAAGTTCTGGGTGGTCTGGGGAGGGGCATCTCAGCTCCTTCCACATTAATATCCCCAGCCTGACTGGGGGTTCCAGGCTGTTGGGAGCACCTTCAGCCCCTCCCTGACCAGTGACACATGAAGGGACACCAAGAAGCAGCACAGGTACTGCAATATGTTCAAGGCTTACTCATCTTCCAGCCTGGTTGTTGGCTGGCCTCTCCCAGGACCTGGGTGCCTTCAAGGACCACATCTCAGTGGGACCACGATGCTCTGGCAGTGTGGGCAGCCCAAACACATCATCTGCCCCTTCTTGCCCAATGCCAGCCTCCCCCACCAGCCCAGCTGTGAGGGGACAGGGAGGGTGTTCCAGGGGTGCTGGGAGCATTTCTCCAATCCACAGCATACATCTGTAAGGTGGCAAGAAGGAATTCAGGGGGCTGGAGGCCAAGGAAACTCTCAGATATGTTGCTACCATGAGCTTGGCAAATAGTGGTTCACACGTGGCTCCTGGTTGGCACAGACTGCCTGCATTTCATGGTGAGTCTTTCAGAACATTGTTGGGCACCAGAGGATATTGGTGCCACCCTGAGCTCCTGCTGGTGCTCAGGACCTGATGAATGTGGGCACACAGAGGACAGAACTGCTCATTTCCTGCTCACCCCCAAAGGGAAAAAGCCCGGGGGCCCATCCTGGGAGCTTGGAGCTGGACCAGGTCTGGGTTGGCCAGCCAAAAGCTATGCCACATCCTTCTCAACAGTTCCAGCCAGTGCCTGGAGGGATTAAAGAGGGGAGCCAGACCACCAGCAGGAGGGTGAGAGGAAGTTTGGGGATGCCCCGAGGCAGTAAACGTGTCTTGCAAAGCCTGAGATGACTTTTTGGCAGGAGGATCCAGCTATTATCATAGAATCATAGAATCCTGGAACAGTTTGTGTTGGAAGGGACCTCAAAGCTCATTTCATTCAACCCCCTGCCACGGGCAGGGACACCTTCCACTGTCCCAGGTTGCTCCAAACCCTGTCCAGCCTGGCCTTGAACACTTCCAGGGATAGGGCAGCCACAGTTTCTCTGGGCAACCTGTGCCAGGGCCTCACCCTTGTCACAGGAAAGAATTTCTTCCTAATATCTGATCTAAATCTCTCCTCCTACAGTTTAAAACCATTTCCCCTTGTCCTATTACTGTCTGCCCATGTTCCCCGACTGCCCTTTCAGGACTGCCAGAGTCATGGTACTGTTAAACATTCCCCATCCCACACTTACAGGAATGTGACTTGAAGCAGAAGAAAGCAGCAAGCCCCTCAAAGCAAGGGGTCACACAGACCATCAGGGCTGTCCCCCCTGAGCTGTGCTGGTTGCAGCAGCTGGAACTGGTCCCAGTCTGCCTTGGAGCATCCTCTGGGGGATGCTGCAGTAATATCAAGGGCATGACCCAGCTGCTTTGCAGTGGCAGGAGCTTCCCAAGGGCCAGACCCAACCTCTTTTAGGGTGGTTTCAGCTGCTATTTACATGGCGAGTTGCCCTGCAGGTCCACCTGGGATACCTGGCCTCATCTGGAAGACCTCCATTCCTTGCCTTCCAGTGCACTGGGCTGAAGCTTTGCTGCTCCCAGGTCCACACACTGGGATGAGGCCATCAGGGCTGCCCTGTGGTGTAAGGAGAGGTCCCAGTGGCTGGGTGTGAACCTGGAGCCAGCCCGTGGTCTGGTCCACAGCCAGACCTCAGCCAGGTTCCTTGCGTAACCCTCCCCAGGGAACAGGTTTTCCCGGCTGGTGTCTGCTGGCTGCAGCGAGCGGAGGGTGCTCCGGACCCATCCCTGCCCTCCTGGAATTCCTACAGGCAGCAGGCTGGATGGGGTGGCAGGGGCAGCAGTGCTGGATGGGGTGGCAGGGGCAGCAGTGCTGAGGTGCCTGCTGCCCACACGAGTGGCACACTGGGCAGGGCACTAGGATGGTGCTTGGTGGCACTCAGCGTGTCCATGAGGACAACCCCAGCCCTGGGCCAGCTCTCCCAGGAGCCGGCTGTGCTCCTGGCTGCTGTCCCTGAAGTTTGGGGTTGTGGGCGAGGTGTTTATTCTCCGTCAATAGATAACCCCAGCAGGTTGGCAGTGAGAGGGGAGCACTTTGTCACGCAGTCTGGTGCCCTGCCAAGCGTGCCTTGTTTGCTCAAGCAGTTTCATTTCTTTCCCGCTGCAGTTTGTGTTACCTAACTGGCCCGGGACAATGTTTAACCAGCTCCCACAGCAGCAGGGAACCTGTCTGCCTCGCCTCCTGTGCCCCCGGTGTCCCCACTGCCCCCCACTGCCACCAGGAATCACAGAGGGTGTGGATCCCAGAATCACAGAATGGATCACAGAATGGTTTGGAAGGGAACTTAGACCACCTCATTCCACCCCCTCTGCCATGCACAGGGACATCTTCCAACAGACCAGGTTGCTCCAAGCCCCGTCCAACCTGGCCTTGGGCACTTCCAGGGATGGGGCAGCCACAGCTTCTCTGGGCACC
>JAWWEE010000069.1:1263669-1279454 GCA_035221455.1 Xenops minutus | reverse complement strand
TGGCTGCCCCATCCCTGGAAGTGTCCAAGGCCAGGTTGGAGCAACCTGGGCTATGGAAGGTGTCCCTGCCCATGGCAGGGGGTGGAACAAGATGAGTTTTGAGGTCCCTTCCAACCCAAACCTTCCTATGATTCTGTGATTCCATGCACACACATGGCTGCACACAGAGGGTCCCAGAGTGTCAGACACTTGCAGACACAAAGCTATGGGCACATACAGAGTGTGTTACACTGGAAACACTCCCAAAGGCAGGAGCACAACAGTCACAGGCACAACGTGAGGGTTGCAGGCACACTCAGTCACACCCAGACACACACTGTGTGAGTTGTAGGTGTGCACACAGACACACACAGATGCACACTGCATTACTCAGGCATTGAAGCAGTGATACACAAGGTTACTCACATGCAGTTACTCACACAAGTGCCCACACAGCTCCTCACTCATGGGTGCACACATTCCCTCGGGTAGGTTGCACCCAGCATGGTGGTGGCACAAGTGACACTCACATCCCACCTCCACCACCTGCAGAAGATGCCCAGGTGCCTCCTGGCCCCCAGCCATGCCATGGCTAGCCATCCACACCCCAGCCTGTCTCCTTGCTCCCAGCTGCCTGGGTCGAGAAAGGCTTTGGGATGGGCAGAAATGCCTGTGGGGTACTGATGGTCCCAAGGACTCACAGCGCTGTGTCATGCCCTGTTCCAGCCCAGCTGGAGGCAACAGGGAAGGGCACCTGATGATACAGGGTGAGTGCTCCCTGTTTTGGGGCAGCAGAACCTCCAACAGACAGGAGCTAATTCCCAGCCTTGTTTCCCAGCCTTGTCTGGTGAAGGTGCAAGCAGACCTGGGGTGGACTCTTGCCCATCCCTGGTATTTTGTCAGAGATGGCAAAGACAGGCTTTGTACCTGTGGGAGTGTCAGCCAGCACCCTGCCTGCCCTGGCACCCATCCACCCAGTGTGGACCCATTCAGGGCACGGCTGGGCAGTGCCCAAGGGCTGTGTGACTTCACTGTTTATTTTCATAGTTTCAATCCCCATGGATTGGTGACCAGAGCTCAGAATTTCAGGGACAGGCTTGCCTGGGGTCAGAGACCTCCAGTACTCACAGCACTTTGGCATTAACTGAGGGTCACAAACAGGCTCCTGCATCTGGCTGGGCCACTCCAGCCCCGAATGATGAGCCTCTGTGTCTTGCCCAGCCACTTCCAAACAAGCCAAACGTCTTGATGTCTCACAAAGGGGCTGCAAACATCTCAACCCCCTCACAAACCAAGCTGAGGTGTGGGCTGTGCCTCTCTCCTCCAGGCAGTAGGAGGGTCTGTGTCCTCTTGCAGCTCCTGTCTGTGAGATATAACCCAAAGATCCCATGGCACCCTGCTTGACATGCCAGCACTGCACCTTTCCTGCTCATGGGGTGCTGCCAAAGCTGTTCCAGCTTCCCAGGTGCCCGCCAGGCTGGGGTGAGAGTGCCATGCAGCTGCCCAGGTGCAGAGGTAGGTGGGCAACTCTCTGTCCCAGCAAGCCAACCACAGTGAATCACTCACAGGCCAGCCCAGCTGACTGGTGGCAAAGGCCACCAAAAGTCCCTGGGGCTGTAGGGCATGGAGGACACACGAGTCCCTCAGCACAGGGGTAGGGTGATGGAGCTTGCTGGGATGAAAGCTGCAATCAGGTCTCCATGAGGTAGACACTCTGGCCAGGGTTCAAAGCAAACTCCTGCATCTGGGAGGTGGGGAGGGCTGAGGGTGCAGCACAGCAAGAGGTCACCTGGCACTGTGCAGAACTGCTGGTGCACGGGGTTCTGGAGAGACCAGTTCCTCCCCTTGATCTACAGCAGCACCCTGGGAATCCCAATGCAGAGCCTACCACAGTCTCTACCTTGGTTGCCCCCCATGCCCAAACAGTGAGAAAATCCTATTTATGCTCAGGAATCAGGCACCTCACAGGGGGTGTGCCACAGGGAAAGCTCAGTGGGGAGGAGACCAGAGGCTGCATCTCCAGTGACCCTGTGGCTGTCCCCAGTGTCCCCAGAGTGGCAGTGAGCTCATTCCACTGTGGTTACCCTCCGAGCTGCATGCCAGGTGCTTTGTCATGAGGCAACAGGAGGAGGGGGAACAGGTTATTCAAGGTCTGCAGGGCCCAGGGCACGCACAGGTGAGCTCAGGGGCTGGGGGTGGGAGAGCAGGGTCGGCAGGCAGAGTGAAGCCCCCTCCTCTTCCCACAGGGGCTGCAGGAAGGGGGTCAGGCAGCGGTGCCAGGCACTGCAGCACAGCCACAGGGCATGACCAGGGGGAGCAGCAGACTTTGCCCTCGCCTACAAGGTGTGGCAGGGAGGCTGAACAGTCTGCAGGGCATAATTATCATCAAAGCCGGAATAGGCGGGTTGGGGTCAGGATGGGTCATATTTGGGTCAGGTCAGGACTCCTGACCTGGATGGGATCAGCAGAAATCCCCTGTGATGGGGTTTGCAGCATGACAGCCTCCTGCCATGGGAGGACAATGTGTCCCCCACTGTCACCTTCCCAGCCTGAGAACCAGCAGGTTCAAGGTACCCAGATGGACCAGAAAATTTCCAGAGCCCCAGAGCCCCCTCCTGACCTCCCCAGGCTCGCCTTTGCCACCTGATCACCCAACTGGGAAAACTCTTTTTGGGGGGCCCACAGGGAGGGCACAGGGACCAGGCACGGCACCCCTTCTTCTCTGCCATCCCAAGGCATTGAACCCCCTGGGCACCTTGGAGATCTGGTGATGCTTCACAGGAATTTATTCCTCCTTTTCCTCTCCAACAGCTGTTTTTCCTGCTGGCAGGTGCCACAGCCACTAAGGACCCTGTGCTCATCCCACATGGCTCTGGAGAGGTCAAGCATCATGTCTGGTCCTTGATCCAAACACCTGCCTGGGAAACAGTTGCAGCTCCTCCCTGCCCTGATGATGGTTGGAACTGTTCGCTTTTCATGCTGAAATATGGTCAGGGACTTTGTTATCCAGTCACTTCTCTTTCTGCCACTTTTGCCCATTGCCAGAAGAGCTGCCCCCCACTCCCTGAGCCTGTGGGAGGCCATCAGGCAGGGCTGCACCCAGACCCCAAAATCTGGGTATCAGGGGGAAGAGCAGAGCTGAGGGCACCTGCCCTGGATGGGGGCAGGGGGCTGCCATGGGAAGGGAGAACCCCAAACAGAGAGCTGCCAGGCACCAGCCCAGTGCAGGGGGCATGACAGCAGTGTGAAGAAGAGCAGATTTGGGAGAGCTGCAAACCTGGCACCCTCCCAGGGCACAGCCAGGCATACTGAGCTGCACTCTGCCTGGTGGAGCCAGTGCCAGAGCGTGTCCCTGACCTGGTGGGTGGATGGACCTCCTTCCATCAGCCCCCCCATCCCTCCTGCTGCTGGCTCTGGTGTAACCCCAGCTCTGCTTGTGTCATGGGAGATGCATGTACATGTGGGCAGGGCCCCCCAGTACGGAGCTGGGTGAGGATGCCATGTCAGCCGGGCTGGGACGCCACCCATACATTCATTTTGCAAACTGTGGGGTCATGAGCTACACAAAAGGCAGGTGTGGGTTGTGGTTCACCCATGCTGAACCATAACCCCTCATCTAAGCCAGCCTGGGAGAGCAGAGCCACAGTGGGGCACAGGGAGAGGATGGAGGATGCAGGGCAACACTTTGCCCTGGGACAAATAAGGCACAGCATCAGTTCATGCAAAACCAGGATGTTTTGGGACTGAGGATTCCCCCAGCCAAGTGCCTGGTGGGTCTGTAACAGCTGGGGCTGCATTCCTGCATGCCTGCCCTTGCCCTGGGCACGTGGATCCAAGGTTCACGACCGGCTGGCCAGACTCCCAGTGGAGATATGGGAAGCCAGGGAGGTTCCCAGCACCCCCACCCAGATCTCCAGGGCAGCGAGGGATCTTGCAATCCTGTTGGCTCTCCCTGGGCTGCTGATGGTGGGGAGGCTTTTAGTACAGTTTAGCTGTAATGACCCCAGCACCACTTACCTGTTCCTTGGTGCAGCAGCCAAAGCCAGGGCTGGGTGTCCTGGCTGAGGTGTCTCTGCCTGCCCTGGCCCCAGGAGCTGAGCCCCAGCCCTGCTCCTCCTGCAGCTCAG
This sequence comes from Xenops minutus, assembly GCA_035221455.1. Classification (NCBI taxonomy): domain Eukaryota; kingdom Metazoa; phylum Chordata; class Aves; order Passeriformes; family Furnariidae; genus Xenops; species Xenops minutus. Next base: position 1,275,348 of record JAWWEE010000069.1, on the reverse strand, counting down.
GGGGTCTTTCAGCTCCAGAGGGTATTTAGGGCGCAAGGGACAGGACCCTTTGGGGCTGCAGGCTCTGGGGAGCTCCGTCTCTTTTAAGACACGTGCTGGTCCTGAAACTAATTTGCCTTCAAACCTGTTGCTCACAGAAATAAAATGCAACACTGAGAGTGCCACTGGAGACCCCAAACCATGTTCCATTTTGAAGTCCTGCTCTCAAGGGTGCTCACCTGCCCCTTGCCCTCTGCTTTGGCTCAGAGCTGTGCATCCCCTGGACACCAGAGCAGGGGCTTAGCAAGTGTGGCAGAGCTCTTACTCCTTCCAAAGCAGGACTGGATGATATATCCACCCAGGTGAAGGCAGCACCTCGCCCCCATTTCCTGGAGAAAGGAAGAGGTGACGGGGAGGGGAAGGACTGCAGGACCCTCTGAACTCCACTCCTGCCTGCCTGGGGACAGGGCAGTTCATGGGGTGCCCTTGGGCAGCCCCAGTGGGAGCCACCCATGCCATGGAGCCTGGAGGCTTGTCCCCAGCCCTGCACCTTGCTGTGCCCGACCTTGGGCTGGCCACCCTGTGTCATTGGGCTCCCGAGGAGAGGGCTCTGCTCAGCTGCTGGCTGCATGGCCGTGGAAATTCCCCACTTCCCTGCCACCCACAGGACCTGCTCTGCCTCAGTGCCCAGGCAGCCCAAGAGCTCTCCCGAGGGCTCTCCGGGCTCCCTCGTGCCTGGAGAGCAGCCCATGCCCTGACTTTGCAAAACGCCGGGATGAGCAAGCCCTGACAGCGCTGCAGGAGGAGCTGGATGCAAACACTGGCCCCTTTGTCGTGGCCGGGAGCAGGCGGGTGCCAGGCTCCTGGGATTTATTTATTTATGGAGGTGAATGCTAACAGCTTGTTTGAAAGGAAAACAAGCACCTCGGGGCCCCACGGGCAAGCAGTGCCTCCCCACAGCCAAGGCTGGCCATGTGTCCTGGAGGGTGGAAAAGGCTCAGAGCACCCAGGTCTCAATCATTCCTAGCCCAGAGCCCACCCCAGCCCTGCTGCAGGTGGTTTGGGAACGGGGAGACTACAGCAAGAAGAGAAGGGCAGCAAAAGCCCCAGTCCAGGATCCCTGCAGCATTGTCTCATGGCCAGGACCTGAGGCAGACACCGAATCCAGCCCTTAAGGGCTTGTCTGGATCTGCTCCAGCCCTGAAATCCCACACCTGGACCAGCCCGTGGGGAGCTGCACCCACTGCAGGCAGCTCCTTTGGCTCACGATCATAGAGGAGATGCCATTGGGATTCTGTGGGGTGGTTGGCATGACACCTGAGCCATGTCCCCCATGGGACTGGGAACAGTGGGCTGGGAACACCAGGAGCCAAAGTAAGTGAGGTCACAGTTAGGACAAGAAATGGTCTTAATCAGCTTTGGGCTCTCTTGTGGGCAGAGGAGCTTCATGTCTACCCAAACTACAAGTCTTGGATGCCATGAGACTTCACTCCCACAGCCTGGTAGCAGCAGAGCTCTCCATGGCATGAGCTTGGCTGGCCAAACCCACTCCCAAAGTGCAGCTCTCCCACCTGTGAAACCTACCTGCAGACAGGAGTGGTCTGTGTGTTTTGGGGGACAGGCCAGGTGAGAACTTGGTAGGTGTGCTGGAGGGAACTGTATCCCTGTGTGTAACCTGGGGTTGTGGAGAGAAACTGCTGAGATGTCCTTATTTATTCTCCATCAGTGAATGTCATCCCACTAACCAGGGTTTCACCTTGCTTGGTCCACCTGGGCATCTTCTTGCCCAGCAACAGGGATGGCACAGTGGTCCTGCATCTCTCCCATCAAAGAACATCATCAGATCCTTGGGGCAGTTCCTGGTGGAGTCCCACCCAGTCAGCACCACGGTGATCACAGTCACAAGGATGACTCTATCCAGCAGGTGCAGGAATTTTGGGTCAGGACCAGAGACCCTCTAGAGCCTCAGGGAGCCTGAGGTGTTTTGTCAGCAACCTGCAGAGGGGAATGTGTGCTTCTGGGGACAGCCACGTCTCCATCCCTTGGTGCCCTGTGGGATGATGAGCAGTAGGATGTGATGGTGTGATGGCATGAGCCTTTGGTCCTGCTGCAGCTTGGCTGGTGGTCTCCCATCAGAACACCACCATGGTCCTTGTGTCTAGCAAGGCTGGGGCAGGTTCAGTAGGAGCAGGTGGGATTTAAGCTCATCACCAGGAGAAGCTGATAGCCAGCAGTGCTTTAGGATGAGGTTCAGCAAAGCTGGGGTGGGGGGGGAGCTGTAGGAGCACCCCAATTTACTGTAGCTGCTTCTCTGAGCAGTGCTGATGCTGGTGATGGGGTGGCAAGGCCAGCCTGGACCATCTCCAGCCTTCTCCACAAAATACAGCCAGAGGAAGGTACAGGTTCAGGTGTCATGGCTGGATTGCTACAGACCCAGCGTGCACCCCTTGCTCCCAGCACCCTCCCACTCAGGACAAGTTGCCTTCCCCGTGGAGAAATTCTTGTGTGATCCCCACGAGCATCAGATTGGGGTGACAGCACCCACGGTCCAATGCAGTCCTGTTCACCCCTGAAAGCAGGGTGATGAATCCCTCCCGTGCCCCACAATAACCCCAACCCTTCCGCTCTGACAGTCCTGGCTTGCCAGTATCCCCACCCTGCAGCCTCCCAGCTCAAACTGGATCTGTGTTTTTATTGCAAAGAGCAGGGGAGGCAGCCCTGGGGACATGGCCAACGCTGTCCCTCCCTGCCAGCTGCTGGCTCTCCCCATGTGCTGTTTGCTCAGCGCTGGGTGCCATGTGAAGGCAAACAGGCAAACAGAGGCTGTGCTGGGAGGAGCAGCCACGAGGCAAACAGAGGCTGTCCCAGCCCCACAGCCTCTGGTGAGTGGTGTTTGAGGGGTTCCCAAGCATGGCCAAAGCTGATGGCACCCCAGGGCCCCACAGACCCTTCCCTCTGCCTGTGGTGTGGCACACCTTGCCCAGGGGCTTTGGCTGCTTCAGCCCCAGCAGTGTCCCCCTGCTCATCCCCAAACCACCTTCACAGGGGTCATATTGGTACTGTGCCTTGTGAGCCAGGCAGACCAAGTGGCTCAAGGGACAGTGCCCAGTGGAAGGGTGGTTACTGCCATTACACTACATTTGCCATCAGTGTGTGCTGTCCTGAGGAGCAGAGCCTGGACTGGTCAGTGACCCTGTGCCCCACTGGCAGTGTCCCCTGACCCTGCACACAGCACCTGGCCCTCCTCTCCATGCCCCAGGCATATCCCATGCTGGAGTCACCTCTGCAGCCTCATCCCATTCCACTCTCAGCTTCCTTTGGTTGCCCCAGGGGAGGGGAGGGAAGGGAGGAGGTGAAGCATCTTCCCAGGAGAGTAAGCCAGGCTCAAACCAGCAGCATCTGGGGCAGACAAGGCACCCATCTGACCCAAAAAGAGGTACCATACACATCCAGCTGCTTAGGACCCTGCAGCCCACAGTCAGAACTGACTCCATGCCAGGCCAGGACCTGACTGACCTTTGGCCATAGGAACCTCTAAGCAATATGTCACCTCCTCCTCCTCTTCTAATTAGCACAACCATTTGCTGGGGAGCTGTGCTAATTTTCTCCTATGACGTCTCAAGTCAGGGACAGCCCTAGTTTTGCTCCCAAGCCCTGCTGAGCCTGACCTGCTGAGGACAGACCCCACTCAGCACACAGACTGCAGCAGGCTTTGCTCCCTGCTGAACCCACCCAGCAGAGTGCCTGCCCTTGCACTTTGGGAGCCATTCTTACACCTCTTGAAAGGGCATCCAAAGTAGTTTCTCACCCTCCTCTGATCTACCCTGCAGGTATCAGTGGAGGAGCTGCAGTGTCCCTGCTGTGCCAGGAGCTGTGCTTACCCAGGCCAGAGGGATGTAGCCTGGGTTGCACAAGAGCACAGGCATTTCCAGGACCGACTCTGCCAATTTGCAGCAGAAAGAGAAATTCAGCGTTCACAGGCTGATCGCTGCATGCTCGAGGTGTGTCTGCAGATACATTATCTGTCCCACGGTGGGGTCTGAAGTCCAGGAGATAAGAGGCTCCACTCTGTGGAGCTGGTTCAGGAGAGATTCCAGGGTCTGGCAGAGGGAGCAGAGCAGGTTCCCAGTGCACAGCACTGGGCCCATGAGGTTGTACTGGGAGAGGTCAGGCTCCCAGTGGCACTGGTCCACTGCAGCACTGGCTGCCTCCACTCTGCCCAGCTGTGCAGGGTGGCACAGGAGCATCACTGGGATGTGCTGGAGCAGCTCTGCACCCCTGCCTGGACAGGGTGGTGGGAGGTGGGAGAGACCAAGAGGCATGGCTGGGGCTCACAGCAGGCAGAGGGGAGCAAATGCTCCTCTGCCAGACATCCCTGTGCCTGCCCTTCTTCAAACAACAGTCCTTTGTCCATGCCTGTTGCAGCGGGGATCATGTCCCTGTCCCTGCTCCTGCTCTGTGAGTGAGGGCTGAGCCCCATGGCCCTGGTGACTGTCACAGACAAAATGAGAATAATTGGAAGGAGGTGCCTTTATTACAGGTGTCTGTGAGGGCCTGGCAGAGTCTGACCTGGGAGGCCCTTTGATCTCAGCCTTTGAAACCCTATAGCTTTGCTGACAGAGCTGCTCTGTGTTTCCAGGTCACCAGGATGATCATTTCCATCTGGGAACAATGAGGTCTTTATGCTGCCCTGTGTCTGTGAGGTAGTGTGCAGGAGGATGTGCCTCTGCACAAGCCCTGTCAGCCTCGACTCCTTCTCTGGGGGGATCAGGGACAGCAACAGGACAGCCCACCCAGCTCAACATCCTAATTCCCCATGGCAAATGGGAGGCTTCTAGTGCCAGCAGGCCAAATTTCCCCAATGCACAGCCCTGGGAGAGGGCTTTTGGTCCCCAGGATGTACCCAAACCCTTCCTGCTCCCCTGGGGAAAAGCCCTGCACATCCCCAGCCCCAGCAGCACACCCAAAATCCAACCTCTGGGGGGGGTCACACGGGCACATGGGGGATTTCTGCCCCAATCTCAAGGACTCCCTGTACTCTGCTGGTGCCAAGGCAGCAGGAGAAAGCCCTAAGCCTCTTTTTCTCAGGGCAACATGGACTTTGCTGGTGGGACAGCCCTAGTACAGAGCCTGGGAGCTGGTCACCTGGGGACAAGGCATGGACAGAGAAGCACTTGGGGAGGAGAAAACCCTCAACACCCCTTTGCCCCACTTTGGGCCTTTGCCTGAACTGAAAAAGGAGCATGTGAAAAAATCCAGCATCTTCCTGGTCGAGGTGGTCTGCCTGTAGCTTTTCCAGCTCCACAGCCTTCCCCAGCCTGGAAATCTGCAATGACACCTTCCCCCTCCCTTCCCTCTCCTGTCAAGCTCCCAGGGAGCCTGTACCCCTTTCCTTTTGTTCCCAGCTCTGCTGGGGCTGCTGGAGGCTGTGGTTTGCTTTTGCCTTTGTCAAAACAACACATTGTTCGGTGGCAGCAGGCGTGGGGACCGGTCCTGCAGGTTCCCTTGGTTGGGACAGCTTTTGCTGGGGTACGAGGGAAGATTTTGGCTGGATGAGCTCCAAGATCTGCTCCCTGAGGAACAGGGTGTCCCCACAAGTGCTCTGGGAACACACACTGGGGACACACATCGGGTGCAGTCAGCTCCCCCTGGGCTGTGCTTGGGTGGTGATTTCACCCCTGTACACCTGATGGAGCGTGGCTGTTCCCAGCCTGGGGAATGGGATGAGTTGGCCCTGGGGAGGCCAGTGGTGTTACCCACTGTCTTCCATGATTCAGCAGCAACTGGCTCCAGTGCCAGCCCCCCTCTGTCCTGTACCCATGGCAGGTGCTGTGGGATGGGGCATGTGGAAGGCAGAGCACAGATCCTGGGCAGCAGCTGCTGTGGAAATCCGTGGGAGTGGTGGTGGCTGATCGATTCAGGGAGAACAGGAGCAGAGCCAGCAGTGTACTATTTCCGTGTGTGCCCATTGCCCTGTCCTTGGGCTGGATGTCACCTCTTGGTTTTGCAAAGCAAATTCTGGCTGGTGAAGCAGGGTCATCTGCTCATTTGACAGATAAATTCCCCAGGGACCAGGGCATGAGCTGGAGCCACCAGCCAACCTCTTTTTCAGTGGGAGGTGGGATGTGGGGGCCCATATCCACACACCCCACCCTGCTCTCTCTCCCCACCATGCCCTGGCAGAGTTATCTCCAGGCAACCCAGCCAAGAGCAAGGAGAGTCTCTGCTCTGCCGAGGTGTGCTGGTGCAGCACATACCTCTCATACCTGGATGCAGATATCACCAGGAATGCTAACCCTTTCCTACTCTCCACTTAGAAATGCCAGCTGGGTGCTGGGCTCCCAAGGGCACCACTGGCCTCCTGACCCAGTCAGGAGGATCCAGCACAGTGTAGATAGTGTTGGCACTCACCTAGGCAAGGAGCTAAGACCTTCCTGGTGCCAAAACTTGGCTGTGCTGCCTATATGTGTGTCCTTCCAGCCACGAGCAAACTAAAATGCAGCTTGCTGGGCTTGAACCCTGTCACCTGTATTCTGCTGTCACCCCTCTGGCACTTTGACTGCACCTCCCTCCAGCATCCCCTGGGACAAGGGTGCTCCCAGCTGCCCCAGAGAAACAGAACTCATAGAATCATAGAATGGTTTGGGTTGGAAGGGACTTTACAGATCATCTCATTCCACACTCATGCTGTAGTCAGGGACACCTTCCACTAGCCCAGGTTGCTCAGAGCCTCATCTGACCTGGCTTTGGACACTTCCAGAGATGGGGGCAGCCACAGCTTCTCTACCCAACCTCTGCCAGGGCCTGCCCACCCTCACAGGGAAGAATTTCTTGCTAATCTCTAATGTAACCCTGCCCTCAGGGTTTGAAGCCATTCCCCCTCTTGCTGTGTCCTCAGTCACAATGCATGTCATGATGTATAGGGTCCACTGCAAGTGGGGGTCTTCCCAGAAGCTCTTTGTCTCTCCTAAGCAGTGCTCAGTGGAGTCAGACTGGATGTCTGCATATCTCCAGGATGCTGAAAAGCCCACCACCCTCTCTGCAGCATCTCCCACTCCCAGATGTTACTCCTCTTCCAGTATTGCCAGCTCCAGAGTGAGAGAAGTTTAGGGAAACCTAAGCTTGGTGACGAGGTCAGATTGAGATCTTGTGGCTAATGAAGAAAGCGTGCTCCAGGGCATCTACCAGCACCAGCATCCAGTCTCCAGTGGGTTTCCAAGCTGATAGACACCTTGTTCAGTCCCACAGGGCAGCCCTATGCTGGAAGAAGTGCCCAGGGTGATACACAGCAGCATGTGCAGAGCCAAGGGATATGGAGATTGCCATGGTAGGCAAGACAGCAAAGCAGAGGATGACGTGACTGTGGGATTCACCTACCTGAGACAGAAATACCTGGCAGCCCCAGAACCTGAGCTGAGCCTGCCCATCACCTCCACCTCTCTGAGCCAGTGGGCTGTGCCTGGACCAGCTGTGGGCACACAAGAGAGAGCTGGTGGCTCCCACCAGCCCCTTCCCCAAACATGGCACAAGTGCCCCTGGGCCCCTCTGGGTGCTGTGCTGAGCCAAGAGCTGAGACTCCAAGCTGCCTTGGAGGGCTGCTCACGCCTTCCCCATGAAGCTGGCAGTGGCAGCCTGCATTGGGCAGTGCCTGTGCTGATGGCCCATGGGCAGGGCTGAGCCTGGCACTGGCTCTGCAGCCACCAGCACAGTGGGGCCAGCCCAGATGCCCCAGACTCTGCTGCTCCATTTTCCCAGGGGTGCTGGGGAGCAGAACTCCTGGAGCATCCAGGGTTGGGACAGTTCTGGGGAGCTCCTCAAGTGCTTACAGCCACCCACGTGTCCTTGTGTGCCCTGCACCATCCTGCCATGCTGTTGGGAGAACTTGTTCCCATGCCCAGGATCTTCATCACTTCAGAGCAAGCTCCTCAGAAAGGAACAGAAATCCTCCTTCATGGGACCTTGGCACAGCTGGCTCTTCTTGGACGTCCTGGAAGGTGTAGAGATGGTCTAGGGAGTCTCCCAGCACCAGTCCTGACTGGTCCCAGTGATGAAGGAATAGGGGGTCAGCTGAGCACTCCTTGTCAGGGAGAGGATTCCCACTGGCTCAGAGAGGCAGAGCCAAGCTCTCCAGGCAGAGCAAGTGGTGTGTCTGCCCCTGGAATGTGCTTGGGTAGGAGTCCTTTATTTCCCCCTCCCAGCAGCACTGGCTGGCCCTGGCAGCACATCCTGAGAGAATTTGGGAGGGATGCACTGCCTTTGTTACTCCCTTTGCAGGGTGGAGAAACTGCTCCTAGCTCTGAGGCCCCTCTGGAAAGCTGAGGGGTCCTGGACATGCTGTCCTCCCCACATGGGGACAGTGTGTGATGTGCTCAGCCCTGGGAAGGGTCTGCCTGATGGGTCTGTCCTCTTGCTGGTAAACTGAGTCAGCTGCCTGCGACCCCTGAGTGCTTCTCCCATGGCTGGGGAGGCTGAGGCAGGCAGGAGTCCTGACTCACTCCCGTTTTCAGGCAGCACTGAGCAGGAGCTGGGTGCTGGCACCCCACGGGAGAGCAGACCCACACGGGTGGCAGTGGGGAGAGGAGAGGGCAGGAGGGCAGCGAAAGGAGCAGCCCGGAGCGCAGGGTGACTCAGCTGGGATGTGTGTGGGGTGAGGCTCAGCCCAGCCTTTCGCAATGTGTTTACCAGCACCTGGGCGGCTGGTGCCTTCCAGGATGTGCAGCCCAACCTCCCCAGCCCCGAACCTGCCAGCCAGGCTCAGCAGGGCACAGGAGAGACCTGTAGCCACCCCACTCTGGCTGGCTCACGGTGGGCAAGGAGCCTCTGGCCAGCCCCCTGCCCCAGCACTGCTGCTGACACGCTGCCCCTGCCCAGGGGACAGCAGTGCCCCTCACTGAGGTCAAGGAGTGTGCTCCCAGGGCAGCCAAAACCCACAGAATGCCCTGAAACACAGCCCCAGACCACGGTAAGGTGGTGGCATCTCAGGGCAGTTGTACCCACATGACGTCAGCCCAGGGAGAGGGACAGAAATTCCCCTGCATTCCTGACACCACTTGCTGACTGCCACCCCAGTCACCCTGCCACCCTCTGCCAGATGCCTCAGGGTACGTGCCCTGCGTGGGCAGGACACAGAGAGCGAGGGGCAAGGCCCTTTTTGTGGATGGGTTCAGAGCCAAACGTGCTGTTATGAGAAATTTCCCTGGGGGAAAGTCAAGGACAATGGACCCAAAAGACGTTTTATTTTATTTCATTTCATTTCAGGTTCTTGTGCAGCTTGTGGTGGGAAATGCTGGTCAGAAGCAGACACACCACCATGTCCTTCTGCAATGGACTGGGAAAGAGGGTGTCAGGTGGTGACTTTCTGCTGTTGGTGAACTTGGCTTTGCTGCCACAGCACTGCCAGGGATGGACGTGATGGCCATCAGTGCTCCTGCTGCAACTGGAGACATCTGCTGTGCCATGGGCAGGAGTGCCTGGCACATGAGGACCCCAGGCAAGAGGCCCTGGAGCCATCAGTGGAGATCTCAGGTGCTTTCAGCAGCTCCATGTTGATCCCCACCACACGGGACCTGGGGCACTGAAGAGCGATGCCATCCCCTGCTGAACCCTGCTGGTGCCTGGCCAGCCAGGACCCCTCTCATGTTAAGCTCATGACCCCTGTGCAGCAGTTAACCCTAAAACCTCCCCTCCCAGTTAACCCAGCTTGTCTCTGGGCAAGGCTGGGCCCTCCAGAGAAATGTGGGTTTGCCTCCTGTTGGCCTCTTTGCTGGCTCATTTCCATCCTGTGATTCATGAGAGCTCCCGGTGCCAACGGCTGAGAAGGGACCTGTGTCCCTGCATTGTCCCTGGGGTATTTACTGCTTGGTTACTGCTCAAGGTTCAGCTTGGCAGGAGCTCCCACTGTGGGCAGAAACTGGTGTCCCCAGCCTGGCAGGGGCTGTGGCAGGGTCAAAGTGGGCAGCTGATGGCTCCTCCATCACCCCAGGGCTGTGGGCATGGGTGGTGAGAGGCAGCTGTGCCACAGCTGGGCATTGCTCTCGATACCTGCTCTGGCTGCCCAGGGAAGGCTCAGCCACCCTCGCTGCCCTCCAGGCTGCTGCCAGGCACTCACTCCACCCCGACGGTGCCCCAGCGTTCACCCTGACTGCTCTGCTGCCCCAGCTCCACAGCAGGAACATCACAGAGGGCAGGGCCCACACATGAAAGAGGAATGCCTTCACCCACCCCATGCCAGGAATATCTGCCTGCAGGGTATATGCACTCATGGGCACAGCAGGTTTTGCCACAGCTCATTCTCTGCTGGGTCCCCAAATGCATTTCCAGGCCAGTCCCTCACCCCTTCCTCTCCCAGGCTGACCTGCAGCCTCCCTGCTGCAGCAGCCCCTGGCACATATCAAACTCTTGCCCCAATTCCTGGGTTCAGAGGGTATCCAGGGAGGTGGGGAAGGTGTCGCCCGGCACATCCAGGAGCCACCCTTGCCTGTAAATCAGTAATGAAGCGCCAGGTCCTCATGTGACTTGGCAGCCTGTGGCCTCTCCTCCTGAGTGGCGGGCAGGAGCAGGTGATGATGTGGCCATGGACTGCCACACACCCCTGGCTGCCACCGCCCTGCCATCCTGGGTGCTGGGACGTGCCCGGGGCGCAGGGCAGCTGGGCAGGGGATGGGGCAGCTCCTTTCCCCCAGGGGGTTATGCTTTTGCCATTGTCCCAGTGCTACAGAGCAGGGGACCCTGGCTGGGTGCTGTGGGGGCTCAGCCCTGGGACACACACCTGAGCCTCTTCTCCTTCTCACAGTCCTTGTTTAGGGATGCCTCTTGTCTGGGACCTGCTCTTCCCTGAGCACTTCTCATCACCCCATGTGGATGGGATGGGAACTTATTCAGACCCTTGGTGGTCTGTGGCAAAAGACACCCCTGGGATACACCTGTCCCTCCAACAACCTCCATGGCCTGCAATAAAGTTTTATTTCAATTATTGTATTTATAACAGTGAGAAACAGAGGTGGCACCAAAGCCCTCCAGTTTCCATGGCAACCAGGAATAACCTCCTTGGAGACAGTGCTGTTTGTGACAATCTCCAGCCCAGACCCTGGTGATACATCAGTTCACTGAGAGAGGGTCTTTAGAAGAGCCTTATGAGAGCTAAAGCAGAGTCCTTCAGCTCCAGAGCCCTCCCATTCCCAAAATGCCTTTCCTGCTCTCACTAACTGCTCCCTTTTCTCTCTCCCTGTCCTGTCCTGCTCTGCAAAACCCAGAGCCAGGAGGGATTTCTGCTGTTTCACAGTTTGGGGAGCAGGACAGGGACCTGCCCTTACACAGCCCAGCCTGCAACCCACCAGCTCTTTGCTGCAGGTGAACGCTCCTCACCAGGAGTCTCACCCCAAATCAGAACTTTTGCCTCATCCTGTGCTTCTCCAAGTGCCAATGGCAGGTGATGGAGCACTGATCACCCTGTCACACAATGGCATGGAGATCCCACTGGGAATCTGCCAGACTGTGACTTCTGGGAGAGGGCAGCCTGTGCTGCACTGCCTCATACCTGTGTGGGACAGCTCAGTGCAGGGGTGGCACAGGAGTTTATCACCCATCCCTGCAGCAGCAGAGACTGCTCTGCTCCAAGTCAGCTCATGATATTGCACAATAGGAGAGAAGCCTGGAAGGAAAGAGGAGAGGAGAGGAGAGGAGAGGAGAGGAGAGGAGAGG
>JAWWEE010000069.1:1247489-1260949 GCA_035221455.1 Xenops minutus | reverse complement strand
TCTGGGGCACAGGGTGGGATTGTTGAGGTGTCTGTGCAGGGCCAGGGGTTGGACTCAATGGTCCCTTCCATCTCTGGAAATTCCATGATTCTGTGATTTTATATTACTCTTGTAGTTGCTAATTTTAATTTAATTTCTTTATTTTAATAATACCCCTGTTTTTGTACACAACTATTGCTGCAGGTTTTATGCTGCTGGTTTTCCTGCCCAAGAGATCATTGTGGTCATCAGAAGAACATTCTGGACTAGGTTTGTTGTCCTGCTTGCAAAGCCAGGACAGGTACACTGAGACTGGGATGGAGGAAGCGTGTGGGGGGCTGGCTGTGTTTGAAAGCACCAGAAGAAACTCTAAAGATGAAATTATGAGCATGGCCTGCACAGGGCACAGTCAACAGCAGGAAGATGCTGAGCAATCTGCAGTTTACATCAGCCCAGGTGGCTGCACTTTCATAAGGGCTGGGCTGTGGGTAACACCAGCAGGAGCCTCGTGCTTTGATAGAGGACGGATGGCAACAGGATAAATCACATCCCTTACCTCGTCCTCCTCCCCTGACACCAGGATGGCACCTGGGAAAACTCCCACAACAAGAAAACTCAGACAGAGGCAACAATCCAACCTGAGGTTCTTGGAAGGGGGATCAGAGGCTCCATGGAAATGGTTGATTCCTGAAGGGTGTAGAAGATCTGTCAGCACTGTTTGCTGTAGCCAGTAAAGAGGAACCCGTGAGACACAGGAAGGACCCATCTGCCAGCACCCCTCATCCCAGGGCTGCTCTTGGGCAGACCCTGTGTGGGTGTGAGGATGAGTGAAACTGGGAGATATGCAGTGTGAGAGACTCAGGCAGTTTATTTCAAGAAAATTCCCCTTCTCAGAGGAATTTTAATGCATTAACACCATATCATGTGCCTGGCCCAATGGAACCTTGACATGGCCTTGAAGGGCTTTCCCAGAGCTGTCCACAGCCTGGTTTTGGAGGGCTGAGGTGCCAGTGGTGTCTGTGTGGCTTCAGCCTCTGCCACACATCTGTGCCTTGGCTGGGCCTATTCAATTTGCCCAGTGCAGTTGTCTGTGGGCTGAGGAGCTCCAGATGTGCTGGCCAGGCTGGCAATGCTGCTCCAGCAGCTGTTGGGGACACACTCTTGGAGATTAAGGTTGGATCCCACAAAGGCAGGGCCCTTGTGATATCCTGGGAGCTGGGAATGGTGTGCAGAGGGTGATGGCTGCTGTTCACTTCCCAGACCTGCCCAGACACACAGGGGGCAACAGAGAGGGGTCTCCTAAGGGCAACCAGGACTGTGGTTCACTGCCATGGTTCCTCTCTGCTTCTGAGCCCCAGGCTCCTTATCCTGACTCCAACACTGCAGGAGAAGAATAATGCTTGAGAGAATTCATGTTGGGGACCGCCCTGACCCTGCTGAAACCCAGCAGAGCCATGGCTGGACAGGCTCACCCAGGAGAACACCCCTGGGGCTGCTCAGGGGGTGCCACAGCCCCAGCAGAGGTGGGGAACCTGTTCACAGCAAGGTGCAGGTGTGGGCAGGAGGGTTTGTCACCATGTCACCTGCAGGGAAAGGCATCACCCACAGACATGGGCATCTCTCCCCCCCCTCACATGATGGGTCAGGTTGTCCTTCCTTACCAACCCCATCCCGACTGCATTCCTGCAACCTGACTCAGGGTTTGCAGATACCGCCTACTCCTGCACAGCCACCAGGGAGGGCTCAGCCCCAACTCCTGGCAGAGCAGGTTGGCAGGACTCTGCCACCCAAGGTCACAATGGTGTTTGGAATCAGGCAAAGGGAAAGGGAGGAGTGTGGGTTCCATCATGGGGCTACAGTAGGGGCATTTTGCAGGGCTCCCTGCTCCTGTGGTCCCTCTGCAGCCACCAGCCAGCATGATCCCATCTGGATATCCCAGGTCCAGCACCTTTCCAAAGCAGACCCCAAGGAAACCACAGGGACACCAAGTGGCTGGCACTCAGCAATTAATGCTCCTTATCACTTATCAGTCACTGAATGGGGAAAAGACCAGTGGGAGCAGAAGGGTCATTCTGTTTTCCAGGCTGAGGTCAGAAAACTTCAGTGTCTGCAAACACAGCACAAAAAGAAAAGTGAGAGAATTGTGATAGGGAAAAGAGGAAAGTTATTTCAGCAAACTGAGCCATTTCAACAAGCTCAGAGGAAGAGGTGCCTGAAGATGGACCCCAAACCAAACATGGGTGAGGGACCAGAGGTGTCCCTACCAGTGGCAGAGGAGATGAGATGGGAAGAGAAATGCACTATAGGCTAAAAGTATTGGATGGTGGAAAGAGCAGACCTTTCTCCAAGTTCCATGAACTGTTTGGGACTAAAACTCTCCCTCAAAGCAGGAATTTTCCCCAGTGAACTGGTGACCTAACTGGGGCCATGGCACTAATCAAGCCATGCTAATCAGAGCAGAAGCACAGGAGGAGCAATAACTTCTTCTGAGCACCTACCAAAACTCAGGGCCAGACCTTGGTGACAGGGGATTTCTATTTCAAACGGATCTGACTCAGGCTCTCACACTTCTTGCTGATCCCTGTCACCCTCCCAGCTGCCCCCACCCCGAGGTGTTTGCACAAGGGGCATGGCCAGGCCTTCAGGCTGAGACACACGACAGGACTGCCACTTCAAGTCTTCCCTGCACAGGGTCCTCTCCACTGGCAATGGCAAAACAGTTTTGGGGCAGGTTTTTGATGCATCACCAGATATTATTGCAGGCTCTTTCCCCTCCAAGCATTGCTCTCTCCACCTTCCACAGGACACGGGCAGAGCTGCTGCTTTTTATTTGGTTGTTCTTGTTTTGGGTGGTTTTTTTGGCTGCTGTCCGTCAAATCGTTGGGAAAGGAGGGAGACATGGGGTACCTGCTGGTATCACCCTCGTGGTGTACAGAAGTGGGCTGGCACTCTGGGCTGGCAGCAGTGTCCTTGCACCACCTGGCAGCGGTGCCACCTGCCTGGCAGCCTGCCCTTCCACTGGCCCCGGAGCCTGGCATGGCACCAGCTCAATTATCTGCCTGTGGTATCTTATCTGCCAGCCTGCCACACACTGGGAGTGGGGAGATGGCCTAGATATTCTGCTTCATGGGTTTCCTATGTCCACAGCACAGACTCATAGGGCAGGAGCATGCTGGCTGTGCCCCACTGGCTGTGCCCAACACTGGATCTCTGCTCTGCACTCCCTTTTTGGGGCTCCCTTAGCACCCCGAAGGCAGAGGGGTGTCAGGTGCTGGAAATCTTCCAGAGCTTTGCCACATGATGCTCACAGGATCCTGCCATTTGGATCCTGCTCTCCCACTGTCCCCCTCTGCCCTTGCTCCCTGCTGGCAGCCCCAGAATTGCTCCTATGAAGGGAGAGCAGAGATATTGTTTTGTGTTCTGAGCGTCCCTGACAGGAGGGAGAGACCTGCTAGCCTGGGCAGGACACAGTCACCTGCATGGCTGTGATTAGGACCACAGGCTTAAGACACCCTTGTAGGACCAGGGGACCATCGGACCATCTACCCCAAGTACAGAGTCCCCAGGAGTGTGCTGGCATTGCAGCCAGCCCTGCACTGCTGCTCTCCATCACAGAATCTGAGACTCATGGAATCACCTGCATTGGAAGGGACATCAAGGATCATCAAGTCCAGCTCCTGGCCCTGCACCCCAAAATCTCATCCTGTCCCTCAGAGTGTTGTCCAAATGCTCTATGAGCAACGTGAGACTCGAGGCCATGCCCACTGCCCTGGGGAGCCTGTTCAGTGCCCAACCACCCTCTGGGGGAAGAACCTTTTCCTAATATCCAGCCCAAACTACCCTTGATGCAGCTTCATGCTGCTCACTCAGGTCCTGCCACTGGTAACCAGAGGAGGATGAGGGTTCCAGGGCCATCTCTGTCCCCAGGTGGTACACCTGACTCAGTGGAGGGGGCAGGAAAGGTGCCAGTGTGATGGTAGGACATGCAGGCAGCAGACCATGCCCATGACCACACTGTCAGGGACAGGACAGAAGGGTGAGGAGGCTTCCTTGGAGCTCGAGAGCTTCTCCCAGGGAACAACAACCCAAATCCTGGCAAGCTCTGGACATCTGCCAGCTAAGTGATCTGTCTTACCAGCACCTCAGCAATCGCCCAAAGCTGTGAACAGCAGACATCCCCCACCTACAGTCACGAGTGCTATCAGCGTCAGGCTGTGATTGCTGCTGCCTCATCCCCTCCTCTCTGCTGGCCTCACTTCACCCATCACACTGCCACACCTGGCAGATACCAGCACGGTATCATATCGTCACCCAGTGACTCAGGACCACTGGCTTCGCTGCTCAATTGGAGCCTCTGACCTGAATTTAGGGCAACCCTGCAAACTGCTGGGTTGCTGCTGGGTTGCTGCAAGCTACCCAGCCTTATTGGCTTTCTTTGGGTCACTGGCTGGAGGCTGTGTGGGGCAGAGACTCGGTGCTGGGCAACTCACCATGCTGGGATTGGATCACCAGAGAGCAGGGAGAAGTGCCCAGGGAGCCTGGGGTTTTCTCCATCCCCTCCCTCTCTCTGTCCTGCTGCCACAGCCACAGCTAACACCTCTGCCCTCCATGTGGCAGGTCTTGGAGCATGGGATGGATGGTGCCCCTTGCACTTCTGTGCTTGTGACTGGCCTTGCTGGTGCTGCAGGTGCTGGGGTAGAGCAGCTCCAGCATTGGTGGAGCACATCTCACCCACCCGTGGCTGTGTCCTCGTGGCTGTCACACTGGTGTCTGCAGGCTAACAGGCTTGGTAGGGTAACAAGCAGGGTAACAAGCTCCCTGCATCATCCTTCAAGCATCCCAGGGAGTACCACAGCCCTGGAAAAGGGTAAGGAAAAGGTACCCAGAAAAGGTAAAGGCTTGAAAGACTATTATCTTCAAAGGAGGTTCCCTTCCTCTTCTCTGCCCTCCCCTGACCTGGTCTGTAGATATCCCCAAAGCATGCAGTGCTGGTGTGTGCAGCTCCAGGGCCTCAGGGGGTTCCTGGCCCCCCAGTCCCCACAGCATCAGCACCTCAGCACCCTGCAATGGGTGCAGGTACCAACCCTACACAGCAGAGCACAGACAGATGCCTGTGTCCTCCCACAACCTCCAACCTTCAAGGAGAAACCCTGGCACAAGTTCTTTCCCCTCTTCCTTGGCCACAGCAATGGGGATGTGACCACTTCCATGGGACACCCCTGGTCCTTGGGATGTGGCCCTGATTGTACATGGCTTCAGCAAAGGCTTCTCTGGCTCCATACAGGGGTCCATTGGGATGGACAGGCTGTGGGCAGTGAGAGATGCCCTGGGGACAGAAGTGTATCCTGTGACCAGGACACCTCCAGGGGAGGGGACAGGGTTTGGGGGGGCCAATATGTGTGATGGTGACCTCAATGGGGTGATATGGAAACTCCCAGCCCTGCTGGGGCTTGGAGAAGGGAGGAGAGCCCTCATTTGCATGTGCACAGAGCAGGGAATTTTCCATCATCCAGCCGCTGAAATTTCTGCGTGGTGACCTTTGTCCCCACCCAGGGTGGGGAGCCCATGGCAGCTGACAAATGTCACTGTGGTGCCCTGCTCCCCACTGGTGGGCTGGGGACCAGCCCTTCCTTGTGGTGGGACAGCCTGCACTGGGGGCAGCCAGAAGGGGCATAGCCAAGGGGTCTGGACCCTTCCCCCAGCACTCTTGCACTGCCAGCTTGGTGCAAAACAAGCAGGACCCCCCAGAGCTCCCCCAGTGTGACCCCCAGTCCTCACCCACCTCTGGGCATCAGTGGAGGACCAGAGCCCTACAGGTCATCCTTGAGCCCTGGACCTCCAGGAAGGGATGGGCTGTGGCACAGGCTCTGTGGGCTCTGATGGCAGATATTGGCCTGGACAGACATTTTTGGGGTTGCTCAGCACCTCACAGCATCAGGCCCTGGCTGCTGTGGCCATGGATGCAGGATGGGCAGTGTGTGGTCAGGATGGTGAGGGTGAGCTGCCTGGTTTGAGGGCAGGCTGTGGGGGGGACCAGAAGAGACCGTGGAGATGATGAATATTGGGAGGAGGTCTCTGAAGGAAGCCCCTGTGGCAGAGAAACTCGTGGGCACCACTCCCAAGGAGCTGACAGCCCCCCTGAGCAGGGCTGCCTGCACACAAGGACCCTCTGGGTGCACCACACTCTCCCAAAACTCCTGGCCCACCCGTGCTCAGTGCTGGGCACAGACCCCCTTCTGGAGATGTGATGCTGTCCCATCCTGCTGCCAGCCTTGAAGCCCACCTGGGCACAGGTGAGCCCCCAAACTCCCTGAAATCAGCCCAAAATCGACCAAAATGCACTCAAAATATAGGATGAGTGATCTGCTCCTTGGGGCTCAGCAACCCCGAGGTCTGCCTGGGGGTCTGAGGTCTCCCCAAAATTCTGGGGACACACAGGGTGTCCATTGCCTGGAGCAGCACACCAAGCACAGGTTGCCCACCTCCTTCCTCACAGCTTTCCGAGGCAGCACAACCCACAGCATTGCTGGTAAGCACAAACCACCTTGACTTTTGCTCTGAGCCCTGGAAGGGCTGGAGCAGAGAGAAGCCACGTGCCTGGCTGGGGGTTCCATTGCTGCAAGGACAGGTTATTTCCCACAGCTGCATCCCCATTGCCAATGTCTTGGCAGGCACGTGGGGTTTGCCCACTGACCCACTGGCCACCCCATCTGGCAACCCCAGCAGAATGGCAGCCCCAGCACAAGTCACCCATCACGGGTTCTCTGCCCTCAGAGTTCCCCCAGACCCTTCCTGTGTTTCTCCAGAGCTCCAGTGTGTGCTGCAGCAAGGTGGGCTTGGACCCCCGTGGCTGCAGGAGGAGCTGGGATTCACTGGGAACAAACAGGGATGTGAAAGCATCCTGAGTGGTGCTCATCAGCCTCACCAGGATGGCATCCCCCAGGGTTTGGGGGACCTGCTTTGATGTTCCCCATGCAGCTGCCACCCAAACCCAGGCTCCACTGGAACCCTGGCTGCAGCATGTGATGGACACAGCAAAAAGGGGCATGAGGTTTACCCAAAGGGGGAAAAATGAAGGATTTCTTGCTAGAGCCAGAGGGACTGAATCGAAATGAGTGGAGAACCAAATGCTCATCCTGAAATGCAGGTGGTGAACTTGAGGATGGTTTATTTTCTACACTGAGCTCAGGAGTGTTTTTGCTCCAAGTCACATTTTTGCGTTTGTGACTTCTCGTCACAGGGAACTCAGGGATGAGTCACCCACGTGGCTCCACCACAGGGGAGAGCTCAGGGCCTCTCCCAAGGGCCTTTTGCTGCTTCCAGGCCATTGCTCTCTTAGTTCCACAGCAAAATCCTGCCCCTGCCCTGAGCTGACCTCGCCGTGGGTTCTCAGTTCCTCCTGGAACCCAGTGTGACCACCCCAGTGCAGACAGAAGAGCAGCCCCTGCTCACAGGGCTGAGAAAGCTCCCTGCACACCCAGGGGCACATCCAGTGCCCTGACACCAACCCACCAAGTGCCTGGATGTCCCCGTGGTGTCCCCTGCGAGGCAGCCCCAGGAACTCACCTCCTGCTATGGCTCAAGGAAAATCCCATCATCATTTTGGTTTTCCTAACAATGGCTTTGAGTGTTCTTGCTGTGCTTTGCACTGGTGACTCCCAGGGAACCCACCCCTGGGAGCAGAGCTGGCATCCCACAGGATGGCCATGGGTTAGGGTTAGGGTCAGATGGGAGCAGCTCTCCACAAGCTCCAGGGAGCAGGGGAAGGGGAATTGCAGCTCCAGAGCTTGTCAGGGCTCCTGGTCTGCACCCTGGTGTGCTGGGAACAGTTGGTCAAACCTTGAGGGTGCTCCACTCCCCAAATCCCCACCTTCCATTGCACACCATCCCCACAGGGAGCAATGACATCAAGACTGGGACTGGAGTGGATGAGTTTCTCTGACTCCTTCTTTGCCTCTTCAGGAAGCCCCTGTGACCCCCTCTCATGTTCTGCCATCACCCTCATGGAGGGTGCAGGATCAGTGCCATTGAGACACCAGTGGGAACCCCCAGACTGAGTGGGGCAGGCTCAGCCACATGCCCTGTTGCCAGGGGATTGGGGTGGGCACACACCCTGGGCTGGCCTCAGCCCCCAGTGGGAGGGCTAGAAACTCCCTGTTCCTGAGGAAAGGGGGGACAGCAGTGGTGGGGAGGTCCTTGGCAGTGCCCACCACCCAGAGCCCTCCAGTATCAGCCACCTGAGCACTGGGTAACCCACACCAGCCGTCTGTGTTTACCATGTCCCCTCCCCACCCTCTCCCTCCTTGCCCGGGCAAACAGGCGTGGACCAGCCTGGTTATTGCTTTGCTCCCGTGGCCAGACTGTTTGAGAGAAACAAAAGGGAAGGGTTTCCTTCTCACACTGGCTATTTGGGTCTTGCATGCCCGAAGTCCCTTCAGCAACAGGGGACTTGTGAGGTGCCACGGGGTGAGGGGCACCCACAGTGGCAGGGGGTGGTGAGGGTCGAAAGCAGTGCCCTCTGCCACCTCTGCAAGGCAATGGGGACAGCTCTCCTTGCTGCTTTGTGCTGTCAGAGAGAGCTTGTGGCAGCCCTGAGAGCTCACCAAAGATCACCATAGGGCAGGCTGGGACCTCACAGAGTTCTGAGATTGATTCTGATTTAAGGAAGAAATTGTTCACATCGTGAAACAATGTGAGCACGACTGTCCTTCAGTCACCTCGGGCTGCTTGTTGGTACAGGGGGTCTTGCCCTGCAGGGCTTTGGGAGACCTGAGCTATGCTGGGTCTGCACTCACTGTTGGGGTCTGATGAGGGACACGTTTCTGCCACGAGCAGAGGTTGTGGCATCCCCAGAGCTCGGGGTAAGGATGCTCTGAAACACCATGGCCATGTGGAGGGGAACCTGAGCCACAGCCTCAGTGCCCAGAGGTTGGGGCAGTGCACACCATGGGGGACAGGGCAGCTTGTCCTTGCTGCCCTCCCAGCATGAGGCAAACAGGCTGTCATCTCCTGGAGAAGATGCTCCTTGTCCTGCACACAGTCAGTGCCACCCATCCCACTGTCCCTCTCAGCACAGGCACTGCTACCTTATTGCTGCCCAGACTTCAAGCTTCCTCCACCTCAGCCATTCCCCTGGGCTTGGATAGCAGTGGCAGAGAGACCAAGAACAATAATATAATAAATGTATTATTAATATATAAATATAATTTAATAAAGGCAACAAGCCTAAAAAACCTCAGAATAAGGCAGACAGTTGGTGTGGTGCAGTGCAGGCTCAGGAATGCTCCTGACTCTGTCCCTCTTCTGTCAGAGGGTTTGGAATGTGTCACTGAGGAGATGTCCCTGTGGGCCCCGGGGTGGGGGGATACAGGTCTCAGGTAGTGTATGATTTTTTATGCAGACTTGTCCAAAACTCTAAGGGCTGAATGAAACATCTGGAAGGGGCAATGTAGGAACAAACTCCCCTGGGTCACAGTGGAATGCTCGAAGTGCCTCCCAGCAGACACCTGCAAAACAGGCACTCCTCTCCCCAGAAACTGTCTCCCCATCGCTGAATTTGAGCTGGAGAAGATAAATGTGCAGTTCCCAAATAGCCTGTCCAGCCCCCGGGTTGGGGTCAGCCAGGGACCCTCAGTGGCTGAGAGCTCCTGGACAGAGCAAGGAAAGGAAGAGGAGCATCTCCAAGAGGCACCTTGGGCAGTGATTCTGTGGCTTACAGAGCCAGCCTGAGGTCACTCCTGTGCCACTCGAGTGTCACCTTGCCCCAGTGAACTCTGCAGCTCCATGACACACCCGGCCCTTGTGCAAATCGAGTGACACTAAAAATAGCTCCGTCTCCCTGTGGAACAACACCTGGCTGCCAGCACCTGCCGTGCTCCAAGGGCTCCCTCCTCCGAGCTGGGGGAGCACTGAGGACAGAGCTCAGTCTGCTCCTCTCCTGCCCCAAGCCCTGCCTGCCGTCTGCCTGCCCTGTTCAGCAAGCTGGAGGGATGCTGGGGGGTGGTGGGAGGATACTGGAGGATGCTGGGGGGTGCTGGGGCATGTTAGGTGGATGGTGAGGGATGCTAGTGGGATGATAGAGGATGGTGGAGGTGCTGAGAGGATGTTGGGGGATGCTGGGGGATGTTCAGGGTATGCTGGGGGCTGCCAGGCTGCCCATCCTGGTTTTTCCCTGAGTGTTGCCAAGGTGGAGTGGCATCACTCCCTGAGTCTGATGTGGGCACTGATGCCACCATTTCTCCTGCCTGGCCTTTGCAGAGGGGGCTGGGTCAGCACTGGGGGTTCACAGAGGAGCAAGTTCATGCTGTCCATCCTTCAGTTAACCACTTAGTTTAATTGCTGGTGGTGCTTGGCTGGCTAAGCTCCCCATGCCCTGGCTCTGCTGGCACCCTCACACCTGGGCACAGCACTGTGCCCCTTTCAAACTGGTCACAGTTCAGCTCTCTCAGGGGTTTGTTCTCCACTGAGGAGAGCTCTTGGCTCATTTTAGGTATGGGACAGATTGCCTGGAGTCCTTGCAGCCTGAAGCCATTGCCAGCCCACAGCAGTCCTGTGGGATCCTCGGGCTCTTAATGAGCTCAGGCTGAGCTGTTCTTTCTCTGTCACAATCAAACCCTACCAGGATCAGGCCAGTGATCCCTTCGAGGCACTGGTGCCTCTGCCCCAGGCCAGACCTCAGGCATTGCCAATGTCTGCTCCCAGCCAGAGCTAAAATCCTCCTTTTCTCATGGGAAGTTTCCAAATGATGCTCAAAAATCAGAGCATTTTTTGAAAGTCAGAGAGCAGCACCTGGCTGCAGGAGCAGTGTGAGAAGGGAGAGCAGCCAGGCTGGGTGGCAGTGGCTGATCCTCACCGTGTGGAGGAGTCACACACAGTGGAGGAATGGCTCAAAGGGCATGAGTGATGAAGAGCCTCTGCTTTGCTGAACCCATTGATCTGGGAGCAAGGACTCCTTCTGCCCTCCCCAGAGCCTCTTCCAGCCCAGCTGTGGTGGCCGAGCACCAAGTGCCAGCTGAGTACAATGTGACTGAGCAGAGCAGGGGGCATGTCACCCTGTCAGCAATGACATGCACCCCACCACTGAAACCTCTGCCAGTCAGTGTCCTGCATCCCCCTGCAACCCCTGCCAGCAATGTCCTGCACCCCCCTGCAACCCCTGTCAGCAATGTCCTGCATCCCCCTGCAACCCTTGCCAGCAATGTCCTGCATCCCCCTGCAACCCTTGCCAGCAATGTCCTGCCAGCTGTGGCCACACCCTCACCTGGAAGGAGCAAGCTCTGAGCCCAGGGACTCAGTTTCCCTCTGCTGGCTCTGGTGGCATTGGCTGTGCCAGTTCCCAGAGGCAGCAGGAGGCCCATGTCCCCCAGTGCTCTGGGATGCCAGCCCAGAGTCCCTTCTGGCTCGGGGAGGAGAGAGCACAGTGCCAGACAGCAATGGCAGTGGGGTCCTGAGTAGGGGGAAACTGGTGTTTGGTGGCTGCCAGGGGAGAGGTGACCCAGCCCCTGCCACTGCCCTGTGCAGGACAGGGACATATTCTTTGAGCTCACAAGTGTGGGGCAGCTCTGCAGCTCCAAGCCTGGCAGGCATCCATCCCCATGGGTGTCACAGGGCATGTCCCCAGAGGGATCCCCTGTCCCTCTGGTCCCACTGGCCGGGGAATGAGGTGACAGTGCCAGGAGGGATAACAAGTAGGGGAGCAGGAAACTAGGACTGGGGAGAGGAGATGGAAATGGGGAAAGATGATGGGTGTGAGAGACATGATTGGTCTGAGGGGGAGTCACAGATCCAGGGATCAGGCACCCCAGTTCTGTTCAAACCATTACCTGGACATGTCAGTAGGAAAAGCAGCAACAAACCTTGGGAGATCTGGGCCAGCAGATCAGACTCCTCAGTGTGGCAAGAAGCATTACTTGGGACCACCTGCCCTTCCCCCTGCCAAGGGTAGCCCTGTCACCCCTCCACAGCCTCTGGGAGCTGCTTCAGCCATTTGAGGGTGTCCTAAGTCCAGGCTGAGTGTGCAGAGGATGTGCCACATAGTGCCCAGTGCCAGACATGCCACATGGTGCCCACTGCCAGACCTCAGGTCTCCTGAGAGCTGCCTGCTCCAGGGAGAGAGTGGGAGATCTCCCGTGGGAAGAGCTGAGCTCAGCAGGCCATGCCCAGTGCCAAGCCGTGGGCATCCCTCATCTGGCTTGTTCTGCAGGGAGGTTGGGGAATACTGGGAGATCTTGGGGGATGTGGGGAGATACTGGGAGATCTTGGGGGATATTGAGGGATGCTGGGGGTGTTGAGGGATTTCAGGTGATGTTGGGGGTTCTTGAGGGATGCTGAGGGATGATGGGGAGATGTGAAGGAATGTTTGGGGATGCTGGGGGATTTTTTGGGGATACTGAGGGATGTTGGGGGAATGTTGAGAAGATGCTGGGGAATGTTTGATGATACTGGTGGATTTTGGGGGGATGCTGAGAGAATACTGGGAAATGCTTGGTGATGCTGGTGGATTTTGGGGGGATGCTGAGAGGATGCTGGGGAATGTTTGGGGATGCTGGTGGATGTTAGGGGGATACTGGGGAATGTTTGGGGATGCTGGTGGATGTCAGGAGGATACTGGGGAATGTTTGGGGATGCTGGTGGATGTCAGGAGGATACTGGGGAATGTTTGGGGTTGCCGGGCGATTTGCGGGCATGCCGATGTGCTGCTGGGGGGAGATGCCTGGGGCTATCAGAGGGATGCTGGGGGAGCGCAGGGCGATGCTGGGGGGTGCGGAGCTGCCCGGCCTGGCCCCTGTCCCACCTCCCGGGCGGTGGGTGACCAGCAGAGGGCCCGGCTCCCCTCCCGCCGCCGCTTTATGCTGCCCGTCCCTCGCCGAGCGCGCAGAGCCGCGGCCGGAGCCGGACGGAGCGGCTGTGCCCGCACTGCGCTCCCGAGCAGCCCCGGGGGCTCCCGGAGCCTGCGGGGGGATCCAGCCCGGGGTGGGGGCACGATGGCTCTGCCGGCGCTTCTGCTCGTCCTGCTGCTGCTGCTGCTGGCCCCGGACACGGCGGGGATGCGGAGCGGGGCTGGGAGCGGCGGCACCCACCGAGGGCAGGGTGAAGAGGGAGGCAGGAGCCTGCCCACGGTGTCCCGGGATATCCCCGGGGTGCAGGTGATGGGGCAGAGGTGGCACCGGGGCATGGAGGAGGAGGAGGAGGGAGGCAGGAGCCTGCCCATGGTGTCCAGGGACACCCCCGAGGTGCAGGTGATGGGGCAGAGGTGGCACCGGGGCACAGAGGAGGAGGAGGAGGGAAGCAGGAGCCTGCCCACGGTGTCCCGGGATATCCCCGAGGGGCAGGTGATGGGGCAGAGGTGGCACCGGGGCACAGAGGAGGAGGAGGAGGGAGGCAGGAGCCTGCCCATGGTGTCCAGGGACACCCCCGCGGGGCAGGTGATGGGGCAGAGGTGGCACCGGCGCACAGAGGAGGAGGAGGAGGGACGCAGGGGC
>JAWWEE010000069.1:1222868-1245015 GCA_035221455.1 Xenops minutus | reverse complement strand
GAGGAGGAGGGAGGCAGGAGCCTGCCCACGGTGTCCCGGGATATCCCCGGGGTGCAGGTGATGGGGCAGAGGTGGCGCCGGGGCACGGAGGAGGAGGAGGAGGGAGGCAGGAGCCTGCCCACGGTGTCCCGGGATATCCCCGGGGTGCAGGTGATGGGGCAGAGGTGGCGTCGGGGCACGGAGGAGGACTCCAAGGCGGTGCAGCAGTACGTGCCGGGGGTGCGGGTGGAATTCCCACGGCCCCTGAACTCGGCCAGCCTGCACCCCACGAGGGCTCTGCTGCCGTCCAGCACACACCCCTGGGAGCAGCAGCCGGGGGTCCCCACGGACAGGGACAGGGCAGAGCCCCGAGCCAACCTCACCACCGTGTCCGACAAGCGGCTGCAAATCCACAACCCCCTGTACCCGGTGACAGAGAGCTCCTACAGCGCCTACGCCGTGATGTTCCTGTCCCTCATCGTCTTTGCCGTGGGCATCATCGGCAATCTCTCCGTCATGTGCATCGTGTGGCACAACTACTACATGAAGAGCGCCTGGAACTCCATCCTGGCCAGCCTGGCTTTCTGGGACTTCCTCATCCTCTTCTTCTGCCTGCCTGTGGTCATCTTCAACGAGATCACCAAGAGGAGGCTGCTGGGGGATGTGTCCTGTCGCATCGTGCCCTTCATGGAGGTAAGGGGCTGCACAGGGTCCTGGAGGGGCCAAGGGCTCAGCTCCTCTCTTCCCTCTTGCTCTGGGGCTCTCTGTGCTGCTGGTGGCCTGGCACAAGGGTTGTGCACCAGAGAGCCCACCATGAGGCACAGCAGGGAGCTGAGGGACAGTCCCAGCAGTGCCCTTCCCTTTGCCTCTGCCCCAGGCCATTCCTCAGGCTCTGCAGCCAAGCACCAACCCTGCCAGGGCTGGGAGGAGCCCACCAGACCCTCTGGTGTCCAGCCAGCGTGGTGACTTCTGTCCCCAGGGTCCCTCCATTTGTCCATCCCACTCCCAGCCTGACCCCCACGAACCTGGGGGCTCAGCCCCACAGCGTGCTGACCCACAAACTGGCCACTGTGGGCTGCTGAGGGTGGCCCTGGGGGCTGCAGGTGGGCAGCACTGGGGTGGGACAGCCCAGGAATTGGGTTTGGGACCTGGGATCTGTGTTTGTCCTCAAGGCTCACGTGTGACAGGTTGGCCATGCCTGGGGAGAGCCAGGCACCCACTGAGAAGGCCACAGGGATGGCACACAGAAGGGTGGCAGGAGATGGCAGAATGAGCAAAAATGCCCCAGGTGGCAGGGTTTGGAGTGATCCTGCTCCTGCGCTGGAAACAAACCCTTGCTGTGGACATCTCCCATCCTCAGGGCAGCCTGGGGTCCAGCTGCAGCCCTCTGTCCCCATATGGGACAGATCCAACCTGCCTGTGCCTATTCTGTGGGGTCAACGCCCAGTTTATCAAAGGGTACAAAGACCTGGAACTGCTCAGAGGTCACTGGAGACCCTCTCAGGCATGGTCAGACCAGATGGGGTTCAGAACCTGCCTGTCCCACGGAGCATCCACCCCAGTGTTCAGGGCCCCCAGCTGCTCTGTGCCCCACTGGCAAAGGGACAGTCACCTCCCTGTGCCCCAGTGCCTTTGTGCAGGCTCTGCAGTGGCACGGGGGTCCCTGTCTCTTCACAGGGTCTCTGGCTGTGCACAGCCCTAGCAGGGGATTCCAGCAATGCCACAGGTCCTCTGGGTGCATGGTGATGCACCCACACCTGGATGTCTTGTTGGGCACAGCCCAGCATGGGAATGTGGTATTTGCTGGGGGAGCTGTGCACCCCCTTTGCTTTGCTAAGTCCCTGCTCAGCAGGCAGGAACTGCTCCTTTCCAAAGCCCAGCCCAGCCCATCCTCTCACTAAATGGAGTGTTTGCCCCATCCCTGTCCTCCACCACAGGCTTCTGTCACTGCAGTTGGGTGGACTCAGGGAGGGGCACCCAAGCAGGCTCAGTGCCCTGGGGAAGGATGGGAAGGGCAGGGTGATGTCCCCAAAGCAGACCCCGTCCTGAGGAGGATCTGCCATGGGTTCCCTGTCCTTCTCCCTGTGAGAGAACCCTGGGGGTGGCACCACCAGGCACAGGGATTCAGCTGCCCCCGGGTACTCCTCGGACAGCTCGGTCCAGGGGGAGGGACAGGAACGGTGGGATGTTGGTGCTGCCAAAGGACGAGCATGGCACAGACTGGGAAGGATGATCCTGGTGTGGGGGCTGCTCCTGCTCTGCCCCCCAGAACCTCACCCTGTGCTGCCCTCCTGCCCCTTAAAGCATGGGCAAAAAGGGGTTCCCTCAGCTGCAGGGAGCCTGGGTGGGAGCCACAGGCACGACAGAGACAGATCCCTGGCAACGGGTCAGCCATGAGAGGGGAACCCCTCTGCAGACCAATGGTTCCTGTCTGGAAGGACCTTGAGTGGTTGAGGCCACTGTGAGAAGTGAATCTCCTGGCCTCACTTTGCAGCTGCTCCCATGCCTTGGGGGTGGGCACAGAGAGGTTTTGGGAGCACAGCTGGGATCCTGAGGACAGTCCATGTGCTTGGGCTGACCAGTGGCACCAGCTGCATCCCTGCCAGGGCACTGAAGAAGGATGCTCCATAGGACCAAAGGGACCAGGAGAGACAGAAGAGCCTGTCGAAGGGTGTAGGGGGAGGAGGCAGCAGCACAGCAGCATCAAGAGCTGCAGGAGCCAGCAAGGGAACTGGGCCAGTGTGGTGGGTGCTGCCTGTGGGGCAGAGCAGGGTGCTGGGTGCCCAGGATGGCTCTGGGCTTTGGGCAGAGGAGCTGGGACATGCTGGGAGGTGATGTTGGGTCCAGGATGCTGGTGCTGGGCTGGTGTCCTGATGCTGTGCCTGGGAAGATGCTGCTGTGCATCACCAATGGTGCTGCTCCATGCTGGCATCACTGTGCTGGTCATCAGCTGCTGAAGGGACCAGCCCAGGACCCAGGAAAAGGCTAAGGGGGCAGTGTTCTGGGCTGCTCCCCAGGCACCACGTGGAGCCCTGGGATGTTTCCTGAGTGCTGGGAAAGTCTTTCAGCATAGGGTGATGTTTGATGGCTTCGTGAGGCCAGGAATGGCCACAGCACTGGGGCACCAGCATGTGACTCTGCCATCGTCCTGGCCAAGGGCTGCAGGACTTGGCTCCCAGCTCTGGGCCTGGGACTGGGAATGCTGATCGTGACCCTCAGTGCCTGGCCAGCCCTTCCAGAGCCACAGCGATTCCTCTGCCTCCTTTGGCCTCCTCCTCTGGCAAAGGGGATGTTTTTCCTGCCATTCTCAATGCAGCGGAAATTGCCCCAAGCTGATTTGGGACAATGGTGCCTTCAATCCTCTTGGCCTGTCCGGGGAGAGCAGGGCAGGGCCAGCCAGTGTGGGGGGGCCTTGGGAACCCTGGGAAGGTGCTGGAGGGTGTGATGGTCCCTGCTTTTCCTCTCCAGGAGCCATCCAGAATAGAGGAAGAGCCTGAGGAACAATCCTGCTGTTCCCACTTTGGCTGGATGCACTGACAGACATCCAGCAAAGCTTCTTCCTTCTGCAGAAAAGGGAGCTGGGCAGGGCCTATGGGTCAGGGGACCTATTTATCCACTGTTCTTTCAGAAGTCACAGAAAAGTGACTCCAACCCTGGGATGCAGCCACAGGCTGTGACCTCCCTTACAACCTTGAAAAAGGGGTTGTGGTCTTGGGTAGCCAGGGGTTTGACAGGAGCCTGGTAGAGCCAACCTCCTGGTGATGTCCCCACATCAGGGCTCACCTGTTCTGCCTCCTCCCTCGCTAGGTATCATCACTGGGAGTCACCACCTTCAGCCTCTGCGCCCTGGGCATTGACAGGTTCCACGCAGCCACCAGCCCCCAAGCCAGCACCCGGCCCATCGAGCAGTGCCAGTCCATCATTGCCAAGCTGGCTGTCATCTGGGTGGGCTCCATGACACTGTCGGTGCCAGAGATCCTGCTATGGCAGCTGGCTCAGGACACGTCACCCGTGTCCGGCGTGGTGACGGAGTACTGCACCATGAAGCCCTCGTCCAACCTGCCCGAGTCTGTCTACTCGCTGGTGCTCACCTACCAGAACGCTCGGATGTGGTGGTACTTTGGCTGCTACTTCTGCCTGCCCATCCTCTTCACCATCAGCTGCCAGCTGGTGACCCGTCGCATCCGCGGCACTGCCAAGAGCGAGTGCCGGGGCACCAAGCACGGCCAGTGTGAGAGCCACCTGAACTGCACCATCATCGCCCTGACCATCATCTACGGGCTCTGCACCACCCCCGAGAACGTCTGCAACATCGTGGTCGCCTACATGTCCCCCGACATGTCCAAGCAGACCTTGGACCTACTCAACCTCATCAACCAGTTCTTCCTGTTCTTCAAGTGCTCGGTGACACCTGTCCTGCTCTTGTGCCTCTGTCGTCCCCTGGGCCAGGCCTTCATGGACTGCTGCTGCTGCTGCTGCGAGGGCTGCGGCCCCGACACCACCTCCAGCGAGGGCAGCGCCGACAGCAAGCTCAAAACCGAGATGTCCTCCTCCATCTTCTTCGACAAGCCCCGGGAGACACCCCCACCCCTCCTGGCCCTTGGCACCCCATGCTAAGTGCCACTGGGGAGCTGTAGAGATCATTCCACCACCTCCTCCCAAGACCAAACGTTGTTTTGCCATTAGTGCCCGTGTCTGGATGTGGAGCAAGCAGAAGAGACGGCTCAGGGCGCTGCGCCGTGGGCTTCAAACCCAGCATTGGGCAGGTGGGGCTTGAAACCCTGTGGCTACATCGATGACCTTCTTGCCTCTGCCCAAAGGCCAATGAGGACATCAGCACCCTCCCATCCCAGCTGCCTGGCTGGGCTCCGTGGGGTTGCTGCTCTGGAGATGGAGTTGTGCCGGAAAGGTCTCATCTGAAACCACAGGTGGTGGCCATGGTGGCTCGCAGAGGACACAGCAAACACAAACTGCCATTGTCCTGCCCCCTCCCCTCCTGCCAGCCCCTCCACAGTAGCAGAAGGTCCCAGTGACTGTATCCCATGGATCCAAGCCGTGCCCTGTATGAGCTCAATAAACCAGTAACCTAGAGCACATCGTACCTGCAGCCGCCAGCACTGCTGGGCTGAGCCCCAGGAGCCCCTTGAAGGGCTCTTCCCTAAACCTGGGGGGCTCTGGGGTGGGCATGGACAGCTGAGGGGGCATGAGGGCAGAGAAACAGCTGTGCCAGGGCAGGCAGCAGCTAGGGGAGATGAGGAAAGGCCCCTTTGCCCCCTCCCCCTGGGGTGATGCTGAGCAGTGCCTGTGGGAGGGTACCCTCTGAAGCATCAGGCTTGAGGTGGTTTGTAGGACTTGAACTGGTCCCAGTAAAGCCCAGCCAACCCAGCACTGGGTTGCAGTGCCCCACAGCCTACAAGGCACTGGTTCCCCACCTGCATTATGCAGGACCAAGGTGTTGTGCAGTGCCTGGGGGGCATGTGGGACCACCACTCCCAGCACCCCTTGAGGTGAGCGCATCTCACCCAAACCACCCCATGGAGAGCTCCTGGCCCTCACCCACCTGCCCACTGCAGGGACAGGATTGTCCTGGGAAGATGGTTTCAGGACATCAGCTTTTCCAACCCCACAACCACCCCCTGCCCACGGCTCTTATATGGGGGGTGGGCTATAGGAGGGTGGGGTGGCAGGGGTGGCTCGTGGAGCAGCCGGGGCTATGGATCTGCCTGAGGGCAGGCTGGTCATGGCAGCCCATCCACGGGAGCTGTTAGAGCTCCTTGTCCCAAGCGCTGGCAGCCGCCCCAGCCCCCGAAATGCCGGGGCAAGGGAGACGGTTGCTACGGGCAGTGAAAGCGAGGGGCTCACTGTGGGCTTTGTGCACAACACCCACCGGGCTCTGCTCGGGCTTTGCTTTCACGGCCCCGTTTCCAGGGAAACAAAAGCCCCAGTTTTCTTCTGAGAGCACAAAACTGGGTTTTTCCTTTCATCCTCCTCCCCCCCTAACCCAAGCACTGAGTCCTACAGCTTGGGAGAAGAGGGGTCTCATCCTGGCATGGTGATAAAGGGAGGCGCAGAGCCCAGGTCGTGTCTCCACTCCTGTATGTCCCCTCGAGGCAAGCGGGGTCCCCACGGGGGTTCGGTGGCAGTGGGGGCAGTGGGGGGGCGGCATCTCTCATGTGCCTGGTCCACGTCGCTCAGTGCTGAGCCTGGGCCAAGGGAGAACAAAGCTGGGCTTGTCCTGGGGCTGGATGCGTGGGGAGGGGAAGCGCGGGCGGGGGGCAGGGGAGGTGCAGGCAGCACCATCACCATGGGCCGTGGCAGCACGTGGCCCCACAGCAGGCAGAGCACCCCAAGGGCTGGGCTGAACCTCAAGCCTGTTCCCAGCCTGCTGCCCGGGCACCTGCCAGGCACAGGGCACAGCAGGGCAGGCAGGGGGTCATTCTCTGGAGCGGAGAGACCCCAACAACAATGGCCATGGCCCCCAAGGGATTTGGGGCAGGGGGACTCCAGCAGGAGGAGGAGGGGGCAGGAGTACTGCAGCCCCTCCCTGCTCCAAATCCAGGCAGGCAGCAGGGCCCTGCAGCAGTTCTGGTACATGACAGGGACAGAGGAAGATCCAGCAGCAACAGGGACACAGGAAGGTCTGACAGCAACAGTGGCCACAGATGGAGTCTCCAAGCTCATCTTGGCACCCAGGCCAAGGAAATGAGGCCTCCAGAGCCATCAGAGGTGGCTCCAGCCCCTCCTGGGTGAGCATGACCACAACAGATGCCCAGTGCTGCCAGGGGGACAGGGACCCCCATCCTGGCAGGGCCCTGAGGGATGGGTGGCAGAGCTGATGAGGTATTAACAATGGTGAAGAATTAACATGACTGCAACCACACCCCCAACGCAAAATTGTTAATTTATTATTAGGAGGCAAAAAAAATTATACAGTTACAAGAATCATTTCCCAACAGAGGTCAAATCTGAGCCAAAATATCTCTTAAAAAAAAAAAAAGGCGGGAGTGGGGGGTGACAACACTTTACAAGTCATTAAATTAAAAAAAAAAAAAAGAAACAAAACCAAAAGAAACCTCTCTTTGTGCAATTCTGCAAAAACAAGAACAGAAGATAAACCCCTGGCCTGACACCCCAGAGCTGAGTGGGAAGAGGCTGAGAGGGGCCCTACAGCCCTCCCAGCCACTCCCACCCCGTGCCCCAGCCCCACAGTGGGACTGGCAGCTGCCTCCCCCTTGCACACCCACCCTCCAGCGGCCTCCCAGCACAGCTGAGTCCTCAAAAACTGGCCCCAAACAATCTGGCTGGGCCCTCAGGCTGCACCTGCAGAGCCCCAACAAATCATCACACAGCACAGACGGCCACAGCCTTCCTCACCCCCCAAAACCTCCCCTCATCCTCCCACCACCTGCAGACAAGGACCCAACTGTGGTCCCCACAAGCCCCACTGACCTCTGCCCCACAGCTCCCATGTCCCCCATCCAGGGCAGCAGAACAGAGGGTGGCACAGGGAGCAGGGAATGGGGAGCAGGGCACAGGGGGCAGGCATTGGAGAGCAGGGAATAGGAAGCAGGGCATGGGGAGCAGGGAATGAGAAGCAGGGAGCAGGGAGAAGGCACAGGGAGCAGGGAATGAGGAGCAGGGCATGGGGAGCAGGGAATAGGGAACGTGGCATGGGGAGCAGGGCACGGGGAGCAGGGCATGGGGAGCACTTCCATGGCTCTAGTGAGCAGTGCTGAGGGTGCACAGATGCTCAGAGTGTGTCACCAGGTACCTCCATGTGTCCCTCCCTCCCTGGCATCCCCAGAGGATGTCCCCAGCCAGAGCAGAGCCAGCAGCCCCAGCCAGGCACAGGCGATGCCATTTGGCACATGGGGAGCCAGGGCAGCCACCCCAAGAGGCTACAGGGGGCTGAGCCAACAGTGGAGCAGCTGAGTGGCAGGAGCCAGCCCCCTGTGCCCCCAGGGACTGCTGGCATTGCTGGGTCCCCTGCACTGGCACCAGTCCCACAGATCAGCCCACCCCGAGCACCCAGGCTGGGCAGTGGGCAGAATTCGGCACAGGCACAGGAGCAGGGGACATGTGGGGCAGGGGGACAAGTGGCCCTGGGCCCCAGGGAGGGGTTGGAGCAGTGGCACATGAGCCAGAGGAAGGGGGGGAGGCTGACTGCAGTGGCTTGTGACTAATCCCTGTCCCCTGGAGGGGCGAGGAGCCCAGGGGCAGCATCATCCCAACCCCCAAACCCTGCCCATAGCGCTGGAGCCTAAGGCAGGGCATGGTGGGCACCTTCCAACACCCCCAGGGTGGTCTCTGCCTGGAGGCAGTGACAGGACACCCAGGAAAGGGAAGATGGAGCCCCAGGGGACCTGCCTGTCCCATCCCCAAGAGCTGCCTTCTGCTACCACCCTCCTCTTCTTCCCAGCACTGACCCTTGGCTGGCATTGGGGAGCCCCAGCTTTCCTACTGCTCACAGGGCCCAGTTTAGTAACAGCACTATCCCTTAAATTAAAAAATTAAAATATATATACATATATATATACTGTATACACAGACAACAACAGAACAGTGCCAAAATGGAGGAAGAGAGGGAAAGAGGGGAGGGGAGGAGAGGAGAGGTGAGGAGAGAAGGGCAGTCGGACATCTTCTTTACAATAAAAACAAGGACTCTGCCCCAACATGAGCAGGGTCTGGGGTCCCCTAAAAATACCCATCTAGAGAGAGAGCTGGAGGGACAGAGCAGGAGAGAGGGGCATGGGCTTGTACAATGGCATCTTCCCAATCCGAGCCAAGCCCGCGGGATCTCAGCTTCGCCTGGACTTCGAGTGCTGGATAAGCCACTGTAGGGTGATGTCTGCAGAGGCAAGGGGACACTTACAGCCTCTCCCCGAGCTGTCACCCCCTCCTGTACCTGGGCAAACACCTGGGGCAAACACAGGCTGCCCTGCCCCACTGCACCCCCAGCCCTCGGCACTCACCGATGTTGTCCTTTTCTTTGCAGGAGATGGAATAGCAACAGATCTCTCGGTCCTGGATGGCAGAGAGGTTCCTGGGGGAGAGGAGCAAGTGTTGGCTGCAGAGCCTGGGATGTGGGGCAGCCCTGGGAGACACCTCTGGGCAGCCCTTGAAGAGGGCTCCAAAGTAGGGCACACTGAAGAGGCAGCGACTCCCTTGGAGCTGCACGTGGGTCAGAAGGGGCACCAGCACCCCGTGCATGAGGGGCAGAGGTGTTTGGGAGGGCTGTCATGGGGCAGGAGGGATGAGATCCCACAAAATTTCACAGCTGCCCTCCAGCTCTGCAGCCAGATGGGGCAGGGAGGTTTTGGGAGCAGCACAGGGCTGGCAGCATGGGCACTGCATATGTGCCCATGGTCCAGGGGTGCTACAAGGAATGGCTGGAGGGGATGAGATGCTGAGTCAGTGCAGCATCCCAGATCCCCTCTGTGGGGGTGGGCAGGAGCAGCATCAGAGGCCACATGCTGGCATGGCAAAGGGTGAGGGACAGGAATGTGGATGTTGTCACACACCAGAGCAGGGTCCAACCCCCAGGGCTGTCGGGTGAGCAGTGCCTATGCCTTGAGTGGTGCAGAGGGTGACTGGAACAGCATCCCCAGGGAACACAGCTCCAGCACCCACCGTGATACCCCCGGGGAGCCCAGTCCCACTGTCCAGTGCAGTACCCACGGGGAGCCTGGTCCCACTGCCCAGCACCACGCTGTGCCAGGCCCACACGCCACCGTGTGGCACGCAGGACCCAGTCCTGGCACCGGCAGCTCCAACTCCTCCTTGTCTCCACAAGGTGTCACCTCAGATATCCTCAGCTACCCATCTTCCCTGCCAGCCCTCTCCAGGCACCACAATGCCACCCCAGATGGGTGACTGTGCTGGTGGGGACGTGGCAGAACGGGGGGGGGTCACACTGTGTCACAGCCCCACCAGCAGACTTACATCTTCTCAATGAGCTCCTTCTCATCCAAGGCACCGGGCAGGTCCCGCTTGTTCCCCAGGACGAGGACCTGCAGGGTGGGACAGGGGACACCTCAAGCTCCCGGCTGCCAGACCAGGAACCTGCTTCTGCCACCAAGAAGCAGAGCCTGTTTGTGATGTAAGACAGCCCTTGCCACTCCACCAGGATGTCCCAGGCAGAGAAACCCCCTTCAGCAGCAATCAGGAGGCAGAGCACTTCAATTAACTGCCTTAATTAGCCTGTGTACAGCATCTCCTAAGTACTCTCTACTCCCAGTGCAGAGATGGCCCCGCAGAACACCCTCCCTGAAGGGCACCAGCACCTCTTGTGCCATCTGGGATGCTCCCCCAGGAGCCTGTCGCTGGCTTTGAGCAAAAAGTCAAGTGAAATGAATAAACCAGCAGAGGAAGCTGTGGATGCCAGGCAGAACCCGCCCCGAGGCAGCCAGCACAAACCAGCAGCGCCTGTTTGCACCAGCCCCTGATCCCTCCTGCTTTCAAGGCTTTTCACATCCACAAAGGCACTCTCAGACTGTGCAAGGAAAATAACCAGCCGGCAGGACTGGTTTGTCCTTCCGGAGCACCCACGCGACTGTCACCTGATAGGGGTAGTGCTGAGGCTGTGGCCACTGCCCAGGGGGAGCCAGGGCCCTGCAGCAGCACAGGATGCACCTACTCCCTGTTTCAATCAGAGGCTTGCTCCCAGAAGAGGGTGTTTAGAGGGCTAAACTGCAGAGTGGTATAGCAGCTTAATTTAGCTGGCAGTGGATTTTTGGGATCTCTGGCAAGATCCTCAGTTAGCTCTTTTCAGAGGGTGCTGATTTGGGGTGCTCTGTACACATCCCACCCCAGCACATGCCATGTGCCTCACCCTGCACCATGTCCCACTTCCTGCACATGTCACAGCCCAGCAGCCTCTCCCAGGAGACAGGACCTTAATGTCACACCATAAATTAGGTGCAAATCCATGTGAGAGGACAGATTGCACACGTGGGGGTCTGGTCTGCGCTCCCTGCCCTAAAGCTCTCTCTGTTGCTTGGCCCAGAAAGTTCCCTCAGGAGTGCACTGGGAAAGGGACCCCCCTCCAAAGAAAGGGGATGCCCTCCCTGAATGTGCTCTGCAAGCCCTGGCAGTCCCCAGCCTTGGGATGAGGAGTGGCTGTGGGACCAACTGAGGCAGCAGCTCACCGGGATGCCTTGGAGCTGCGGCTTATCGAGCAGGTTGTGCAGTTCGTTCTTGGAGGCCTCTATCTTCTCCTGGTCAGCAGCATCCACCATGTACCTGCAAGGGAAGGGACAGCCCTGAGCACAGGTGCCCAGGTCCCCATGCCCTGGTGCTGTGCTTGAGGTCTGTGCCACCCCAGGTCTCCTCCCATGGCATCTCACTGCTCCCACTAGAGACTGGGTCAATGCAGGGAGGTAGTGGGTAACAGATCCTTCTGGCAGGAGCCCTTTTCCCAAGGACAGCTGTGGGGCTGAGAGCCCCTCATGTCTCCCAGGGGAGTGGGAGACCACCCTGCCCCTGTCCCTGCAGGTGTCCACCTGCTGACAGCAGGAGCAGGCTGGGCAAGGGAAGCCTGGGCAGGAGAAGCTGCAGGACACACATTGTCCCCAAGCACCCAATGAAGCTCATGTGCACATGGCAGCTCCCATGGAGATACCCAGGAGAGAGGACAAGTGGAAAAGGCAAGAGGAGCTGATGATGGAGAGGAGACATAGACCCAAGATGAGGAAGGACCTGCTTGTCCCATCGATGGGTAATTTTGGGAGGGGCCATGGGGAAACTGGAAGTGAAGCCAGCAGTCAGCAACGCTGCTCTGAGCAGAGAGGGAGATTTGGGGAAGCATTTCACTCTTACAGGCTGACACTCATCCTGCAAAGGATGTCATTGAAGCCAAAACACTGTGTGAGGAACTAATCAAAGTAGCCTTGATTTCAAAGACCAAGAAGCTGGAAGAGAAGAAGTGAGAAACACCATACAGCTCATCAGGCCTTGGGGTGCTATTTAAAAATAGGAAGAGACCTTTAACTACTGAAGTGCCTAACACAGGAAAATGGGAACAGCTGTGACAACACCCCCAGGCACTGCCCCAAGCCATTGGCATGTGGGGCAGGTGGGAGGGCAGAGGGCAAGGGGACATGACACAGCTCGAGGAGGGCAGACGGGAGCATGACTTGGATGCTGACAGGTCCTTTCATTCCCTCTCAACCATGTGAGCCAAAATTATGACACAATGGAAGGAAGCAGCAAAAGGAGTGAAAAGATAGATTTTGTCATTTCCAGCAAAGCTCATTGTAATAAAAAGTGTCGAGGCCATGTCCCACCATGGTGACAATCAGCAATGGTGGGAGCAGACCCCACTGTCCCAACATGTAGGACAAGCAGTCCCCAACTCTTCCTTACCTGCCAAGGCTTACAGTTGGAAAGGGCAGCACAGAACCAGCCCTCCAAATCCCAGGGCATGATCAGCTGGGGAAGATCCCATAAATCTCATTTTCTGACTGGGTTTAAGTAATCCCAACATGGTCTCCTGTGGTAAGTATTTGACCTTTGGAGCAGGACTGGGTTTAAGTAACCCCAGTGTGGTGTCTCAGGATCAGTATTTGGCCTTTGAAGCAGGCAACCTGCTTCCCATGAGCACCTTGCCATGCTCACCTCGAGCCTGAACTCCCTGGGATTGCTTTCACTGCAGCATTTGCAAGCAGAGGCCGTGCAGGGACATTCAGATTTGCCGGCTCAGTAGCAGGAGTTGCACTGAGACTCCTGCTCTCAGCACAAGATTTATCTGGCAGCACAGAAACACCCCAGCCTGGAAATCAGCCTCTGGGAAGGGCTGAGCCCCATGGCTGGGCTTTGCTCAGCCCCTGCAGTGAGCAGCCAGCACAGAGGACACATGGAAGCCTGGAAGGGTAAGATTTGAGGAACAGTGATGTTGGAAGGGAAGGGTCTGCCACAGTTGGTAGGACCTGGCTGCTCTACACCCAAAAAGCCCATGGGGGCACCAGTTCCTGGGGGAAGCATTTGGAGAAAAAGAAGGCTCAGGGAGGAACCTTCTCACTCTCTCCCACTCCTTGACAGGAGGGTGGAACCAGGTGGGGGTCAGTCTCTTCTCCCAGGTAACAAGTGACAGGACCACAGGAAACGGCCTCAAGTAGCACCAGAGGAGGTTTAGATGGGATATTAGGGAAAATTTCTTCTCTGAAAGGCTGGTCAGGCACTGGAACAGCTGCCCAGGGCAGTGGTGGAGTCACCAACCCTGGAATTGTTTGAAAAACATCTGGGGGCATGGTTTAATGGTGAACACAGTGGTGCTGGGTTAACAGTTGGACTTGATGATCTTAGAGGGCTTTTCAGCCTTAATAATTCCATGGTAATTCAGTGATTCCAACTCCTGACACAGGTGTCCATCTCCCCGGGATACTCACACAATGGCACTCACTCCGCGGCAGTATCGCTCCCACATGCTGCGGAACCGTGGCTGCCCACCGATGTCCCAGAGCTGTGACAGGGACACTGTGGTTACTCTGGTGGCCTGGCCAGTACCCCAGTGTCCTGCCCATCACCCCACAGCCCTGCCCAAGACCATCCCTTCAGCTCAGACCCGAGGAGGAAGCTCCTGACTCGATAAGGCAAGGAGATGCCTCAGGAAGGGCAGCTGTAGGATGCTAGACCCCTCTGCAGTGTGGTTCTGCTGGCATGGAGGGACCTCCTGGCCTAAGCTGGGTGCTCCTCCCCATGCCCACTGCACCTCCTGGCCTTTCCCTGAGGCATTTCCCATCTCAGAACACTCTCAAAAACATTCCTGCAGCAGCCAGAGATCCCCAGCCATCTTTTCAAGCACATCCCACAGCTATTTCCCAGTCCAACCCAGGGCCCTTGAATGATGCAAAGGGGCAGAACCTTCCTCTCCTTTTGCTCCCAAGGCAAACACCACAACTTCAAGGTATGACCCCAGCACTCCCACCCTCAGCAAGGTGACGACATCCATGAGCCCTCCACCAGCAAGCCAGAGGTATAAGGAAACCTCCAGCACTGCAGCCTACACTGCACAAGTCTGGATCTCCTACATCCCTTCTCACCACCTCTTCTGCAGGACCCTAACAGGGCAGATCTTCCACTTCCAGATGGCAGAATCACAATCCCTGGAAGTGTTTGAAAACCATGTGGATGTGGCACTTGGGAACATGGCTTAGTGGTGAACATGGCAGTGGTGGGGGAACAGTTGGACTTGATAATCTTAGAGGGATTTTCCAACCTTAACAATCCTAGGATTCTTTTCTATGATTCCCAGAGGCAGCTGCAGTCCCTGGAATCCTTCAACCCCCAGCAAAAGAGCCACTAATCTCCCTTCCCTCCACCTTTCATCCCAAGAGCCCTCACCAGCAGTAACACCTGCATCTTACCTTTATGGTAACATTCCCCTTGGTGATCTTCCTCATGTTGAAGCCCACTGTTGGGATCATGTCTTCATTGAACTGTCCTGACTGCAAGGAACAAGGTGAAATAGCGTTAGGAGACAGAGGAATGTGGCCATCCTGCCCACCCTAGCTGGGCACCTACACTGTCCCCTTGCCCTGCAGTCCCAGCAGTGATATGGCATTTTTGGGGCAGGAGACAGGAGTTGCCATGGCCCTTCCCCTGCTGCCTCCAGCAGCCTCCCTGGGGTTCAGATCAGGTATATTGCCTGTCAGTGCATCCTAGAGGGAGGCCACACTGTGGAATGCTGGGGAGCCAATGGAGAAGAGGGTTTGTTAACCAGGATAACACAGCCATAACACAGGGGATTTTGGCCATCAGTGCCAGAACCCTGCAGGAACCAGTAACCATGGCCAAACTCATCCTAGCAGCTCTTAAAACCTCAGTTTCTTGAGGTCTTTTCTGGGTTTTCTCTTAGTTAACACAAACCTCAAAATGGGAAGGCAATTTTATGCTATTTTCTCATAAGCAGATTTTTGTGCCTGGTTGAGCCAACGGCTCCTCCAGACCCACCACATCACCAAGTCCCCAGGGTTTTCCTGACCTCTTCCAGTGCCTCTGCAATACACACTGCTTCCCTTTTTCATTTCCCTTTTGCATCCAACAGCAAAACTCAGCAGCCAAGGGGTGTCCAGACCATGCTGCACCCAGAAACCACTGTGGGGAACGGCAGGGAAGGGTGTGGGGAGTAAGGGGAAGCAGGCAGGGATCCACAGGGGACTGAGGTTCAATACACAACTTGGCTTTATGAAATTAAGAAATTCACAGGCTTTGATCAGCAGGCACAGAGAGCAATTGCTGAAGAGCTCTTGGAAGCTGCAGGCACCTCCCTCGGGGATCCCAGACCACATCACGGGATCTGCTCTCTGTGCTAAAGCTACTCAAGACATGGTTCAGGGGGATGGGAGCTTATTCCAGGAAGGGATGGGTGCAAGAGCCAGAAGACACCTCTTCTTTCCTCCATGGGTGGGAGAGTATGAGTGGGGCACAGCCTTGCTCCCTGCCCCAAATCCTTCCCCGACAGCAGTGCCTGCCTCCACAAAAACCCAGCTGAGCTGTCCAAAACAGGCCAGGCTGGGAATGAGACACATTGTTGTCCAGGATGGCTTGCACGTGGTCCCTGCTGTCCCAGCACCCACAGAAACATCCTCAACGTGCTGCAACATGCTCAGCTCCTCCTGCATCAGCTGCTCTCTGAAAGCAACTCTCAGTGGTGGAAATACAGTGTCCTCTCTTTCCTCTCCAACTATCCCTGTGCACCTTTGGCACATCTTCAGCTCCCTGCAGGATCCAGCCATCCACAGCTCCACTACCAGGAAAGCAGAGATAACCCAGCTGACAAACCTTCACTGGACACATCCTTTCCCCAAATTTTGGTTGTGCAATGGACACAGCATCCGTGCTGACCCTGGAGATGCTACCAAGCCACACCAATCGCTTGGGAAAGTGATTCCACCAGGATGCACAAAAATCCTTGCAGGCAAGATGGATTTTGTGGCTACAGCTGGCAGATCAGGTCTTTCCAGGCTCCAGTTCATTACTGGTTTTGCCAGGGTTCCCACAGCACTCTGCCCAGACCGCTCTGCTTCTTTGCTCTGCCTGGAAAGCAATTGACCCAACACTTCCAGTTGGGTTACTGGGAGAGGTGGCCAGGATTCAGCTTTTGCAGGGGTAAGCAGTGTCCCCAGCTCATGCTGAGCCCCATCCCCTGCCACATGCACATGGACATCACATCACTTGCCACTTCAGCACCATCCCCTGCTCAGCCAGAGCCCAGGACCTCAGCTCAATGGCACATGCAAAGAAGCCACCTCAGTGTCCACGCTCAGCCACCAGCTCTGGTGAGCAGCGTGCAGGGCTGAGGTTGGCCAGGTCCTGCTCTTCCCCGTGGCCAGGCAGCCTTCACACTGTGCCACCAAAGGATGACATCAAACTGATGTAACCTGCTCCAGATAAATCACTGCTGGCTGTTTTGCAGCCCCGTTCCCCAGGGATCAGAGGTGACAGCACCAGAAGCCTGACCCCTTGGCCTATGAAGTTGTGTCTCCACCAGACCATGGCTCTCCGTGGGGCAGAGGCAGCAGCCCAAAGCACCTCAGGTTGGGTGTCT
Organism: Xenops minutus; assembly: GCA_035221455.1. Classification (NCBI taxonomy): domain Eukaryota; kingdom Metazoa; phylum Chordata; class Aves; order Passeriformes; family Furnariidae; genus Xenops; species Xenops minutus. The sequence continues at coordinate 1,228,490 of JAWWEE010000069.1, read as the reverse complement.
CCCACCAGTGCCTGGACCATTTCAGCTTGGCATTCCTGGAGGCATCTCCTGACATGTGGCACTTGAGGTCCTGCCAAACCCTGTCCAAGCTCCAACCTGGAGGGAAACTCAAGCCATTTCTCACCTGTAACCTCCCCATCTACTCTCCTCAACCAGCTCTGTGCCCAGCACAGCGGGGGAGTGCCTGGCAGCCAGAGCTTTGCTTGCTCTTCCATGGCTCTTCCAGCTCCTCTCCAGGAGTCCAGCCCTGTGGCACAGGCTCCCATCCCCAGCACATCTCCATCATCAAGCCAAGTCATGACAGCCTCACTGACAGACACTTGACACTGGGTACCCCATTCAGATAGGAAAAAGCCAAATTCAAACCAAGCCTTTACCCTTTGACTGTGGGTTTCCAGCTCTATGGGGGTCTGAGTACCACAGGGCACCTATGGCATGGTGCCCCATGCCCTGCAGAAGGCACTGGAGGGTACAGGGCTGTCCCTGAGAGCAGCACAGCGCTCCCAGGGAACCCAGGGAACTGGGAAGAGGGGCTGCCACCTGGGGCCAGGCAGGATAGAGCTACCTCAGGGGCTGGCAGCAAGAAGGAAGTGCCACAGGGGTCTGAGAATGAGACAATCCCAACTCTTGCCCCAAATCCTCAGCAGGCTTTGAATTCAAAACTTTCGAGTAGAAGGCCATGAGCATGGTTGGGAAACCCACAGGCCCCCCCTGGCCCTCCTCCCTGCAATGCTACTGCAGCTGAAACAGGCTGTGCTGCCCTCCCTGACCCCATGGCCCCATCTCAGAGCACTGGGTATCTGCAGCAAAAATGGGATCCAGGGACAGCAGCCAGGCCATGCCTGTGCTGACCCAAGAGCCCAGGTGACACTGGCATGGCCAACACCACTGTAAGCCCACCAGAGCCTGGCAGGACCATCCACCCCACTCCCTGCAATGCAGCTAATGGACATATTTTAAGAGCACAGTACCACTGAAGCTCAGTTTTTTTTAAAAAAATTAGGTTCCTCAGATGAAAGGGAAAATCCTTGGGCTGCTTTTGCTTCTCCAGCACTGCATCACAGCCCAAAGCAGGCTGGACAGCAGTGCTGAGGCTGCGCTGACCCAAGTCTCTGTGGGATGCTCCCAGCAGCTCCCCAAGGACAGAGCTGCAGCAATGTCTGCTCAGAGGTCATATCATGACAGACATGTCGTATCTCTGTCGGTGACAAGGACAGTGGCATCAAGGTGCTGAGGACACTGAGCTGTGTGGTGCAGTAGATATGAGTGAGGGAAGGGGTGGCATTCTGGACATCGACAGGTTTCAGAGGTGGGTCTGTGCAAACCTCGTGGAGTTCAAAATGGCCAAGTGGAAGATCTAGCACCTGTCAGGGCAATCCCAAGCATAAATCCAGTCTGGGCAGAGTATGGCTGGAGAGCATGGAGCCTGAAGAGAAGGACTTGGGGTGTTGGTGGATGAAAAGCTCAACATGCCTCAACTATGTGCATGGACACCCAGAAACCTCCATGTCCTGGGCTCATCCCACAGCATGGGGAGCAGGTGAGGGGGGTGGTTCTGCCCCTCTGCAGAGCTACCTCCAACTCTTGGGTCCCAGCATCAGAAGGATGTGGAGCACCAGGAGCAAGTCCAGAGGAGGCCACAGAGATGCTTCAAGGGAGCCCCTCTGCTCTGGACAGCTGGGACTGTTCAGCCTGGAGAAGAAAAGGCCCTGGGCAGACATTAGAGCCCCTTCCAGTAGCTAAAAGAGCCTTCTAAGAAAGATGGGGACAGATGTTTTAGTAGGGTCTGTAGTGACAGGACAAGGGGTAATGGTTCTAAACTAAAAGAGGGGAGATTCAGACTAGACATAAGGAGGACATTTTTTATAATGTGAGTGGTGATGCCCTGGCACAGGTTGCTCAGAGAAGCTGTGTCTGCTCCATCTGTGGAAATGTTCATGGTCAGGCTGGACAGGGCTTGGAGCAACCTGAACTAGTGGAAGATGTCCCTGCCCATGGCAGGGGTGTTGGACAAGGTGACCTTTAAAAGTCTCTTCCAACCAAAACCAGTCTATGATCCATTTTTCACTGTCCATTTTTCTTGGCCTATGTTAGCAGAGCTTGCAGCAGCAAGACAAGACCATGCCCCATGCAGATTCTTCTCTTCCAGAAACATGGAGAAACCCCTCAAAAAACCTACCACCATCTGCACTATGCAGCTAAAGTGCAAAGACACACCTGTGGAGGGCCCAGGTGCTGCATCTGTAAGCAGAAGGATGACAAGGCAGCATGAGGACCCACAATGACCCACCACACACTGTGGCTCTGCCAGATCCCATCAAGGGGCACATCTGGAGTTACTGGGAGAAGCAGGCATCAGAATATCTCCCTGATTCTCCTTCAGCACCTCCAGGAGCATCTCTACCTCTCCAGCAAACCCTGGAGACCTCGCAGACCAGGACCTGTACCTCCCCTCCCAAGCTCAGGCACCCAAGCACATCCTGCTGAGATGGGTCAGCTGGCCAGCAATGGGGTCAGTGGCTCTCCAGGGATGGGTGGGGGCAGGCACTGAGCTCTGCAATCCTCCAAGCCACTATGGGGACATGCCTCTCCTCTGTTGGGAGATTAGGCTACCTGCCATGGCATCCATCATCCTACCTGATGCCACATCCGAAGCTGATGTGGATCACAGAATGGGTGAGGCTGGAAGGCACCACAGTGCAATCTCCCTGCTCAAGCAGGATCATCCCAGAGCACATGGCAAAGGATTGCATCCAGACTCCATACTCTGGGCAGCCTTTTTAGTGCTTGGTCACCCATACAGTAAAGAAGTTCTTCCTCACGTTCAGGTGAAACTTCCTCTGCATCAGTTCCTGCTTGTTGCTTCTTGTCCTGTAGCTTGGCACCACTGAGCAGAGCCTGGGCCATGCTCTGACACCTCCCTGCAGATACTGACAGACACTGATGAGGTCCCCTCTCAGATTTCTCTTCTTGAGGCTGAACAGGCTCAGCTCTCTCAGCCTGTCCTTTTAAGAGATGCTCCAGTCCCCTCAGCATCTTCAGAGCCTCCACTGAACTTGCTCTAGGAGCTCCAAGTTTCCTCTTGCAGCACTGATCCTGCAGCACATTCTGAGCAGGGCTAAAGCACAGGATGGTGCCCCAGACCCTCCACCATGCAGGTCTGACACCCTGGCACCTGCAGCTCTGCTCTCCTGGAAGGCTCCAGCGCAGGTAGAACATGTGTGATGTTAAAAAGCAGAACCACACTCTCTTGTTCTAACCATGGCCTGCACCAACAGGTTTTGAGCCCCAGCACCTGCTGAGGAACACTCAACACCCTGGAGTCACCCTCCTCAGTGCCAGACTGGGGAAAGGAAAGTTAAAGCCCCCTGGCATCAGGTGTGTTTACAGCTTTCACTCCTCCTTCCAGGCAAGACTTTAAGCCTCAGCTCCCAAGAGCCAGGAAAAATAAAAATAAGCCCTGGAAAATGAAGGTCTCCTGGCCAGTAACCCAGGAGGGGTCACCCCGGATCATGGTTGCCTTCAGCAAAGCCCTTGCCTGGCACGACCACAGGTCTGATTGCTGGAGGGAACCACCCACCTCCCAGGAAACCAGAGCCCATTTTTCAGTCAGGTGCAGCTAAAAATCCTGGAAGGCAAGGACAGTGCCAAGCCCCCTAGAGCAGCTCCAGCCCCAGCATTGCTCTGAGGGATGGAAAGCACAACTTTCAGGCACAGAGACTTCTTGTGAGATCTCTCCAACAACGCCAAAATTCCATCCTTCTCAGTTTAGGCGTTTCCCCTCCCTGAAGTCAAATGACAGCCCAAAACACAAATCACAGCCATTTCCCCTTCCAACAATCCTATTGCAACACCCTAAAGCCAGGCGCCTCCAACCCTTCTCAGGCAGTTCCTGTCGAGTTGGCACTTTCTGTGTCACGCTGCTATTTCACTGTCCCCAACACCTTCTTTCCAGGATGTTTTCTTAAAGGCTGGTGCCCCTTTTTTTGTGTGCCATAAACCTTGAACTTCCCAAATATCTCAAGAGGCCAAGCTCAGCATCCTGAGCCTGACTGCCCTGCAAGGGTGTTAAACATCCCACCACAGACCTGACACACCAGCAGGCCATGGTGCCACCCTCAGCCTCCTCGAGGGCTGCTGCAATTCCTCGGAGTCCCTTAGCCAGCAATCCTTGCTAAGCAGAGAGAGTTCTGGTGCACCACGTGGGGCCTGCCTGGTACAAAGCATTTATGCACAGAAGCCAACCCCATGAAGCCCATGATGAGCCCCATCTACAGATGTGGCTTGGGAGAGGAGGAGGCACGTGGGGAACACAGAGCCGGGCAAGATGAGGCACAAACCAGCATGAGCCTGGAGCACCAAGTGGTGACTTCCAGCAGAGCAGCTCAGGAGCACGAGTGCCATCATCTCCAGCGTGAAAACGCATTTTAGGGTGTCTTTCCTCTGTCCCCAGGACACTTCGGGAAGGGTGCTTTTGTCCCTCAGCACCTGGCACCAAGGGAAACCTCTCAAAGAGCTACAAAGCCTCCAAATGAGCTGAAAACACCCTCTGAAAGCCCAGCACCTTCAAGCACCCTGAGCAAGCAGCAATAACTCGCTGTGCTTTGGAGCCACAGCATGAAACGAGCAACATGCAGGAACAAGGGAGGAGGGCAGTAGGGGAACCAGGGCAGCCAGGATCCACATCCTTCTCCCTCCATGAAACTCCTGGGGAGCAGCCCAAACCTGACCCTTCAGGATCCACCCACCTCGCAGCATTGCATCCCGAGAGAGAGCCAGAGCAACCCAAAAAGCGACAGAGGAGACTCCACCGAGCATCCCTATGGGTGAAACCACACCCTGGGCTTTGGGATCCATCTCCTGAGATGCTGCTGGAGCCAGGGACCCTGTGGAGGAGGCAGCACAGGGCTGGAGGGGCCCTGCCCTGTTCAGGTGTGGAGCATGTGCTGCTGCAGCAGCACTGGCACCCATAGGATGCTGCTGCCCGTGGGTGCTGCCCGAGGAAGGTCGCCTGGCAAACACCTCCTGCACCTGCCCCCGGGCGACGAAACCAGTGGCACAGAGCCCAGCAGGGTCATCCTGAGGCTCCCACCTGCACGTCCTGGCCCGGCGGCAGCTGGGATGATGACAAAGCTCCTGCTGCAACCGGGTACGAGGGCAGGAGCTTCCCCGGCGCCGAGGTTCCCACAATCCGGGGTGGCAACACCCACCCCGGGCACCAGAACCGGCTGCTGCCCGCTGGCAGAGCCCAGGCCAGGAAGGGCAGGGGGTTCCACGATCACCCCCCCAAGTGCCTCCCCCCTGCAGCCCCCAGCCCGCAACTCGCACTCCACGTGGCACTCGGCCCCACCCTGCACCCCCCTCCCCAAATGCACTTCCACGCTGGGCTGTGACAGGGCTGAGCCATCCTGGGGAGCACCCAAGGGGTGCAACGGGGGGCTGAAACTGGGGGTACAGCGGTGGGGGTGCAATGGGGGAGTACAATGGGGAGATGTAAGGGGAGGGTGCAATGAGAGGTGAAACAGGGGGGTGGCACATTGGGGTGCAATGGGGGGATTAAATTGGGGGATGCAATGGGGAGGTGCAATGAGGGGCGAAATGGGGGGGTGCAAAGGGAGATGC
>JAWWEE010000069.1:1192960-1222768 GCA_035221455.1 Xenops minutus | reverse complement strand
CAATGGGGGGATGCAATAAGAGGGTGCCAATGGGGGGATGCAGTAAGAGGGTGCAATAAGAGGGTGCCAATGGGGGGATGCAATGGGGGGATGCAGTAAGAGGGTGCAATGAGAGGGTGCAGCAGGGGGTGCCGCTGCCCTGCGGGGGGCTCGCGGCCCCGCCGATGCCCGGGGCTGGGGCTGTGGGTGCGGGTGCTCACCGCGATAACGTTGACGAAGGTGGTCTTGCCCGAGTACTGCAGCCCCACGAGGGTGAGCTCCATCTCCTCCTTCCAGAAGAGCGCCCGGAACCAGTCCAGCAGCTTGTTGAAGAGCGCCAGCATGGTGCGAGCCGGGCCGGGCCGAGCCGAACGGGACCGAGCCGAATGGGATCCGAGCCGGGCCGGGCCGGGCCCCGCCGAGCCGAGCCGACAAGGGGCCGAAGCGAGCGAGGCCGAGCCGGGGCGGAGCCGAGCCGAGCCAAACCAACCCAAACCAAGCCTAACCAAGCCTAAGGGAGCCGAGCCGAGCCAATCCGGGCCGGGCCGGGGGGGCCGTGGCGATGGGAGCCGCTGCAGGCCGAGCCGCCGCCGCCGCCGCCCCGGTATTGTCCGCGCCGTCCCGCAGCGCCCCCCGCGCCGGGCGCGGCCCCCGCCGCAGCGACACAGCGACCCCTGGCGGCGGGGAGGACACACTGCGCCCCGCCCGGCCCGAGCCCGGGAGAGTGGGGAGAGAGTGGGGTAGGGGGGGATACACTGGGATAGGGTGGGATAGCGTGGGATAGGGTGGGATAGAAGGGAATACACTGGGATAGCGTGGGATAGAATGGGATAGGGTGGGATAGAATGGGATAGGGTGGGATAGAAGGGGATACCCTGGGATAGCGTGGGATAGAATGGGATAGGGTGGGATAGAATGGGATACACTGTGATAGGGTGGGATAGAATGGGATACACTGGGATAGGGTGGGATAGAATGGGATAGGGTGGGATAGAATGGGATAGGGTGGGATAGAATGGGATACACTGGGATAGCATGAGATAGCGTGGCATAGAATGGGATACACTGGGATAGCGTGGCATAGAATGGGATAGGGTGGGAGAGCGTGGGAGAGTGTGGGGTAGCACGATATAACATGGGATAACCCGGGATAGCATGGGATAGCGTTGGATAGAATGGGATATGGTGGGATACACTGGGATAGCATGGGATAGTGTGGGATATGCTGGGATAGTGTGGGATAGCATGGGATAGAATGGGATAGCGTGTGGTACCGTGATATAACATGGGATAACCCGGGATAGTGTGGGATAGTGTGGGATAACCCAGGATAGTGTGGGATAGCCTGGGATAGAATAGGATAGCCTGGGATATGCTGGGATAGTGTGGGATAGCCTGGGAATAGAATGGGATATGCTGGGATTGCATGGGATAGCATGGGATAGTCTGGGATAGCACGGAATAGCCTGGGATAGCCTGGGATAGCATGGGATAGCTTCAGATAGCCTGGGATAACGTGGGATAGCATGGGATATCTAGGGATACCATGGGGCAGACACCACGGATACCCAGGACACACTGGGATACCCTGGGATAGCATGGGATAGCCTGGGACACCCTAGGGCACATGGACACCCTGGGACACCCCAGGACATCCCACACACCACGGACACCATGGACATCCTGGGACACCCTGGGGAACCCTGGGACACCCTGGGATACCCCAGGACACCCTGGGACACCCTGGGATACCCCAGGACACCCTGGGACACCATGAGATACCCCAGGATAACCTGGGACAACCCCGACACTCCGGACACCTGGGAATACCCTTGGACACCCCAGAGCACCCTGAACACCCCAGGACTATCCCACTGTCACAGCAGCCTTTAGCTTTAGGTTGGGCCCTGCAGCCTTAAAACCCCCCTGTGTCCCCTGCTCAGTTCTGCCGGGTTAGGGGGGATGTGGAGCTGCTCCAGGTCCTGGCTGTGCCTTCCCAAATGGTGCTGAGCACTCGGGGCAGGTGCTGCCTGGCTGTGCCATGCCAAGAGGGCTCAGTTCCCTCCAGGTGGGACTTGAGCCAGTCCTAAAGTCAGGGCTGACACACAGGGCCATTTGCAACTCCCTCGTGCTGGATCCTTTATTCCAGCAGTGGCCTGGGGAGAACCCACATGTGGAGATTGCTGGTGCACCCACAAAGCAGAGGGTGTCACACCAGCCCTGGCAGGTTGGGGGACATCTGGGTGTTCCCCACCGGTTTGAACCACGGTCCCAAACTGTTTCTTGCAGGGGAGCTGTGGTGGCACACGTGGAGATGCACACCCCAGATGTGCTCCCCATGGCTGCACCCCTGCAGTGCTGACCCCACTGTGTCACCCCATGGTCCCCATGCCAGGAGTTTGGGACTGGGCAGAGTCTTGTGCAAGAGCAGGCACTGCTCCAGGGCCTCTCCAGACAAGAGCATATTTGGCATTCCCAGGAGGTTTTGATGTGGTTGCTCAACCGAGTTCCTTAAGAAACTGAATGGCCAGAGCTCTGCCCACGTGGGTGATGGGTGGCTTGTCCTTGTGTTGCCTGGTTCAGAGTTTAACCCCTGGGCTACCAAGGACCAGCACAAACAGATGTCACTCCCACGTCCCACATTGTCCCTGGTGCTCCCAGTCACCAGCTCAGCCCATCCCTCTGGTGCTGGGTGAGTGCTGCTGGGTGGTCCTCGTCCTCTGTGGGGTTCCACCTTCTGCAGGGGCTCTGACAGAGCCTCCCTGACCTCCTGAGACCCCCGTGCTGCCCTGCAAATGTCAAAGCATGCCCTGAAATGTCTTCTTTCCAGGTGATGGCTTGGTCAGTGATTACTTGGAGTCCACGGATGGTGTTGGAGACTCACCTCTGGTTACATCACTCACCTGAGTGCAGAGCTGTTATGGAATACCCAAAATGCTGGATTTTGGCACATGCCCTGCCTTTTCAAGGACCTGGCCAAAGCAGTGCTGTGTTCAGTGGCATTGAAGCATTTGTCAAAATGGTTTGTGCCACATGGCCAATATGATTTATTCTTCCATCCCAGTGAGTTGTTGCAAGGGTAGGGAACAGATTAACATCCTGGGCAACCCCAGGCTGAAATTACAGTCATGTGGATAGGACACAATCTTCTATCTTGTATCTTTATATCTAACATATTTTCTTACCTATAAGAAAGAGGTTGATTACAATGAGGGTGGGCAGGCCCTGGCACAGGTTGGGCAGAGAAGCTGTGGCTGCCCCATCCTTGGAAGGGTCCAAGGCCAGAATGGACAGGGCTTGGAGCACCCTGGGCTATGGAAGGTGTCCCTGCCCATGGCAAGGGCATTGGACTAGATGGCCTTTCAACCCAAACTGTTCTATGATTTTATGGAGGAAGGACATTTCCTGAGCCCTGGGCAGGACCTGGTCTCGTGGGGATGTGGTTCTCAGGACTCTGCAGCCCAGGGCCGATGGAACCAGCACACTCTTTCTGCTTGGCTGGGCTGCACCTCCTGCACAGCACAGGAACACCACGAGAAGAATAAGAACAGCTGGGTCTGTACATGAGTTTTAAGTGGGTGAGTGAGGAACAGGAGCAATCTTGGCTGTGCTGAAACTCCTGGCCAAGCTCAGGGGCTTAGTCCCAGCCCAGGGCATGAACTGCAGAGCTAAGGAGAAAACTTCTCTTTATTCCATCATTTCTCCTCCCAAGAGTTCCACTGAGCCTGAACAAGGGGTACAAGGAGAAGACCAATGGGCAGACATTCAGCTCCCCTTTGTCCTTCAGCTGCTGAAGGTCCTTTTGGGGACCCATAGAGTGGTGGAGGGTAGGTCATGCTCACAGCCCTGAGCCCAGGCAAGCTCAGACTCTTTCAGCAGGAGGATTGATCCTTTTCTCCCTGGACCTCACCCTTGGTCAGGTCAGGGCTTGTGGCACAGGCAGGCACAGACTGGGCAGACCCCATCTCCTTCCCAGTCCTCGCTGCCCAAGTGGGTATGTGGTGCCCACCCACTGAGGGTAGCTTTGAATAGCTTTAAAATACTTCACAGAATATTCCCATCCCCATGCTTTGTGCCAAAATGTTTTACTCTCTTCTTCTTTTTGTTTTCCCACCCTGGATTTATCAGCTAAAAAGACAACCTAATAAAGCCCAAATATAATTTTGTTCTGATTTCAGCAAGAAAAACCAAGAATGCAAAATCCCCACCCCCATGTAACAGAAGGCAATTGGGAACACATCACTTGCAAACTTCAGGCACACTTGTGAATCTCCCCTGCTTGGGAGAGAGGAGGTTCAGATTTTAGGGAAAATATTAGCAATATTAGGATAATTTCTTTCCTGAGAGGGTGGTCAGGCATTGGCACAGGCTGCCCAGGGTGGTGGTGGAGTCACCATCCCTGCAGGTGTTCAAGAAATGACTGAACATGGCACTTTGTGATACAGTTTAGTGGGCAGGGTGGCATTCAATGAAAGGTTGGACTCAATGATCTTGGAGATCTTTCCCAACCTTAATGATTCCAGGATTCTACTTTAAGGCTGTTGAGAAGGTGTTGGCTGGAGATGGAGAGAAAAGCAAGCCGTGGCACAATGGTAGCTGCCTGTGCACCTGTTGTACTAACCCACCAAGGTGTGTCTTTGGCAAGAAGAGCCTCATGGTGTGTGTTTGGAGCAAGCCCAGCCCTGCCCACAGATGAGGCACAGCCAGTAAAGAGGCTCCATTTATTTCAGGGGAATTCTACCAGTGCTGCATCTTAACAGAGTGAACATTTCTGTGCAGCTAAAAGGCAAACCACGCTCCTGGCACTCCCCAGCTGCAGTTCCTCTGCACAGCTTGCTCTTCTGGTTCAGGATCTTGCCCCTCTCAAAAGTCAAAGCTTCTTCCCATGGGTGAAATCTGCCTTGAGCCAGCAGCAATGACCACCTCGAGCACCCACTGCACCTCTCCTGTGAATCCACCACACCTTGCTCGTCCCCAGAGTCCAAGGCCACAGTCCCCATGGGTTTGCTCGGCTGTGCTCATCTCGAGGGAGGTTCATGCTGCTGTTCTGTGGCCTGGCAGCATCAGGAGAGGTTTTGGTGGAGCTATCCCCGAGGCTGGAGCAGGAGAGGTGGGAGTGGGGAGGTAGAAGCCTGGTGGGAGCCCTGTGCTAGTGGGCTCCAGGCTCTGGCAGCTGGGAAGCGTAGAGAGCTAGTGTGTGATGCAGGAACTGGTACTGCTCGCTCGTCTGGATCATCCCACCTCTGCAAGGGAAAGGCAGGGCCCACTGACATTTAACCGAGCCCAGAACCCCATTCCCACTCTCTGCTCCTGCGACACAACATTCTTGCTTCACCAACCAAGTCCAGGTGCTTCTGAAACAGGCACCAAGGCTGCCCAAAGAGTACAGGGGCCCAGAAGCATTGCTGGGCTGTTCAAAGTGAGATTAGCAACTGACTCAGCTCTAATTTTTACCAGCACTTCTTAAAAAGTGTCCAGACAGAGTGCTTCTGGATTTAGTGGCTGAGCTGGAAGGGAAGGAGTGGATGTGTGCCAGGTCCAGAGCCCCTCTCCTGTCCCTCATGCCCTCAGGTCAGAGCTCAATAGCCCCGACAGAAGAGCCAACCCAGCACGGGAATTGTTTGTTATCCACATACCTGCATCCTCCAGCAGCCTTTTGGTTTCCATCAAAAATAATCCTCATGCCCCCTTGAGATGCCCATCCCCACATCCCTCCCACATCCCTCCCACATGTTTGGCACCCAGCAGGACCCTCCAAGCAGTCACCTGCTCTGAGCACCCACCTGTCTATGCGGAGACGGCACACGATGCCCAGGACATCCACCTCTCCCCTGTCCCTCAGCTGCTGGCAGCCCATCCTGGTGGCAATGAAGCAGCCAGTGCGGCCAATGCCTGCGCTGCAGGACAGACACAGCTCTGCTGAGCACCAGCAGTACCCACTGGATGCACTCCTGGATTGGTTTGCTGCTGTGATTTCTTCCTAGAGGGGTGCTGGGATCCCATTCCCAGCTGCCAGACCAACCTTCTTAGCCAGGCACCAAAAGCAAGGGGGTCTTGCTTCCTGAGGCTGCTCAGGAAGAACAAAAGCAGTCTGTGCTCTGTCCCTGCACAGTGCAGAGGGCTCTGACCCCAACACCCAGCAGTTTGCACTCAACCTGCAGCAGTGCATGCTGAGTGTGTTCCTTAGGGACAAGCAGGTGCACTGCTCCACTGTCCCCAAATTCACTTAGCAGGGAGAGAAAATAGGCAGAGGCCACCTCCTACAGGAGGGCTGCCCTGAAACACAGCTCCACAGCCACACTACAATGCTCTGTGGCAGGAATCACGGAGTCACACACTGGAAGGGACCACCCATGGGGTCATCTTGTCCCACCTTCCTGCTCAAACAGGGTCTTCCAGAACCAGAGCTGTGGTTGTACCATGGCACTGGTGGCTGAGTCCTGACTGCAGATCTCTCTTCTCCTACCCTGCTGTCCAGGGACCCAGGTGTAGGATGTGTCATGCTAATGCCACCATCCTGCTCCAGGACACGAGCTGCTGGTTGAGAGCTCTGCTGTGGGTTTGCTCTGCTCTGGGCTTTCTGTGCCACAGCAGGACCAGAGCAGGAGCATTCTCATGTGGGATTTTCCCCTCTGGCAGACTGACCCCGAAGTGAGGCACGGACAGGGCTCAGAGGAGCTGCAAGCTCTTACCTGCAGTGCACCACGACGGGCCCTGGGCTGGCTGCAGTCTGCAGAGTCTCCTCCACCTTGCACACCAGGTTCAGCAGAGGCTTGGCTGACTCAGGTGTTTGCTGGTCCGGCCAGGAAGGGAAGAGGATGTGTTTGACCTGACGGCATTCTCCTTTAAGCTTGGTCAGCACAGAAGAAAGAGAAATCAGGATGTGGGAGCACAGGCCAAATGAAGGCACAGTGCAGCTCAAGCAGAAGCCAAGCAGCATGTGCCAGTCTCAGCTGCTCTCCTCCCAAATCCCACTTTGAGCCTTTGCCAGACACCCAGGAGAGACCCCTGGGCCCGGGACAATGGGATGTGTCCCATCCCAGAAGATGGGAACAGATGCAGAGTGTCCCAATCTGTCCCCAGAGTCCAGGCAAAGCAAGCAAGATCCTTTAGGCTAGTGTCAGCCCAGGGTGACTACGGGGAGCCCACATGCCAGAGCCAAACAACACAGTGCAAACAACACTGGGCTGGCAGCACCCTCTGCCCAGCTGACCCCCTCTCCTCCATGCCCCATCCTGCTCCCTCCCAGCCCACCCAGGCAGGAGCTCTGCAGACCCCTCCTCTGGTAGGGGGCTCCTGAGAACCATGAACCCCCTTCTTTCCTATCACACAGCATTGCCAACTCACTAGAGATCCGGAGGGTGTTAGGGGCACAGCCAGACCCCTCTGCACTCCCCCTCTAGCCCCAGGATGGGGCTCCAACCCACCTGGATGCAGAGATCTCGGACCACATACTCCAGGCACTCGCTCATCCCCTGCATGCGGATGGTGAAGGGGCCATAGGTGCCTTCCTTCTCCGGCCAGTAGTGCACACATTTCTGGAGGACAAGATGTGTTTGCAGCTGTGATATGTTCAAGGCACCCGCTGGATGTTTGAGCTGTGCTTGGCTCAGGGCTCTTGGGAAGGGGCATCACCTGGGGGTGTCACTGGGGAGCAGGGAAGGTGGGTGTGGAGTGATCCAGAGGGGGAGCAGAGAAGGGGTAGATCCATCTCTCTGCATCTGCTGCCCTGTACCCTCTGCCCTGCCTTGCCCTGCCTTTCAGACCCCAGGGTTGCATAGCTCTCCCCAGCCCCTGGGAGCTTCCAGGTCTGCCAAGACCCAGGGCACAAGGAGGTTGTCAGTCAGGAGAGCAGGGAGCAAGGACAGGGCCAGGAAAGAGAGAGTGAGTTTTCAGATCTCAGTTCCCTCAGGCAGGTGCTACTTGGATGGGGACCCAGGGCTCTCAGCAAAGGCACAGCACTGCCAGGCTCCCATCCCAGCTGAATCTCCTGGCTGAGATATCCCAGCCCAGGGGGGAGCTGGGTGGCACCAGAGGGGCACTGCTGCCTGCTGCTTCTGCCCCCTCCCAGGGGTTGCTCTAATCCCTTTAGCCCATTATCCAGCTGGCAAAGCATGCCCAGAACACGAGGCCATGCAGGGAGGAGAAACTTTGCTGGATGGAACCAAGGCTTGGAGCCCTGGGACTCTCCTCCTCCACCTGATGCATCAGGGAACCCTCAGACCCCAAAGCCCAGCAAGCAAAGTGCACAGACCCCCCATTTGGGGTCACACAACCCTTTGCTGTTGTCATTACCCCAGCCCACCCTGTGGCCCTGGTCCTGGGGAGGGATGGTGTTACCTCCTTGCGCTCCTGGAGGTCGGTGATCATGACGATAAGGGGTGCCTGCTCCTGCCACACCATCTCCCAGAAGTCAGTCACGGTGTGCAGCATGGGGCCCTGGGTGGCAATGTATTCCCGGGGCCGCCCTGCATAGCCCTGCCAAGCACACGGTCCATCAGGGAAGCTGGGGGGACCCCGAGGGGATGGGGGAGCCTGTCTCCAGACCACTCCAGCCCTTATGGTGCTTTTCTGCCTCTGCAGGTGAAAGCCTGAGCCACACATGCTATTTCCTACTAAACATGTCCTTGAAATGCTTTTATAGACCCAACGAGGAAATATCAGGCACCCTCCCCATCCTGCTGGTCCCATCACCCAGGAGCAGGTCCATGAAGCTGGCCTTGTGCACCCAAACTCCTACAAGCATCCCCAGGTTATCAGTGTGACGACAGCCAGTGTGATGGATGCCTCAGTGAGGCAGAGCCCATGCAGGGAGCTGCACTCCCCACCGTGGGCATTTCCACAAGGACAAGCAAGAGTCCCTGTCTCACAGCTCCAAGCATTCTCTGCCTCCACTGTCACTTCCTCCCACAGTATAAAATTACCAAAGACATCAAAAATCTCATGTCCTGCTTCGCCCCATGGCCACTGCCCCAGCAGCAGGGACAGCATGCAGTGGCAGCAGGCAGGAGCTGGATGGCAGGTACAGGCAGAGGTGTAGGAAAGCTGTTTCCCAGGGTCAGTAACCAGTTACTCCAGCTCCCAGCTGGAGATTCCATTTGGCAATACAGCAAGGAGTCTGGGACCCAGCTGAGGATGCCCCAGAGATGCTGGGGGAGGCAGCCCCAGCACCCCAGCTGGACATGGACATAGCACTCCAGGCAGAGCTGTAAAGCTGTACAGCTTTGTCAAAAGAGATCTCAGCTTAAAATTGTTAAGGACTGTCCTATGAATCCTCTTCAGAAATGATGTATAAGTTCATTTGCTTATCTGCATTTGTAGACTGCCCTTGAGCCAGGTTTAAGGTCTGTGTATGGTGGATCTCCCCAGGGAATTTAATTTAATCACTAAAGTTCAGGGCTAACTTTACAAGATAATTGTTGTTGACTGCCTTACCCGCAGTGCCAGACAAGTGAAAAGACATAAAATCTCATACTCAAAACCATTTCATGGAACACCATCAGCAGGAAAGGCATCAATTCCAGGTGGGGCTGATGTGACCAAAACATCTGCAGAGCCCTCCCAGACCCCTGTGTCTCCCAGGCCTGCCTAATTTGCTGATGTGCCCACAAATTCCTGCACTGTGACACCCTCGGAGAGGTAAGTGGAAGGAAGGGGTCAGGAAATCCCAGCTCCACACAGGGCTGTTGTGGGCACACGAGTGCTCAGGTGCACACCTCTGTGTGTGCCCAGCCCTGTGAGACCGAGGGGTGCCACCCGTGCCCCGATGTGTAGGGACAGGTTGATGCCTTGTGAGCTGTGGCTGCAGGACCTGAGAGCCCAACCACTCTCTGAGCAGGCAGAACACTCACCGTGATGTAGTTGGCATTTATGTAGCTGTCTTCCTCCTGCTTCCCTGCCCTCCTGAGACACACCCGGCTCTCAGGATCTGAAAGACGTGGCAGGAATCACCCCAGGGATTGACTCTACCCATCCTCCCTGTCTCAGCCTCAGGGACTGGATGCTGAGTCCTCCTGCTCCGTGCCACGCTCTGAGCTGTCTTGCACCCTCCCTCAGGCCCATTCTTGCCCCACTTCACCCTCACTGCCCTGGCAAGGCACAGCCTGGGTACATGCCCAAACCCACACATACCACAGTGAGCACATGGGGTAACTCACATGCCGGGGTGATGACCCCCCCAGGACATTCCCACAGCGCCTGACTAGAGCCTAGACAAGTCATTCCATAACATCCTCAGCCTTTACATCCCTAGGGACCTGTAAGACCCCATGGTGCCAGGAGCAACCCAGGCTGGGCTGTCTGGCACTGCACCCCTGGCCAGAACACCCATGGTGTAGCTCCCCACATGCCACCCCATGGCACAGTGTACACCCCCTGCAACACCCAGCTCCTGCAACGTGGGCAGGAGGAACAAGCATGGCAGGAACACCAAGAGCACCCAGGTGTGCCCACCCCAGTGCCAGGGCTGCTCCAAGTCATCCCTCTCCCCTGAGCAAGCGTGGACAAATGGGAGGCAAAGGGAGGCAGTGGCACGTACTGGGGAGGATGGTTTTGTATCTGTCCTTGAAGGCACGGCCAGGAATCTCCAGCTCCTCCGGATTCACGAAGTTGGGTGGGATTTTCTGCAGGGGGAGGGAAGAGCCATGAGGAAAAGCTCACTCAGGGGCCCAGTGGCATCACCAGAGATGCCAGGTCCTGGGAGGAGCCCTGTCCTTACCCCAGGTGATGTGGGACTTTTTCAAGAGAGACCATGTCGGGAAAAGAGCTTGTCATGGGAGGGCAGGACAGGCTTTTCAGGGACCCCAGTGGGGTGTGTGTGCACCAGGGAGTGGGTGGTACCTCGGGCACCCCTCCCCTCTCTTTGCCCACACTGACACTAGGGCTGTGGGGCACAGCTGGGTCACAGCCTCCCTCAGAGATGTCCACCCCTGTCTGTCCTACCAGGGCCAGCCCCTGCCACCCCTCCTGTGAGGAGGGAGAGGGAAATGTCGCACCGAAAACTCCTCCTGGAGCTGTGCCAGGCTCTGGGCATGCTGCTGGAGCTCCTGTCTCCTCAGCACGTGGCTGGATGTCCTCAGGAACTGCAGTGTGATGTCCCGTGGGGTGCAGACGGGCTGGATGGGCTCCACACTGCCCAGAGAACTCATGTCTAGCACCAGCGATACATTGGAGCCCCTCCTGCAAGGCAAAGGGGTCCCTGGCTGACCCTCTGCCACCCAAGGAAAGAAAGACAGCCCATCCCACCTGCAAGGCAAAGGGGTCCCTGGCTGACCCACTGCCACCCAAGGAAAGAAAGACAGCCCATCCCACCTGCAAGGCAAAGGGGTCCCTGGCTGACCCACTGCCACCCAGGGACAGAAAGACAGCCCATCCCACCACATCATCAGTTAAAACCACCCCACACCGAGCAAAAGCCAGGTGGAGACCCCAGGAGATGGGAGGATTGAGTAACTAGCTGGTCATTTTGCCTTTCTGCTGGGAAGTCCCTGAAGGATTGTGTTGAGATTTACCCTGGGCTGGGCAGGGGGTCAGGGCTGGCTCCACGTTCAGACCTGGCACCTGCACAGGGTGGCAGGTGGAGGGCTTTGAGGAAGGAAGTCTGGGGGAGCCCTGGGCATGAGCAATGCTGTGGGTATCCCTGCCAGAGCCAATCCACACTCACCTCTCCTGGAGACGAACATGCTTCTTGGCAGAGGGACTGGGTTTGTCTGGCTTGTCCATGTCTGCCTCAGCTGCCTGGGCTGCCAGGCTGCCCTTATGAACTCTGGAGCACACCAAGCAGGCTTGGACCATGCTGCAGCAGCCACAGAGCCCTCGTCCTGAAGCACAGCGTGGGTCACAGAGGGCCCTCAGCTTCTGGGGAATCACAGAGCCATGAGAGGAGAAGAGGCTGGAAAAGAAAAGGCAGATCTGAGAGATACAATGAGGCTGGGTGGACACCCCAACAGATGGTCTGCAAGCAAGGGATGGAATATAAGTCCTCAGTTGCCCTGGAACCAGGACCCTCAGCTCCTGTATGCAGGTGGACAGCAGAGAGGGAGCTCCCAGCATGTTCAGCCCTGGGATGTCTGCAGCACTGCAGCCCACACAGGCACCACTGGTGACCCTGGGCATGGCACCAAGGACCTTCTCCTTCCCCTGGCAGGAGGACACCCACTCCATGTGTTGGCAGGGCATGATGTGGTTTTGGGGAGCACCACATGCTCTCCACCTCCATGGGAAGCACATACTGCCCTGTGTTTCCAGCCCTGCCCTTCCATGCCTGCTTTGGCCTGGGGACATGGTGGGGAACAGGGAGAACTGGAACACATGAGCAGATGACCCAGGCAGGGCTGTAGCCACTACAGGGAACCCAGCCAGCTCCTTCTGCAGGGAGACACAGATCAGGCTCCCTCAACAGCCTCTTGACCCTGGAGAGGGAGGGATGACCCTGGGACAGTCCTCTCCATCCTGCAGGTCTCAGCAACCGTCAAGAGGAAACTGCTTTATCTGGGTGGTTGAGCAAGAGGTGATGGGGCAGCCCAGCTTGGGGAGGTGCCAGGGCTGCTCCATCACCAGCCCTGGTGATGCAGGCTGGGGAGATGTAGGTGATGCTTGTTCACCTCTGGGCACAGCTCCTCATAGTGCAGGCAGCACACTGGGATCCCAGGGCTCCTTCTTGTCCCCAGCTCCCTCCATGAGGAGGGGATGGACCCATGGAGACAGGCAATGATGCAGAATCAGAGCTCTTGGTGGGCAAAGAGTGGGATTCCAGTCAGCCCATCTGCTCGAGGGGGTTTTGAGGAGAGCTGAGTCCACATGGTGGCTGGGAACAGAGCTAGGGCAGGAGCTGTTCCCCATGACTCCTAGCTGTCCATGGCCTTTCTGGGGGTGGCAGTGCCACCCCTGCCACACACACCAGCCCCATGCACCATGCCTCGTGCCCCATGCAGGGTGTCCTGGTGCTCCAGGCAGGGCATGAGCAGCTGGAGCTGCAGCACCAGGAGAGATCCTGGCCAGAGACAGCCCAGGCTCCCATCCCAGCAGCTGTCCCTTGTGCTCCAGCCAGGAAACACCTGGGAGATGCCCTGGCCAAGCCCCTGGCTAGCAGAGAGATGCTCTGGGAAGAGCCCCAGCTGCCAGCACCTGATGGGAAGGTGCTCCCATCACCCTGCCCAGCATCCCAGCCCTGCCTGGGGCTGCCTGGCTGCAAGGACATGCCCACCACCCCTGGGCACCAGGGCCTGGTGCTGCCCAGGGGGGATCTGCCCTCCAGAGGGTGGCATGGGTGGGCTGGGGGGCTGCCTACCTGCTGCCCCTTGGGGTGGGCTCCTCGGTCCCGGCACAGACCCACGGGCACCGCGCGTCTCGCTCTGACACCACGGTTTGAAAGTGTTCAGGAAGCTGCTTATCAAAGGAGCTGCTGCCTCTGCTGCTTCCTCTCCCTCCTTCTCCCCCACCCTGCCTGCCGCCCACACACATACCGGCCACATCTCTGCAGCTCGGCTCTGCAGACCCAGCCCTGCTCCCCACCAGCCAGCCCCGTCCTCCATCCTGCATCCCTGGGTGCAGCCTGGCCTCCCCCAGAACCGTGGGGTGCCTCCATGGGCAGCTCTGGTGGGGCTGGTGGGGTGTGCTCAGAGCCCTCTGTGCCAAGAGCACTGGTGCCACCCATGGAGCATGGAGAGACTGGCAGGACCTGGCCAGAGGAGGCCACTGGCAGAGGAGGGAGGTGGGATGCTTCACCCAGTGCAGTGGTGCTGTTCTGGGGGCACCAGACCCCATATCTCCTGCAGGAAGGCAGGACGAGTCCTCCCATCCCTGCTGTCCTGCCCGGATCCCCTTGCCCAGGCTGTGTCCCAGCCATTCCCTACCCCATTGTGGGATGAGCTCACTCAGAGCCTCCTACCCTCAGTGCCTGGCCATGTGTAGTGTGCTCCTTGTGCCACCCCACTATCCCCCAACCCATGTCCATGGCCCCCAGCACCCCTCTGCACCCACAACCACCCCTGGGCACCTCAGGGGAAGATGTGTGGGCTCCCCATCCCCAGCAGGGCAGGGGGTGTATTTGGGGAGGCAGATCCCTGGCGAATCTGGCTCAGGTAGGACAGGTCTGCCCTTGGGGCACTGCACATCCTTCCTGCCTCATCCCCATCGCTCTTCCTGTTTGCTCTTGCCCGGGCTCTGCGCAGACACTGCAGCTTCCTTCCTCCTCAGCCCCCACCCTGCTGCTCTGCAGCGGCTCCCACTGCACCCACCAGCCCTCATGGATGCCACATCCCAAACACCTTTCCCCATGTGTGCTCTGCAGGCTCCTCCACACTGCCCCAGGGAGCCCCCAGCCTGGGCCACCTCCAGGCCACCTCCAGCCCAGCTTCTTGCAGTGATTGTCCTGTCCTTGGGATGTGCAGTGACCAGCACTGCTGGTCTCTGAGCTGGAGAGGTGCATGTCTGTGCACACCCGTGTGTTTGCACCTAAGGTGCCAGGACAACATCTTCCCTGGGCTACCCTGGCAGTGCCACCTTCCACTCAAGAGCTGGGAGATCTTAGGACCCAAGCTCTGGAGCAAAGTGCTGGGCTTGGCCAGCAGCAGAGCAGCCCTATCCTGGAGACAAGGACCACCAGTATATGTGTCTTAACAGCAGATCCCAGGATGGCCTGAGGACAGACTGAGGATTGCTCTCTGCCCTACGTGGGATGAAAGAATGTGTCTGCTTTTCCCTCCCACCCTGACAGAACTCAGGAGTTCCTAAGACAACCAGCATTGTAGTACATAACAAGGTGGCTGCAATAAACTTGCCCTCAGTAGGAACCAGAGGAAAGAGGGTTCTGTGCTGAAGTATCAGTATGCACTTCTGAGACCTCCTGGCCCCTACATGCTTCTGATGGAACCCAGAGTGCCCCCACCCACCAGCGTGGCTTCTCCTCCTCCCCTCTGCTGAAGCACCAGCAGACTGAGGAGGTGTGTTCGAGGGGAGGGAGGGCATGGGGGGCACATACACCTGTGGAGACCCACAGCACAGAAGTCAAGGTGTTGGTGGGAAATGAGGCAAGAGCTGGTGGAGATAGGCTAGGTGTGAGGGAGACCAGAAGCAGATGGGCCCAGAACACACTGCTTGACCCAGGGCACTTTTCAGCTTTCAGTGCAGCAACCTGCCCCCTGCATCTTGTTGCACTCACCCACAGGTCTGCTGCCCTCCTGGGAATGGCACTTGCAACCCCTGCCTGCCCACCCACCAGGGCACATGGCAGATGCACGTCCACACGTGCAGAGAACATGTCCCTGGTCACTCATCTGTGTCCACCCATGCAGTGAAGTCCCAGATGTGCTCCCACACACACACACATCACTCCTGGCCACCTCTGAGCACTAGTCTGGAACATGCTGCTGCCAGCTGGCTCCTCTGGAGGGACACCAGCAGGGGCTGCTGAGGGGTTCAGCAGGCAGCAAAGAGCCAGGAGCATCTCTGGCCAGTGGTGCAAGGCAAGGCACTGTGCCTTTCATGTGCAGTCATGCTCGTCCCCTGTCACATCACCAGTTCTGCACCAACTGCATCAGGCTGGCCAGGGGTGCAGAGTGGGAGCTGCTGGATCCTGCAAGCAGGTACTGCTGGGGCCAGGAAGGAGCTGGCTTTGAGGGGGAGAGAGTGTCCAGTCTGTGGGCAGATCCCAAATGAGGGACAGTTTGCTTTAAGGACAGAACCAGGACACCAGGGCAGCCACTGCCATTGCAATCTGCCACAGGCAAAGAGGAACCTGACAGTCCCCAGAGGGCAAAGCCCAGGAGGGGATGGGGGAAGCAACACTGAAGGAAATGGCTCTAGAGGGGAGGGTCCCATAGGGTCACAGCTGTGCCCCTCACCTTCCTGCCTTCCTTGGGAAGGAGGGGTCAAGACCCAGAACAGGAACATCCCTTGTTCCCCAGCTCTCCTCTCTGCTCTGACCTTGGTGGCAGCGGGGTGTCAGGGGTTAGGATGATGCCCAGAGTGGTGCTGGGGCAGTGGAGGGTTGGTGATGGAGAGGCAGACATGGTGGGAAGGGTCCTAGGTGTTACCAGCCATTCACCCTGGCCCCACCAGGGATGTGCCAGGCACAGGATCCTCTGTGTCCTCTGTCCGTGGGCACTTGTGCATTAAGATTATCTATTGGGATGTAGGGACTGGAGAGGAGAGTGGCAGAGCCTCAGGGGCCTTGAAGTATGACTGTGGGTTTACTTTCAGCAGCACATGGGGACCCTACAGAGTTGGTGCTCTGGGGAGGAAGATCTGGATTTACCCCTGACTGGTACTTGCTGGTTGTTTGCTTGCATTTTACAACTTCACTTCCATGGGATCATCTTGCATCTCTGGCCATGATCTCAGAGCCAATTCCCCTTGTGCAAAGAGCACCTGCCAGCTCCAGCCTGGGAGCTGTTCTTCCCACCAAAGCCCAGCCAGTCCTTATGCCTATTTCTGCCTCCCAGCCTCCTGAGCATGGGCTTCTTCACCCAGCCTCCGTGCCCAGACCCACACCCCCCACACCCCTCCTCACCCTCTCCAAACAGCAAGGTAGCCCCAAAGTCACCTCAGCCCAGGCAGGCACCAAAGTGGTACCCCCCCAGTCCCCCTCCCTGGGACTGCCCCAGCAGCCCCCATCACCTTTGGGTCCGGCACTCGGGAAGAGCTGCTCCTCCTCCCGCTGACACGGCTGGGATTCAGGACGTCCTGCAGGCTTTTGGAAATCAGCCCATCTCCTCCACCGCCTCAACATCGCTCACAGGCTCGGAGGTGAAGCAGCCGCCTCGGGGCCGATCAGCTCCCTGCAGGCGTGAGCACGGTGCAAGGATGCGGTGCCGGGACCCGGAGCATCCCGCAGAGCCGAACCTTGCCGGGGGCTCTGCCTGGGGACAGCCAGGACCCGGAGCTCAGGGAAGCGTCTCCGCGGATTGTTTTGCCGGAGAACAGCGTGTCTCTATTGCGGAGTCCTCCAGGGGAGCGCATTCCCAAGGACAGCGCCGGCACAAGCGCCCTTCGCTCCGGCGGGGCTGTCGGAACCCGCAGCGCCGCAGCCCCGACCCTCGAGCATCCCAGCCGGGCACGGAGGGACAGCAGCGGGGCTGTGACCTTCCTCCCCGGGGCTGGTGACAGCCTGGGCAGAGTTTGCTCCTTCTCCTGCCTGGCTCGGGCTGGGAGCAATGAAGCAATTGCTGGTTTGTCCTGCCAAGGCACCGCCAGTGATGCTGCCAGCCCCTGCGCCTCTGTCCTCTCCTCAAGGAGAGTCGGGAGGAGGGTTCAGCACCTGGATTTCTGGCTTAACTGCTGAGTGTTTTTATTTCTTTCAGTCACTTGGTTTGTTCAGCCTAGAGAAGAGGAGACTGAGGGGAGATCTCAGGGCAGTCTTCAGCATCCTCATGAGTGGAAGCAGAGGGGCACATACTCTTCACTCTCATGACCAGTGACAGGACTCAAGGGAACGGCTGGAGCCGAGTCAGGGGAGGTTTAGGTTAGAAAAGAAAAAGTTTTCCACCCAGAGAGTGGCTGAGGACTGGAACAGGCTCCCCAGGGACGTGTCACAGCACCAGGCTGTCTGAGTTCAATAAGCATTTGGACAATGCTCTCGGGCACAGGGTGAGATTCTTGGGGTGTCTTGCATAGGGCCAGGACTTGAACTCAATGACCCTGATGGATCTCTTCCAACTCAGCATATTCTCTGATTCTGTGACTGCTGAGTAGAATCACTTCTGATTTCTGGAATTAGACATCCTCCCATATCTCCTGCAAACAAGCTGAGCTTTCCTGCAAATTTGCCAGCAGAAAGGCAGAGCAGGTGAACCACCAGCTCCACTGGGGTGGGCTAACAGTGATGTGAAGCTGGTGCTGTTGTGGACTAAAGAGGGTGCCTTGGCACAGGAACAGCTCCCGCTGGGATGGGTGTCCCAGAGGGAAAGTGCTTTATGTCAGCTTGGTTTATTCCTCTCCTCATGTGGGAACAAGCTCTCCCCGTTCATTTTACAATGGAGTAATTGCATGGGGGATTGTTCTTAAGCCAAGTGTATAGAACCATAAAATCACAGAAATAATAAGGTTGAAAAATCCCTCTAAGATCATCAAATCCAGCTGTTAACTGAGCACTCCCATGTTCACCACTAAACCATGTCCCTCAGGGGTGAGGGTATGAGGGTAGAGGAGATCTAAGCCAGTAGAGGGGACCAAACCTCCAAGGTGTTGAGACTTTGACCTCTCTAGCCAACAAATACCAGTGGAGAAGCCACAGAGGCACAGCAAGAGCCACTGAGCAACTTTTGGTCACCCAGGACATACTGCTGGAGACACAGCCCCAGCACATCTGGCAGCACCTGGCTCATCCACCTACCACTTGGGCTTGTTCTGTGCTTCCCTGGCTGCTTCTAAGAAAGCTGTGCTTTTGAAAAGCCTGCCTGGAAAAGGTTGTGTGCCTTAGTTTCCCCTGGGGAGTGAGCTGTAGCCTTGCTTGGGACACCCGGGGGGTGGCAGCAACAACAGCTGCCCCAGGCTAGGAGACACACCCCCATGTCCTCTTGGGGGGCTCCAGACCACAGCACCTGCCTGCAAAACCCTGTGAGCTGTGTGGGCAAGAAGAAGCCTCCCAAAATCAGGAAACTAGCCCCCCCCCAGTTCCTCCCCACAGGACACAAGGCAAAGCAGCTCTCAATAAAAAAAGGCACAAAAAGGCCTGAAAATCCTGAAGCCCCATCATGTTATTCCTATCCCGGGTCCTTTGGCATCCTGTAGCAGTGGGGGCCTTGGCAGCCAGCACAAGGGCTGAGCCTGTTACCCAGCCCAGCCAAGCCTGGCTGAGTTTGCCCTGCATGATCCTCCTGTCCCCAGCTCAGGCTGCTCCCTCGGGGGGACACTGAGCCCAGTTACCTCTCACCGGGTGCAGAGGCCATTACCAATAACAGGAAATAAGCTGGACAGGAGGGGCAGGAGGGAGCGAGACAGACCCAGAAAGAAAGGAAGTGGTTAGAAAGCACTCATTTCCATTTTTGCAGCAAGGGAGCCTGTGCCCATGCGCCACTGGGCTTGGGGAAAGAGTGCTGGCTTTCCTCAGGCTGATCTGGTCTTGGATCACCAGTGGGTTTTTATGATGAAGGCACAGGTCCTCTTCTAGCCCCTGATAACATAGAAGGAAGATAATAAATTAGGGGTTGCTAAAATAGGCATCAGCCAACATCTCGTGCAGATATAGGTGTGGTGAGTCCAACCAATGCCAAATTGGGTTTGGGTTAGGGCTAGGGTTAGGGCTAGGGTTAGGGTTAAACTTCTTAACCTGGCTAAGGACAGACTCTGCACTAAGGACTGCCTGTACCCTCTGGCCCCAGCAGAGGATGGATCTGTGGATGCAGCTGCCTGGGGCCAAAGGGCCAGGGAGGATACACCAGCAGCTTCTATTTCAGGAAAAACATCTCCCCTGAAAGCGTGATCAGGCACTGGCACAGGCTGCGAGGGTGGAGTCACCATCCCTGGAGGTGTTCAAAAGATGTGTGAACGTGGTACCTGGGGACATGGGTTAGTGGGGAACATGACAGTGCTGGGTTAATTGTTGGGCCCGTTGATCTTAGAGGGCTTTTCCAACCTGAACAATTCTGTGATGATTCTTGCATAGAGAGTGGCAGAGCCCCTGATAGCCATGGCAGGTCCCACCTCTCCAGCTGGAGGACTGGCCATGTGTGAGCAGAGGCAGCCAGAGGGCAGCAATGCAGAGGCAGAATGCAGGTCTGCCCAGTGCTGCTCCTCCAGCTCGGGCCATGAAAGAACGCGGGTCTGCCCTCTACTGAAAGCTCTTCTGGGTTGTGCTTTCTGGCCTCAGAACTTCAGGAAGCTGTCACATAGAGCCCTGCATTGCTCCTGCTGGGAGATGCTGTGCCATGCCTCTGAGTCCCTCAGGTGGCCACAGGTCTGAGCCATGGGAGCTCACAGAGCACAGAGTCTGTTTTATCCCAGTTCCAGGCATCAGAAATATTCTTGTCAGCTCATGGTGGGAAAGCCACAGTGCTCAGAGCCACAGGTGCCCCAGATCTGGAGGAAAACAAACTGTGAGCTTTTTAGTTTCTTTTCTTCTGCTGTTGGGGCTGAGGGAAGTCCCTAATTGCTCTGTGGCCAGGGACATCTTTCCTGCCAGCAAGTGGAAGGATGGACCATGGAGCTTTTGGCACTGGAGGATAAATCGAGGCAGCAACTGGTGTCACCAGAGCCTGGGATGCAGCACGGGTGTTGGGCTTCTTTCCTTTTCCTGTGAAAGCCATGCCTTGCCAGATAGCAGCTGTCTCCATCACCCAAGGCTGCTGAGCACCCTGCCCTGCTCCTTGCCAGCAGGGACACAGGGTCAAGCCACAGGGCTGGCACCAGGCTGGTGTTTGTAGTGACCCTGAGGAAGGCATTGGGGGACAGCAGCAGATCAATACCCGGTGGGCAGGTCACTGTGCAGTGCTGCAGCTGCTGGTCCACCATCCTTCTCTCCCCATACCTCACTTCTGTTTATGGGGGGCATTTAGGGACAGGGTGGGTGCCTCTGTAATGCAGGATAGGGCCACCACCTGCCTGTGGTGCTGGGGCCCAGGTCTGTGACGCCAGGACAGGGTAGGAGGGATCTGTGCTGCTGGTGAGCAGGGAAGAGGATGGGGAAGCACCAGCTGAACACTCACAGGGCTGCAGAGAGGGGTGCAAAGCCAGTGAGCTCTGCTTTCAGCTGGGACAGGCCAGCCCTGCTCTGCACACCACCAGCCACCTTGGCATCATTACTGTCCCAGTGCTGTGAGTCTCCTGAGCCTCTCCCCAGAAGCATTAGTGGGGATGCCTCAGCACACTTTGGGCTTGCTCCACTTTAGGGAGCTGGAGTCCAGCCAGAGGCCCCACAGAGCCCTGGTGCCACAGCCTGCAAGAGATGCCAGGCAGGGACCCTCTGCCCACTCCAGCTGGGCAGGGGATGTTGTGTGTGGGGCCATACCCTGCAGAGCTGGCTGGCTCTGGAGCCTTGACAGGACATCCCATATCTGCCTTTTGCTCCACCCCTGCAAAGGGCTGGTTTGTGTTTCTGTCATGGTCAGGGATGGCTGAGCCTGTGAGGATCCAGGATGGACCCTGAGGAGGTCCAGATGGATCCTGTCTCCCACGAGGAGCCAGGACAGACTCGAGCAGTGACAGCCACCCTGTGTGTCAGTGTCCTCTCTGCTGCCTCTTCCCCAGTGATCACACAGGCTCCAGGAGCTGACACAGGCTGTGAGCACACACTGTGCCAATGGTGTCTTTTAACAACATGCAGCAAAGGAGGGTGTTTGTCAATGGAGAAAATATCTGTTTGTTCCCCTGGTGGCCTGGTGGGATTGTCCCACCAGCCCTGGTACCCTCCAGGACAGAGGGGAGGTCAGTGACAGGCAGAGAAGAATTGGGAAGAGCTGGGCAGGGGACTCTGGGCTGGAGCAGAGGAGTGGTGGCTGGAGCTCGTGGGAACCAGCAGGCAGGTGACCTTGCCTGTGTGCACCACTGCAGACAGGCTCCAGGGGAGCAGGGATGGACTCCAGGTTGGAACAACAGGGATGACAATGATGGACTCTGCACTCCTGGGAGACACAGCAGGGATGTGCCACAGGGCACCCTGCCCTTGTCCCTGCATCCCACAGAGCAGCAGTGCCAGGCCATTCCTGCCTGCCACAGCACCGGCTGGAGCACACTGAGCCCAGCAGTGCCCTCTTCCCAGGCAGGGCAGCCTGTGGAGCCACTGGCCATGCCCGTGAGGAGTTTGTCAGGCCATGGCAAGGTGTCTGTTAAGAATCACCAGCCAGGCTGTGTGTGCAGGTGGTATCTTTGGCCTGGGTGTAAGCACAGGTTCAGGGATGCTTTTGGCCCAGAGAAGGAATAGCACTCTTTCCTTCTTCAGGTCTCCAGCAAAGGTCACAGCTGATCCTGGAGCTGATCTTTTCTGACCTCTTCTTCTGCCACATGTCAAGCAGCAGGAACGTGTCTCCTGGGTGAGGGTCTGCTCTGGGACCAGGCTCTGTGCAGGCAAGTCCTCTGCCCCAGAGGTGCTGGAAGAGCTCCTTAGAAAACAGGAAACCACTCGACCAAAAAAAGCAGTGAAACATTCCCCTTATTCTGTGATGTTTGTTGTTTTAGGCTGTCCCAGCCAAGCGGCTCAAGCCAAGCAGCAGCCAGGCTGATCCCACAGAGCCTTGAGGCCATCCCTCTGGGCCCCACCGTCAGCCCAGCCCTGCTGTCCTGCCCACAGGAGATGCAGGACAGCGTGGCTTTGTAGCCCAGATGCAAATGCACTGCTACTGAAAGCCCAGGAGAGGATGAGAAGGCTCAGAAGAGCTTGATGCTCCCATTACCAGCCTGCTCTCCCTCCCTCCCTCCCTCCCCTCCAGCAGCAGAGCACCTCTGTTTCCCGGTGTGGGGATGGCAAACTGAGGCAAGGCAGGTGTGTTCCAGCTCAGAAGTGAAAATAGTTTCTGCCAGTGCTTTGGGTAGGGACCAGCTCTCCAGGTCTGGCATCTGTGAAGGTCTCCAAGCCCCACAGACTCTCCATGCCCCCAAACACTCAAGCCAGGATATTCAACTCAGTGGACACTTCACTGGGGACCCCTGGACAGACAAGGCTAGTCTGTGTGTCACCCTACAAGACACAGCAAATGGTCCCACCATCCCAACTCAAGCAGCAGAGGCCTTGGATGGAGGGACAGACAAAACTGTCTGCAGGCAACAGTGGAGGGGGCTGATCCTGCATCCCTCTGCAACAGCCTCACCCCTGCTCCAGAGCTGCAGCACCCGCCTGGGGAGGCCAAGCTTGTGCCAGCAAAGCCTTTGGCACAAGCCTTTGACGGCTGTGGGATCTGTGCCTGTGGCCAAGACATGTCCCAGGAAGCAACTACTGCTGGATGGCTACAGCAGTGCCCTGGGGAGCAGCCAGGCTGTGCCAGCCCCAAACCCACCTCTGCCTGGGGAGGGTGACATTGGGGGTCCCTGCAGCTGGGCTGGGGGAGTAGAGCCCAGAGGGGTCCCCCAGCTGCTCATGTGAAGAAGCAGAGCTGCTTTTCTGGGGGCTGGATGCAGAAAACAGCAGGCTCTGCTGACAGTGGATGAGACAGGATCATGTTGTGTTTGGCTCTGGGAGCTGCTGGAGATGCCAGGGGAAGCTGAGGAGCTGCATAAGCAGGGACTGCCAAGCTGCAGCCATGCTGTGGGGACAGAAGCAGCCCTGGGTGCCACATCACAACTCCTCGGGACTGCCATGGTGCACAGACCCGTCCCCATGCCCTGGCACCCTCAAAGGTGTCACAGCTATGGGGACAAGTGTGGACAGACTGTGTAAGCCTCAGTCCAGGGCTTGCAGCTGGGCACAGTGGTGGTGGTGGTGGTGGCAGTGGCATTGGTGCTGGCACTGGTGCAGGCAGCAGTCCACTCACAGGAGATGTGGGAGAGGGCAAGCAGCCAGGCAGCAAGACAGGACAATGCCCTGCCTGCGACCCGAGTGGCCAAACAGATCTCCCTCCCACCCAGCGACATGGAGGATGGGCAGGCTTTGTGTTTACTCCTCCAAGAAAGGGACCTTCCTCCTGAAAACAAAACCTTTTGTGTGCAAATGCAGCTGTCTGCAGGTTTGTTTTTACACAGGAAACTTTGAACCAGAGGCTGGGGCTGGTTTCGTTTTGAGGTGGGATTTTCAGGACATGGAAATATTTGGAAACAGAGCCGCTTTCCAAATTTGGAGGCTGGGTTTTTACATCACTGCTGACATGCTCAGCAGTGTCCAGGGCTTTTGCTGTCCCTCTCCCTGCTGTCTGCAGAGAGCTTTAGCCCAGCTGAGGCAGGGGGGACACTGGCAAGGATGGGTGTCCATTTGCAGAAGGCTGAACCCCTTGGCTGGTGGCTGAAGCATGTGTGACCCTCCCTGCTGGGACCAGCTGCTATCCATTCACCAGCGTGAGCATAAGTGCCCTCCTGGACAAGCACTTGGGATTCTCCTGAGCCAACACACCAGCTCCTCTCAACCCCTCTTGGTGTGGGACTGAGAGGGCCAGGATGCCTTCACTTTGGGATGGTGCCTGGTCTGATGGCGCTCAGGGCAGCAAAGCCTTAAGCAATCACAGCCCACAGACACCTTTGGGGCTGATTACCCAGGCTGGATGCCTGGCCTGGCTCCATCACAGACCTAGGGCTCTCCCTGTCCCCCTGTGCAGCAGCAGCAGGGGATGCTCACCATGTCCAAGGGTCCCCAGCACCGGGCTGAACCTGCAGCATGCGGGGCAAACCTGGCGGTGTGAGCCGTGCCCAACCTGCAGCGGGGCAGGCTGAGCTCTGCTCTCAGGGGGCCACAGGAGACACCCTGCCCAGCTGATCCCTCCTCCCCAGCATCCTGCAGCTGAGAGCTGGGCGAGCCCAGGCGGGCCTTCCCACCCGACCAGCCCAGACTTGAGCGCTAGGGCGAGCAAACAGCAAGAGCGAGCGTGCCAAGGTGACACGGCGTGCGCCAGGTGTGCAGGGACGGGCTGGGGACCACGCCGGGGACACCCACCAGCCGAGGTACCGCTCACATTCCCTGTCCCCCTCCCTCTCCCCAGGAGTGTGACTGGAGCTGGGATGTGTGTGGCGAGGAAAGGAGCGTGGAACCATCCTGTGCCCTGGCACAGCGCGGGCAGAGCCGATGCCACAGCGCCGGGAGGGTGACAGGGGATGGGCAGCCCCTGAGCTTGGCTGTGCCAAGGAGCAGAGCCTGGCACTCCTGCGTGGGGGGATCTCGTGCCTGGGCTCTTTAGAATGGCGAGGCATGAGTGGGCACCGGGAGCTACTTGTTGGCGCTGTGAGTGTGGCATCCCGGCAGCACCGGGCACCTTTGCTTGCCAGCCTGTGCTGGCACTGCGTCGCAGGGTGGGAGCAGAGCCCCACAGGGTCCCACAGCCTGTTGGCGATGGGGCGGGTGATTTTGGGGGCCATCCAGCTGCTGCCAACACTGCTTGCAGCAGATGTGGGGCAGGCACTGCCTGGGCTGCTCTCAGCCCTCCCTATTGAGCGCCTCTCGCCTGGCCAGGGGAAGAGGAGTGCTGAGCCTGCTGAGCCCCAGGGGCGGCACCCGCAGCCCGGGGGTGCAGAGCAGGTCTGCCCGGCTCTGCCGGCTCTGGGTGTGTTCGAGTCACCGCAGCCCTCGCTTCCCAGCTCTGCAGGCGCCTGGCTCGCACCCACAGGCATCCCGGGCTGCGCTGCCAGGGCTGCAGCACCGAGCGGGGGAGCAGAGAGCATCACCCAAATCCCGGGGACAGAGTCACTCCTGCCGCTGCTGGCTGTCCCCAAGCCCAGACAGCGTGGGTGTGCCGTGCCATGCAGAGGGGTGATGCTCCCCACTGCCTGCCTGCCCTCCTCCCACCAGCAGAAACGGGAAGAGCTCCAAGGTCTGAAAGCGTGGGGCAGGAGGCGGCAGCAGAGCTGGCAGGGCTCTGTGTGGGAATGATTAAACGATTGGAAGGGGTTGGAGCAGGAGCATCCCAGTGCTCTAGGGTTTAGGGCTGGGGAACCGTGGCGTGTGAACCTGGCAGAAGCAGAAGTCCCAGCAGCACCTGCATCCTCTGCAGGCTTTGCCCTGGGAACAGCCTATTCCCCTTGTTCCTCACTCGCAGCCCCGGGCAGCACTAGGCACCTCAGAGGTGGCAGAGGGGAGAAATCATGGCCTGGGGCAGTTCACAGTGCTGGGGGGCACCAGGAGGTATGGAAGGACAGGCATTGAAGGGATGCTGTTGTTGGGCAGAGGCAGGACAGGAGCCCCAGAGCTGCTCCCAGCCCAAACCCAGTGGCACCAGTGCCCCATATCAGGAGGTCTCTGGGCACACATTGTCACAGGGTGCCTGTTGGATTCACAGGGTCCTGCTCAGGGAGGGATGGCAGAGCTCCCATGGGGACATCAGGGCTGCACATCCAGACAGGGGTAGAGGCTCCTCTGTGCAGTGACAGCATTGCTCACAGCACCAGGCCATGGCTGTGCCCTCTGAGTGACAGGCTGAGTCCCTCTGGGAGTGTCCTTACCCACACGCTGTCCTCCAGCAGGAACCCCACAAGGCTGTGCCCGTGCCCAGCCTCAGGAGCATCACCTGCCAATGTCACCTTGCACAGGTCATGTGACACAACTGGGACCCTTGGATGCCACAGGCACACACTCTGCTGCCCACCCTGCCCACCCTCACCCCAGCAAGTGCTGGTGTGCACAGCTCAGGTGTGCAGGACCATGATCAAGTCAGGGAGATGCCTCAGCAGGGACAAGCCCAGCACTTCATACCCAGGGAACCTGGAGAGAAGGAATGCATGGAGTGTGAAGGGGTTGGACCCTGCTGTGCTCTGAGGTTGGCACTGCCCAGGAGAACAGCCCAGAACCTTTGCCAGGCAGTGCCTTTGCACTGTGGCTCTTGTTCCTCAGCATAAGCAAAACCTGACACCACAGCGATGCCGTCCGGAATCCCCTTTCCCATCTCTGCTCCTGGATGATCCTTTCGGGTCCCAGGGCAAGGACAATCTCCCGTGCTGAGGCTCTGCCCCTTGCCAGAGGTGGTGGCTTGGCTTCCCAGTCCCGTGGTCCCCTGCCAGCTCTGGCCAGCAGAGCTCTCCAGTGGTCACAGTCACAGCCGGGGCGTCCCCATCCCCCTGCGCCTTGCGGGAGCTTTCGCTGCCTCGTGGAAAATGTGATGACTCGGCAGCCCCTGAGTTTCCAGGCCTGGTTCCAGCTGCTGGGTGGAGAAACCTTCTGCAGTCGTCTTTGGGTCTGGCACAGCTGAAGGCTTCGCTGTTGGGGGGACCAGAGGGGAGATCTGGCATCCTCAGCTGGAGGAGGACTCTCTGTCCCTACCTGTGGTGGCATGGTGTCAGCGGGGTGGCCGTGGCAAGGGCAGTGCTGGCATGGCAGGAGCAGCTTCTTGTCCTGTATGGAGGCTGTTGAGCCCTGCAGCTATGGGGATGGGGCCTGGGTTTGGCTCCCAGCAGTGCTTTGGGCTATTTCCACTGCAGGCATAGCTTTAACTCCCTGAGCTCAGGGAGCACAGCCACCCGGATCTGGGATTAAAGAAGTGGGGCTGGTATGGAGGAGTGTTCCCATGGCAGGGGGTGACAGCTCAGCATGCCCTGTGATGGGCCACCAGCAGCATGCAGAGGCTGAGAAACCACCTGGGACACCTCCTGGTCCGTGCTCAGAGGCCAATCCCATCCTGGTGGGCAGCAAAGCATCCCCCAAGCCCATCCTCATGCCAAGCAGGGGCTCAGAGCTCCTCCTGGATGAAGAGGTGTGGGGCAGTGGCACAGCATGGCAGGGAGATCCAAGGGGACAGAGACACTGTGATCCAGGAATCCCTGCTTGGCTGCCCAGCTCAGAGACCAGGGAGGGTTGAACAGACCCTTTGTTCCTTGGGCAAGCCAGTGTCTGGAGAAACAGCCTCGGTGGGGGAGTTGTGCCCCCACGCAGGGCTGTGGCATCACAGGTTGGTTTCCAACAAGCTCCTGAGATGCCACGTCCCACCCTTGTGACTCTACCCAGGGTGGCTGGAGGTGGAGATGGCCAGCTTGGCTGACAGGGTGGTGCAGGGGCACCGAGGCTGTGCCCAGCCAGGTGCAGTGAGTGTGCATGGGTTCAGCTTCTCCCCAGCTGGGCAGGGCAGGTACAACCCAGCTGGAGTTTCCCAGGACTCCAGTGACTGGGTTTGCCCTCTTGCTGGCCTGGGGCTGCTCTTTGGTGTGCTTTGAAGCTAGAGGAGCCCCACCTCGACGCTGCAGCCTGGAAAAACCTCCTGTCTGTGCCACTACTGCAGGGGACACTGCCTTTGACACTGGAGGATGCGACGGGGTTTTCCTTGATAATCAAGGATCCCTCGTACCCCATGCCCATGGATCACAATTCCCATCCTCACTTCCAACACATGCTTCATCAGCCAGGGGCTCCTCCAATTCAGCTCTGCCATCACCTGCCACACTCCAGGGACACCTCATGGTCCCCAGCCTGCACTGCCTGTGCTGCCCCTGCCCCAGCCATCCTCCAGGTGATCCTCCAGGCTGCCCATGGCAGCAAACAGCCCCATGCTCCCCATCCCAAGTGGGGTCACCTCTGCTGACAGCCTCTGTCCTGCCATGGATCCATGTGGGGACATCCACCGAAAGCCTCTTTGCAAGTGCATTTTGGGGACCAGCCAGCCATAACCTTCCCAATCCCGCCCCGGGCCCCTGGGTAAATCTGGCAAGCCCTCACTGTAGCGGGGAGCTCCAGCCTCCTCCCAGCTGGCTGCAGCCACCCAGCTCTGGAAACAGGCCTTTAAAAACAGTCCCCAGACCACTGGAGACGGCAGCAGCCAGCTCCAAACCTCCCACTGCCTGGGGCCTGGAGCAGAACCCCCTTCCCATCCATCTCAGTGGCTGGAGGATGTCATCCCAGCACCCCTGAGCACCCATTCAGTTCCCCATCATACCAGTGTCTGGCAGCAGGGATAGGTGTCTCCAGAGCTGGCTGTGCACTGGTTCATGGCTCAGCCCCATCACCCCACGTGCTGGTGGACCTCAATCCCAAATGCTTATCAGGGGGTCTTTAAGAGCCAGAGCTCTGACCCTGGGCACCCACCACTTGAGTGGGTGGCCCCTGCTATTTTTTTGCATTCAGCTCTTGAAGCTGCTGGTGTTAAGGGTTAAAAATCTTGCCTGTACTAGAGCCAAGACATTGCCTTTGCTCCCACCCTGATCTCTGTGTCCCTCATGCTGGGCTGAGCAGCAGGGCCAGGGCCCCTTTACCCTCAGCCCACCCCAGGCAGGGGACTGGACCTCTGCAGAGACGTGACTGTGGCCACGGACCCGGACTCCTGGC
The DNA here is from genome assembly GCA_035221455.1 of Xenops minutus. NCBI lineage: Eukaryota > Metazoa > Chordata > Aves > Passeriformes > Furnariidae > Xenops > Xenops minutus. Next base: position 1,193,976 of record JAWWEE010000069.1, on the reverse strand, counting down.
ACCAGTCCCATTTGGCCAGGACCTGGGAAATTAACTGTCACCCATACAAAGGGAAGGGGACTCGTGCTCTGTCCCCTTTCCCAGCTGGGTCCATCAGCCCGGGGGGCTGTCAGAAAGGTTGGGAGGTGGACCTGGGGTTGGAGATGGGTCCTAGACCAGGTTCTTTGTTTCCCCCCTCGCTTCTCAATTGCGTGCAAGAGCTGGGGCTTTCCATGCCTTTATCCAGGCACTGTGGTTGCTCTGTCTATCACAGGTCCCACTTGACAAACCTCTGAGTTTTTTGGCATGGGATTCTGCTGTCCCAGAGGGCAGCTGGGGTCTGTCCTACACTGACAGCTTGGTGGTTCAGAGCAATGAGCAGAGCTTGAATAGCCCCCATTGGTGGCTATCCCGGCTACTGGGACAGACTCCCACGGCCACAAAGGCTGCACTGGCTTCCGGACTGATGCATCACTGAACCTCTTCTAGCACTGTCCCAGATCTCCAGCGCTGATGTGAAGCCAATGGCATCTCTGCTCTGAATCAGAGCTGGCACCCCGCCACGCACTGCACAGACACCGCACAGCACCGCAGAGCAGGGCATCCCCTCGAAGCAAAGTGCTCACACAGGGCACAGCTCACCCCAGCCACACCCGCAGAAGGGCAAAGCGTGGTCCAGGCGTCTCTGTGCCCGCGGGATGCCGTGCCCAGGAGCCTCTCACAGTGTGCATCCCCCGTGCCAGCCTGCAGGCATCGCACAGAGACAGTCTCCAACCCTGCCCCTCGGCGTACCCAAACCCCGTTCCACGGCCGAACCTGCGCTGGAATTAATGCCCACAGAGCTGAGGGGGCGAGCCCAGAGCCAGCCCAGGGTGCTCAGCATCCCGCGGCCGCACTCGTGCCCTCGGTCCCTCCAGCATCCTCCCTCCCTCCAGCATCCTCCCTTCCTCCCTCCCTCCAGCGTCCTCTCTCGTTCCCTCCCTCCAGCATCCTCCCTTCCTCCCTCCCTCCAGCATCCTCTCTCGCTCCCTCCCTCT
>JAWWEE010000069.1:1172369-1192860 GCA_035221455.1 Xenops minutus | reverse complement strand
CCTCCCTCCAGCATCCTCCCGCGCTCCCTCCCTCCGGCATCCTCCCTCCCTCCAGCATCCTCCCGCCCTCCCTCCCTCCCTCTCTCCTCCCTCCCTCCCTCTCTCCTCCCTCCCCGCGCTGGGGGCTGGTTCGGGAGCTCCCTCCCAGCGCGGAGCCGCCATCAATCCCGTCCTGTCTCCTCCCCCGCCGCTCCTCCCGCTCCAGCTCCCCCAGCTCTGCCGATCTCCCGCAGATGCCAGAGCGGGCTGCAGCCCCGCAGAGCCCCCGCGATCCCCCCGGTGCCCCAGCCCTCCTTGCCCGCAGCTCTTCCCGCAGCATTCCCCGCAGCCCGCTCGCTGCGGAGTCACCGCACAGGGACACGGACCCGCGGGGACAGCAGCAAATGCGCCGGGCGAGAGGCAGCCACCCCCGCTGGGCTCCTCCCGGGCCGGAGGAGAGCTCTGCCCCTGCCCAGGGACCGCGGGCTCGGCAGAGGTGCCACGCACCGGCCGGTCCCCACTGATGTCACCTTGTCACCCGCGCCCCGAAAGCATGCGGGGACGCGGCTCGGGGCTGCCGTGGGGGAGCGGGCTGGCTGGGGACAGCCGCTGCTGAGGAGCTGCCAACTTGTCCCCGCTGTCATTCCGCAGCCCCCCGCGTCCCCATGAGGCCACCTCTGCCGCTGTCGCTGCTGCCCCTGCTGCTGCTGTGCGTGCCGCGGCTCCCGGCGACCCTGGCAGAGGTAAGCGCTTGGCTCCCCCGACCCCTCCGTGGCTCGGCGGCTCCTTGGCTCCCGATCTCGGTGCCGCGGGGGGCTCCGCACGGTGCTGCCCCTCCGGGGGGGACGGTCCTGGGCTCTTCTCCCCGTCCAGCTGCGCCACATCAGCGGCGGCCGCGCCGTCGAGCGCCGCTTGCCCGGCCCCGCTGCCCCCCGAGCCCCAGCGCAGCGTGTCCCCCCTGCCACCTCCTGGCCCGGCTGCTGTCCGCGGCCCCGAAATGGCCCGGCTGCTGTCCCCGGGGGTCCCCAGCCCCTCTGTTCTGCCCCCCTGCCAAAAGCCCCGCCGTCGGTGGGAAGCCGAGACGAGCCTGCCCGCAGAGCCGAGGGGAAAGGACGCCAGGAACATGCTGGCTCTGCCGTGGCTTTTTGCGGGCCAGGGAGTGGGCAGAGACATTTCCTTTAAGTTGGGGGGAACTGACGCCAAGCCAAAGCAGGGCACACCCTGCTGGGAGCGGGCTGGGAGCAGACGGGTGTCCCCGCTGCCAGGAGGGGACGGGGGGCTCTGGGGGTCTCTGTGCAGCTGGACTGAGGTCTGGGGTCCCTCCACCCTCGCCCCGTGATGGTGAGAAGGAGGTATGCCTGTAGAGGGAATGAGATTGCCAGGGCCTGTCCAGAGTTCTCTCCTTCCCTCTCCAGAACTTCTCCCTGTGTTCTGGCTGGTTTGGTGGGGTCTTCCCCGTGGGCATGGCCTCTTGGTCTGCATGCAGAAGACCCGTGCAAAAGGCCAGGACAGCCCACAAGCTGCATCTGCCAAGTGTGTCTCCCTGCCTTGGGGAGGGGAGGCAGCATGAAAAGTAACTCCTGGGGAGGCAGGAATAACTCCTGAAAAGGCACTCCTGGGAAAAAAGGTCACAGCCCACAGATGCCAGGTTGGGGTGGGACCTGTACCTGGCCAGACTGACCCCTGGCCTTGCTCAGGACACCTGTCCCAGGCATTGGTCTCAGCTCAGCCCCCCTCACCTTGCCCCTCTCTCACTTGACACCTACAATTCCCCAGGGCGAGGGATGCAACGGGACAGCACAGGCATGGCTGGAGGGACAGGATGCACCTGGTGACAGAGGTAAGTCCCAGGAATGAAGTTCCCAGAATGAGGAGGGTGGGATGGTCCTGGTGCCTGGAGCAGTGAGATGAGCAGATGTGCTGGGTCAACACTCTGCTTTAGGCTTACTACAGGCTGCATATTATGGCCAGGCAGGGGGAAGAGTCAGCCCCATCCCTCTCCAGCAACCAGCCCTATGGGGGGCACTGTGAGAGATGGACAAGGCTCCAAGCTCTCTCCTTCCACAGAGCATCAGGTGGGTTCAGCAGCAGCACAGACACAGGTGCCCTGCTTAGAGCCCCTGCAGTTTCCCAGCCAGGATCACAGTCCATAAGGTTGCTGTAGGCCTGGAGCCAGCGTGGTGCCCACATGGCACCAGTCTGTGCCAGTGAGAACTCTTCCAGATGATCCACAGGCACCTGTCATAGGGTATACCTGGATGAGGGTGTCTGTAATTTGGTTAGTGGAGCTTACCTGTGGAGACATAAGCAGTGCCGGGGTCACAGAGTGCCTCTTGCCTGTTCTAGGTACATTTGTGCTGCAAATGTGAGGAAGGTGACAGAGGGAGGCAGGTGATGAGGCTGGTGGAAACCCAAGAGAAGCAGAGAAATGTGGGTGGAGAACTCATACCTTCATGAGATAAGAAAGAGCCTGCAGTGACAGACCATCCCTGTTTGAACTCCACAGGGCAGGGCACAGTCCCGTGGGGTGCCTAAGGGTGGAGGTCAGATGTGCCCTGTGCTCTGGGTGTCTGATGACAGTGAGGGGAGCCCAGGGAAGCTGGCCTAGGTATAGACACCTCACCTGTGGGCACCCAGCTACGTTCAGCTAACCCTTCCTGAGCAGTCTGGTCCTAAATCTGCCCTTGGACTGCTCAGGGATGGCACTGAGAAGGCCTTTCCCAGAGGCACTACATGCCCCTATTTGTGTCTCTCTGCTGTTCCCAGTTCTCTTTGTCCTCACCTGATGAGTGAGCCTCTCAGCACTGCAGCAGGCTCCAAACCACAGAATTGCATGGAAAAGAAGCTGAACATAGTTCTGAAAGTGTTCAGAACTCCTGAGCAGTGCCAAAGATGCCCCTGCCCTGGGCTCACCTCACACTGCTCCTCCCTGGCTGTGTAAAGGCCACCCCTGGGATGACCTCTGGGGCAGTCACTGTGCTTGGTTCAAGCCTTCTTGCTGTGCCAGACCCCATGTAAGCCTGCCACAACATGTTGCACACCATAAATTTTAAGCGCTAATTATTACATAAATGTCTTATTAGTACATAGAGCTCTTCTGGCATTTTCCAAAGGCTGAGAGCAACAGAGTTCATGGATGTGGCACTTGGGTTGGTGCTGGACTTGGCAGTGCTGAGGAAATGGTTGGACTCAATGACCTTAGAGGGCTTTTCCAACCTAAGTGGTTCTGTGACTCACAGCAAGGCTGGGGTTGGGGCTGCCTGACCATCTGCTGGAGGCATTGGGAGGCAGAGATGGAACCTGCCCAGGTCAGCTGCCAGCCTGACCTCGACAGACAGGCTCCTCTTGTGTAGGTGGTTCCTGAGCAGCTCTAAAGGCAGGGATTCAATAGCAGTTTTGGCCACTGCCCCACCAATTAGGCCAAGCCCTGTATGCCACTTCCTTGTCCCCAAATGTTCTCCATTGGGATGCCACAGCACCAGCCCCACAGCCCCAGCATGCTGACCTCACTGCTGCAGCACAGCTGAGGCAGGGACACCTCAGGAGGGGCTGCAAACAGTCCCTGGGTATCTTCCATGTATGCAGTGTCCCACTCTTCCCATGTCACCCTTGCACTTAGGCAGGACAGGGGGACTCAATGTCTGGATCCCCCCAAAGGAGCTTTTGTCCCCTCCTCTGTCAGAGCCCACATAGAAGCAGAGACTGTTGCAAAGAGCATTATGGCCCCCCAGCTATATCCATCCTACCCCCTCAATGGCCTCTGTCTTGCTTCTCCATGGACCCAGAACCCCTCAACATCTTTTGGGGGGGCTGAGGCCAACCAAGGTGGTGAGCAAAGGATTACACCCAGCCAGGGAATTTCTCTGCTTTATACCAGAGCTCTCCAGACAAAAACCATGGATGACTTGAAGCCTTCTAGTCTTTCTCCACTGGAGCAGATGCTCCATGCTTGGGACCATCTCTTTTATATCTGCCTTTGAGCTCAGTCCATGGAGGTTTCTGAGCATTCTGGTGTTTTCCAGAGGCAGTTCAGAGCCCTCAGTGTCAGGAGGGCTGACCAAAGCAGGGCAGCTCCTGTGCTGGTGGCTGCTGCCTGGTGTACCCCAGCAAAGGTGGATGGACTGGGGGCTGGCCCTGCAGGCTGGCACCCAGCACCACTGCTCCCTGTTGAGAGTTTGGGATTTGCCTCTGCAGGTGCCCTCCTGAATGTCAGTGTGAGTGACCACGGCCGGTCAGACTCCCTCCTCGTGTCCTGGGATGAGCCAGAGGAAGGCACCGAGGGATATTCTCTTGCCCTCTCCTCCCTGGGGTCAGGCACAGCGCTGCAGAATGGGTCTGCTGGACCCAACAGCACCAGCTTCTGGTTCCACGGGCTGACCCCTGGCACACTCTACGAGATCGAGGTGACAGCCACGCTGGCCTGCATGAAGACTGTCAGCCAGACCATCACAGCACAGACAAGTAAGGGCTCCACAGGGGCTGCAGAGGGGCTCAGTGCTCCTGCCAGTCTCAGTGCTGCTTTGGAGTCCAGGTCTGTTTGAAATCCCTCTAGTTCACGGGGAGTTTGGGCTTTTCCTCACTTCCACAAGAATTAGGGTCCTTCTGTGGTCCCCAGAGCCCCAGGAGTCATTCCCTCATCCTTGTGGAGGAATGAGCCTGTCCCTGCACCTGGGCAGGGGTTTTGCTGTATCTTCTCCAAGAATAACGTGGTGGACCAGCCCATGATGTAGCCTGTAGAGAGCTGAGGGGTAGAAAATGTCATGCCTTGAGGTCTAGAAAGAGCTATGAGGAAGGAGTGTCTGCTCTACAATTTTGGCACATCTCCATCAATCACAGCTCACCCCTCAAGTCTTGCTCTGTGCCCTCCCTGGCTGATGGAAGGCTGGGGAAGGGAACAGGGCTGGTGGCTCCACAGCTCAGGTGAGGATGGCAGCCCTTGCCTGCACCTCTCCAGAAGACCCTTGAGTAAATCCATGCAGGTGAAGGTGGAAAAGCTAGAAAAAGAGAGTAGAGCTGGAGGGAGGAGATTGGGCAGTGGAAGGGCTGGTGTCAGGCAACAGTGGCAGGAGCAGGAGCTGGCTCTCATGGGAAGGCAGATGGCAGGACCCACAGGGCCAGCAGGAACAGATGACCAGATGAGCTCTCAGGTAAACAGTGATGGCCACACCTTTGTATGTTGCCTCTGACCAAGTCTCCCTGCTCATTTCAGAGTAACTGCTGAGGCTGATCTGAAGGGGATGGTGCAGCCCACACCACCCATGGGAGGTTGGTGAGAGGTCAGGGAGGTGCTGGGGCTGTGCTTAGGGGATCCTTGCTGGAGCCCCACTGCTATGGAGTCAGGCTGAGAGAGATGGGGGTTTTCAGCCTAGGTAAGAGAAGGCTCCAGAGTGACCTTAGAGTCTCTTCTAGTACCTAAAGGGGACTTTAAAATAGAGAGAGAGAGGGACTTCTTACTAGGGCATATAGTGGCAGGACAAGAGGGAACAGTTTTAAGCTGACAGAGGAGAGGTTTACATTAGGTGTTAGGAAGAAATTCTTCCCTGTGAGGGTGGGAAGCCTCTGGCACACATTGCCCAGTGAAGCTGTGGCTGCCCCATCCCTGGAAGTGTCCAAGGCCAGGTTGGACAGGGCTTGGAGCCACCTGGGCTAGTGGAAGACATCCCTGCCCATGGCAAGAGGGGACTGGAATGAGATGATCTTTAAGATCCCTTCCAACTCAAACTATTCCATGATTCTCTATCCTGTGGAGCTGTCTGGCTGGCAGGATCCTCACCAGGCAAAGGTCAGTGTTCCACCAGCCTGTGAGCAGGTCAGGCATCCCCAGGCAATGAGCCAACCCTTGTGTATGCCCCTTCTGATGCAGGTCCCTCACCTGTCCGCAACCTGAGCCTGAGCAGCGGTGGCAGCTCGGTGTCCCTGCGGGCAGCGTGGGCACACGGCCCCGGGCAGCGCCATGGGTACAGCCTGGCCCTCTACCACAGCGACTCCCAGGCACTGGTGAGGAACATATCCCTCCTGCCCAGCGCCTCCACCTTCCTGTTCCACGGCTTGCTGGCTGGCAGCGAGTACGCCTTGAAGGTCAGCACGCTGGCTGGGTCCAGCCAGGCCAGCACCAGTGTCCACCAGTGGACAGGTAAGGGAGTGATGGGTGTGCCTGCCCGAGGGGGAAAGGGTGGGAGGAAGGCAGGGGTATGCAGTGTGTGTGCTTGCTGGGCTGGAAGGGATGAGGAGGAGGTCTCCAGGCTTGGGTGGAGTGTTTCACATCCCCACTGTGAGCCCAGGGTCTGGGCCAAGGGGAAGACTTTGCACATTAGACCTGCCTTGCAGCACCCCCAGCTTGGGTTTGTATGTTCCCAAGGGATTCTGGCTCTCTTGGCTCATGGGAGCTGCAGGAGTGCTGCATTACCCAGGCTGCCACCCCCTCTGCCCTGCAACCTGAAAGAGTATGATAGTCTGGAGGGACATCAAGAGCCCCCCAAGCCCACCTAGGTGGGGAGGTGGGAAGGACATCCCTCAGTGTACCCCTGCCAGACCTTCAGCCCCTATGGCACAGAGAGCAGCCGTGGGCATGGGGACACTGGGGAGAAAGAAGGGTACAGGGAGTGCCAGGGCTGAACCTTGCTGCCTCCTGCTCTTCCCCTCAGCTCCCTCCATCCCCACCCAGCTGAGACTCAGCCCAAGCTCCAGCACCAGCCTCGTTGCCTCCTGGGCAGGGGCTGCAGGGGCTGCCTGGCTGCACCTTGAGCTCCGCAACCTCCTCACCCAGACGGTCACCACGACCCTGTCAGCCAGGAGGGGCCTCACCAGCTACACCTTCCAGCATCTCCACCCTGGCACCCAGTACTGGCTGGGGCTCAGAGCCACAGCTGGCTCCTACACTGCAGTGGGACCCAATGCCACCGCCTGGACATGTGAGTATGATAGCCAGGGACAGGGGAGGACCTTGCTGACCCTGGATTTCTCCCTGCCTCTCTATCCAAAGGTCTTCTGACAGAGTCCTGGGTGCACAGGGGGGATTCCGCCTGGACCTGGCCAAAAGCCACTCCAGGACCCAGCTCTGGGATGATGCTGTGCTGGGGCCAGTGCATCCCTTCTGCAGGTGGATTCCCAGTGCTGACCTGCTTCCCCCTGGGTTGCAGTGGGATCACTGTGGACCCTCCCCAAGGAGGAGCATGGAAGGGCAGCAGATCCTGCTGGTGCTCAGTGCAGCTGGGCCTGAGTCCTCATGTGCCTCAGGGCAGCAGAAAAATGGGGCAAAGGGACAGCAGTGGAGCTGGCTTGAACTGGAGGCTTCTGCAGGGGCTTATAAAAGAGTGAGAAGGACTTTTTACGTGGGCAGACAGGGATAGAACAAGAGGGAATGGTTTTAAAGTAAAATAAGAGAGATTTAAAGTAGATGTTAGGAAGACATTCTCTGTGAGGGTGGGCAGGCCCTGGCACAGGTTGCCCAGAGAAGCTGTGGCTGCCCCATCCCTGGAAGTGTTCCAGACCAGGTTGGATGGAGATTAGAGCCACCTGGTCTAGTAAAAGATGTAATGGAATGATCTTTAAGATCCCTTGCAACCCAAACCATTTCATGATTTTATGATTCCATTAAATGGATTTTTGGTGCTTTTTGGTTGCTGTCAAGGACACGTTTTGGTAGCACCTGATAACCTCATCCTGGTGGATGTTACCAACGTGCTGGGTGCTGTGCAAACACAGCCCAGGAAGCCAGGAGCCTCTGGCAAGTCAAAACACTGAGGGCAGCCCTCCCAGACCCTGCTATTGCACCATTCCCCCATCCTCCTCCCTGCTCTGGCCTCAGGCTGACAAAGGTCCTGAGAGAGGGGGACTTCCACCACCACAGCCCAGGTTTGCTGCCAACACCACATCCAAAGCCCTGCAAACAGTTCCATTCCCAGACTTGCTATCCCAGATGTTCCCAGGAGAACCAGGGGAGAAATGAAGAGTCTAAATCCAGCCTTCTGGGCAGAGCAGACTCACACAGAATGCCAGGGAAGTGCTGACCCTCAAATGATGGAGGTGCCACGCTGCAGACTCAGAGCTGCAGTGGCCACTGGCTCATCCTGGCCCTGGCCAGGCAGGGGTCAGGTGGATGCTGGGAGGACCTGGGCACCACCAGGTGTCAAGTCTCAGCTCCTTCCTGCTCCACCTGCCAGTCTGGAAAACTGGACCCTCCTCCCTGCTGACTCTGCAGACAGGATTTTGGGAGGCCTGCACAGCCAGTTTTTTCTGCTGTGGACTGAGGCTGATCTGTGCTGTTGCTGTCTGTGGCTCTGACCTGCTCCACTGAACAGAATTCCCCCGTGCCAGATTCACAAGCCAGGGGCATCTGGCCAGGAGTGCAGTCCAGGCCAGTTCCTGGGAATATCAGCAAGCTCGTGGCAGGATGTGAATGGAGTGGAGGGGAACTTTTAGGAATTTCCCAACAGGTTTGCCAGCTTTGTCTGGACCCTGCTAGTCCAGGAATGCTTGTGCTGGAGAGTGGAGATATCATGCTCCAAAAGAATGACTAAGGCTGGACGTAACCCTGCAGGGAATGAGAACCAGAGCTGTACGGGCTACAGAGCACCCCATAATCCTGATGCACGCAATCCTATTCCCTTCCAGACCCCTTGAGCCCTGGCAATGTGACCCTGAGCAGTGCAGATGAGCAGAGCTCCTTGCAGGCTCGCTGGAGCATCCCAGTGGGACACAGGGACTTCTACCTGGTGACGCTGCGAGAGGGAGAGGATGGTGTTCCCACAAGGAACATCTCTGTCGGTGGGGACAATGGGCACGTCACCTTCCATGGGCTGAGCCCCGGGAGGCAGTACTCTGTGCAGGTGACAGTGGTGGCAGGGCCATACCAGGCATCAGCCAGCAGCACAGCAGCCTGGACAGGTGAGTAGAAAACCCATGCGTGTTCTTTGAGGCTGTTTCTGGTGCCTGATGGAGGGGCTGGTGCCTGGAGAGGGGCTGGGGATGAGGAGTGGGATTGGGGCAGGGGCAGGGACAGGGCACCTGTGGCACCTCAAGAGTAGGTCGTGGGTCAGAGCAGCAAAATCTGCCTCCCCACAGTTCCTGGTGGGTGTGGGCTCAGAGGTCCTGGGCACAAATCAAGAGCAGATCCTGCTCAGTAGCCTCTGAACTCAGTGTTCAGCAGGTTCCAGGCAGTTTCCAGGCAGTTTCCCCCCATCCCCTCACCACAGCTGGGTGGGAGGGCAGGCAGGGAAGCACCATCAGCCTCCCCAGATCAGCATGTCCCTGTGTCCAGTCCCTCCTGGGTGACTTGTGGAGCCACTGTTGGTTCTGTCCCAGAGCTGCCACCCCAGGAAGGGACAATTGGAGCTGTACACAGTGTGGTGAGGCACCAACACAACCCGTGGTGCTGGGGGCACTAAGAGCCACCTCTGCAGCTGCCCCTGTATGGCTTGGAGACAGCTGCAGTGTCCCAGAATCACAGAATTGTTAGAGTTGGAAGGGATCTCTGGAGATCATCTGTTCCAACCCACCTGCCAAGACGGGCTCACCTAGAGCAGCCTGAAGAGCAGAAAAACAATCTCGTGGAAGCAATCTGCCTGCCTGATGCACTGCCCTGTGTTGTCCTTGTCCCTTGCAGAGCCACTAGCACCATCTGGCGTGAGCCTGTGCAGCCAGGGCAGCCCCCACAGCCTGCTGGCCAGCTGGGAGGAGGCCAGTGGGGAGGGCTATCTGCTGGCCCTCAGCCCCAGCAAGCACCCCATGAAGAACAGCTCATTGCCCAGGGGTGTCACCAGCTTCACCTACGAGGGTCTCCACCCTGGGACCCTCTACACCTTTGAGGTCAGCACCGTGGCTGGGCCCTACACATCCTCACCCCAGTGCATCTCCAACTGGACATGTGAGTGCCACAGCCCCCAGGGTCCCACTGGATCTTGCCCTTCCCCATGATGTTGTGCCTCAGGGCACGTGACAACGTGTGTCTTCTGCAGCTTCATCCAATAACTGGGCAAAAAGCTCAGGAGGAGGCAAAGCTGGATGTGTCTGACCCTGCTGTGTTTCCCAATCACCAGGCACAAGGGTCAGCAGAGCCCAGTGCCCTCCTCCCCCTTCTCCTTGGCACATCCTTCCGTGGCACTGCTCAGGCTGCCTCTGCCTTGAGCCACCTCTCACCACCCACCACCTCACCCAGCACCAGAGCAGTCCTCTCTCTGCCCCAGTTTGAACTCTGTGCTGGCCCAGACCCTGCCAAACTGGTGTGTGGGTGTCACCAGGGGTCACAGTGGTCAAAGCACCTGGAAGTGTGTTTTCCCAGGGAAGGGGCTCCTGCCCCAGCACATTTGGGGTTGCACTTCTGCCAGGTGACTCTAAACCTTTCCTTTTGTAGACCCTTTGCCCCCAGAGCAGCTGACCCTCAGCAATGGGGGTCACAGCACCTCTCTACAAGCCTCCTGGAGAGCAGCTTCCTCTGGCTGCACTGGCTACACAGGGACCCTCTTGGAAACCAAGTCCCAGAAGAGGGTCAGGAATGTGACTGTGGGGAATGACTGGACGAATGTCACCTTGGAGGACCTGGTCCCTGGGCGACAGTACACACTGGAGGTGGCTGCCATGGCTGGACCTTACAAATCCCCTGTGCAATCAGCCACAGACTGGACATGTGAGTGTGACAGTTCTACCTCACCCTACTGCAAACTGCAACCACAGCCTGTCCATGAGAGCAGAGGGTTGACCCATGTGTGGAGAGGTGGGGAACCAGGGGCTGGGATGCACAGCCAGGCAGATGGGAGCACAGGTGGAGCTGCATTGAGCCACACTGGACATAAAAGGGTCTGCAGTGCGTGACTGAACAGAAAACATTTCCAAATGTCACCCAGGGGGAAGGTGGGGACCTGCTCTTGTGTTTGCAGAGGAGCAGGAGCTCTGGTTGCTCTGGGGTTTGATATTCCAGGGCTGATTCCTGCCCTAACCCCACCAGGTGCAGGCAGTGGAGGGTGCAGCCCCCACTCCACACCACGACACCTCTCACTGCCTGGGTGTCTCTTCTCTCTCAGACCCCCTGGCTCCAGCTGGCGTGACCCTGACCAACACCCGGCGCCCACTGGGGCTCTCAGCCTTCTGGGACAAGGCTGCTGGTGATGTGGATCAGTTCCACCTGCAGCTCTACAGCAAGAGCCATACAGCACAGAGGAATATCTCAGTGGGGCCAAACATCCACAACTTCACGTTCCTGGGGCTGTCCCCTGGCACTCAGTACTTCCTGAAGGTGACCGTCCTCAGTGGCCCATACAGATCCTCATCACACTTTGCCACTGAGTGGACATGTGAGTGAGAAGTATCCTCAGTCTCCTGCAGGGGTGGGACATCCTGGCACTGACTGCAGGACTGGCAGTGACAGGAACTTGTCTGGGTGGAGAGGGGGCTTTATTGAGACCTGTGTACTCCCTGTCCTGGGAATCACAGCATGTGTCATAGGTTAGGTGCTGTGTGCTGGCTGTTGGGCCCCAAAAGACCCTTTTCCCCAGCTTAGGTTCTCCCCAGTCAAGGTGAACCTTCTGCCTAGACCACTGGTGACCTCAAGGCCAGCTGGGGACTGGTGGGAGAGGGATGTGAGAGAAGAGGAGACCTATAATGGCTTGCTGCTCCCTGTCCATGGAGCAAAGCAGCTCACTGGGAGCTGAGTGCTGCCAGCACCTACCTGCTAGTAGCACCCTGGGGACATGCACAGTCAGGTTACACGTCCCCCAGGAGAATAGGAATGCTGGCAGTCAGCTGCCACCACTTCTTCAGCCCTGTGCAGAGGTGCAGGCTGTGCCTTAGCTTCTCCAGATGGCTCCTCCACCACCTCACTGATCTCATCATGCTGTGCTTTCCTCCAGATCCACTGTCTCTGGCTAACGTGAGCGTGCAGCCTGGCCAGAGACCCCAGGAGCTGCACGTGAGCTGGGTGGAGTCCGGTGGTGGCAGAGACCACCTGGTACAGCTCTCGGTGGCCGAGTCCCTGTCCATCATCAGGAACGTGTCTGTGCCCCGTGGAGTCACCCAGCTCGACCTGCAGGGGCTGGTGCCAGGGTCCCGCTACCGCGTGGAGATCATTTCCCAGGCTGGGCCTCATCGCATCTCCTCTCAGACTGCCATTGGCTACACTGGTAGAAATACAGCTCCCCTCTTCCCATCCCCTCTCCACCTCTGCCATCCAGCCTGGCTTTGACCTGGCAATGGGCTTGGGACCACAGGGAGGGTCCCAGGGCTGTTCTGCAGTAGAGCTCTGAGACTGTGTCCCTGCAACCCCATGGGTGCCTGTGTCCTGCTCAAGGTGCTGGCTCTTTTGTGGGACCCTCCCTCATCCTGAGCCCAGCAGCCCAGTGGGTCATGCTGTGAGCCTTTGGGACAAGGGGCACTCAGTATTGCACTGTTGTCACCTGGGACACAGGGAGCAGCTTTGAAATCTGGGGGATCTCTCAGCAGCCTTTACACAGTGTGCTGGATGCCCACAGCCCATCAGCTCCCAGCTTCATTCCCAACCTAGAGTCAATCCTGAGCACCCCAGGTTTGTCCCCAGTGACCCTGTTTCTCTCCACAGTCCCACTTCCTCCTCGTTCCCTGTCTGCCAGCCCTGTGAGCATTGCCTGGGCTCTGGCTGTGCACTGGGAGACTGCTCCTGGGCAGAGGGATGGATACCTGCTCAGCGTGCTCGAGGAGGGCTCTTCTGCACCACCAAGAACCCTGGAAGCAGGGAAGGACAGCACCAATGTCACTGTGGCACAGCTGGAACCAGGAACATGCTACCTTATTGGGATCTGGGCAGTGGCTGGACCCTACCGCTCCCTCCCCAAGAACATCACCAGCTGCACAGGTCAAGATCCACATCACCCACGGGTGGTGTGGGTGGGAGCACTGGGAGGAGTTCTGGAAGGGCATGGGATCAGTGTTGGCACCCTGGCAAGGAAAAGGAGGGGAAGGGGAGGGGAAGGGAGAGAGGAGAGAGAGGAGGGCACCCTGGCCTGTTTCCTGGTGAAGATGGACTGTAGTCACATCCTGTGTCTCACAGCCTCTTAGAATGGATCTTTTTCTCTCCCACTCATGTGTCTGTTTTTCCTCACAGTTCCTGCTGCACCAACAAACCTGAGCCTTACCAACCCAGGCAGCTCCTCAGAGCTTCACACATCCTGGAATGAGCCCCCTGGCAGGAGGGACCACTACCGCATTACTCTGTATAGCCTCAGCACCCAGAGCAGGGTTCAGGTCCAGACCTTGAGCCCAGATGCCCAGAACCTCACCTGGACTCAGCTGGAGGCAGGCAGCAGGTTTGCTGTGCAGGTCACTGCTGTGAAAGGCTCATTAGAAGCCTCTTCCATCAACGTCACCCAATGGACATGTGAGTCTGATTGGTTGGGTTGGGCATAGTGCCCCAGTGTCCCCGAGAGCCTCCTTCCACCTGAGCCTTGCAGAGCACCCACCACCATCTTCCCCAACCCAAACCATCCCCACTGTGCCCCAGAGCTTCCACCTGTGCTTTCCAGAGCACCCAATGCCACCTTCCCCATCCCACACCATTCACTCTGTGCCCACAGCTTGTATGGAGTGGTTCCACCTTTCTGCTCACTGCCCTTATGCCATCCCTGACCCAGAGCCAATCCCCCCACCCACCTCAGAGTCTCAGGGTGTCTCCTCTGTCACGGCCAGCTGCAGACCCCAGGGATGCTGCACTCAGAGCCCCATGCCCTTGCCTGCCCATTTGTGCCCAGGCTTCTCTCCAGAGGATCTCTGCCTGGTGGGAGCTGGGGGCTGGAGCCCAGCACTGCTGGAGCAGGAGGAACCCCAGGTGGAACAGTCATCTCTCAGCACTGAGCATAAGTGGTGGCACACAAAGGCTGATGGTCTCCCTGTTGCTTTCCAGATCCCTTGGCCCCTGCCAACCTCACCCTGGGCAGCCCCTCAGCCTCAGTGCTGTGGGCCTCCTGGGCAGCAGCAGGGGCAGAAGGCTTCGTGGTGGATGTCTATGAAGCAGCCTCTGGCACTCACGTTGGGCACACGGTGCTGGGCAGTGATGCCAGAAGTCACATCTTCAGGAGCCTGAGCCCTGGCACCCTGTACAGCGTGGCAGTGAGGGCCACAGCTGGACCCTTCCACGCCAGCACCCCCAACCTCACCCACTGCACACGTGAGTGTGATGCTCTCCTTGCAGCCAGGTGTCCTTCACCAGACCTCCCCTTCCCAGTTCAGTCAGAGGCTATACTGGTGAGCCCTCCTGCCTTCCTCTGCCACCCATGCAGCACCCTCTGCTGCCCATGTTGGATGGAGCGTGAGGAGTCTGTGTGATCCTGTGCCACCCCCATCCCTGGTATTCACCCACAGCAATCCACAGTCTCAGACAGCTACCAGGAGGGAGGCATCTGCCACAGAGCCCAGGGCACAGCCAGCCCATGGGGTCTCACAGAGCTGACCCAGCTCCTTGGCACAGACCTGGAGCATCTCCTTTCCCTCCTGCCAGACCTGGCCCCTGGCAGTGCCTTGTGTTTCCTCCCCAGGTCCGATGCCCCCGGCCGCTGTGCGCTGGCTGAGCATGGGGCACCCCGACAGGCTGAGCGTGGCCTGGGGGGCTGCAGCTGGGGGGACAGAGGGGTACACACTGACCCTGTACCACGCACGGCTGGGCACCGTGGCAGCCACAGTCTCACTCAGCAGAGACACCCACAATTTCACCTTCACGGGACTGGCCCCAGGACACGAGTACTCCCTGGAAGCCAGTGCCACAGCTGGACTGTACCAGGCAGCAGCACCCAAAATCAGTGGCTGGACACGTGAGTGAGCGGAGCAGCATCCTCTGCAGGGGGGTGGGAGATGTTGCACTGTCCAGAGGAGGGCTGGGAGGTTCACTGGGGACCTTTGGAGATGTGGCCAGGTGTGACACACAGCAGTCAGAGCAGGGGCACGCTGTTACCCTCATGGCACGTGGGTGTTCAGCTGTAGGCTTGCTCAAGCTGGTCATATAGGCTTGTCATGCTGATGACACACAGGGCTGCCTAGCTGTGCCCATTCAGGGACAGACATCCCCAGCCTGTGCTCACCCATCTCCTTGTGTACAGGAGCACAGGGGTGTACAGGTGACCTGTACTCTACCTGTGTACAAGACACTCACTGAGTCTCCAGCAGGTAGAAACCACATTACCATAAAAGCTCATGAAAACAATCAGTGTAGGACAAGAGGCCACTCCACAGTCCTCCCGGGAGAATGGGTCCTTGCTCTGGAGATGGGCCAATGCAGCACTTCCCCCCACCCAGAAAGATTTTAGGGCTGGGCAGAGCACAGAAGCTGTGCCAGCACCCTACACTCCAGCTGGGTGTGGGAGCACACATGTGCACACAACAGGGGTGAAGGCATTCCCACTAGGCTGTGGGCATGAGGGTGACCTGGATGAGGAAGGGTTGGCATATGAGGGACCAGTAAGGGTAAGCACTGTTAAATCTGAGGTGGGCTGGGGGCAGAAAAGAGACCTAAGAGAGGATGAGGATGCATATGCCATAGGGGATCTGTGAGTCCTTACCCTCGGGGAGCACTTGTCCTTCTGCACAATGGGGAACACTTGTCCTTCTGCACAATGGGGAGCACTTGTCCTTCTGCACAATGGGGAGCACTTGTCCTTCTGCACAGTGTCCCATCAAGGGTCTGTGTGCTCCTGCACGGTGCCCAGTCCCTAACCCAGGTCTGGTGGCTCCCCAGGTCCACTGCCCCCCACTGCCGTGCGCCTGCTGAGCTCGGGGCACCCCGACAGGCTGAGCGCAGCCTGGGGCACCGCGCCCGGCGGCCGAGACAGCTACACACTGACCCTGTACCACGCACAGCTGGGCACCGTGGCAGCCACAGCCTCGCTGGGCAGAGACACCCACAACTTCACCTTCGAGGGACTGGCCCCAGGGAGCAAATACACGCTGGAGGTGGCGGCCGTGGCTGGGTCCTTCAGGACACCCGCGGGGAATGTCAGCGACTGGACGTGTGAGTGTCATTGTGGAGGGGATGTGAGCCTCGCTGAGCAGTCATGAAAGTTCATGGCAGGGATCACAGCCCTTTGTGGCAGACCTCAAGCCCTGCCTGGGGCATGTCAGTGTGGTGGTACTGAGAAGGGCTCTGCCCACCCTCATCACCAGCTCCACCAGCCTGGGTGAGGGCAGCTGGAGGTCCAGAGCCATGCTTCTGGGCAGAGACACAAAGGAGCGGGCATCAGATGGGGCATTCACCTTCCCCACTCCTGCAGCTGGCTGTGTGTTCCCTCCTCACCCCTCCCCAGCTGTCTCACTCCAGCTGGGACAGGGCTGTGCCTGCTCAGACAGGCACAGAGGAGCTTTCAGAAGCTTTGAGCTGCCTCAGGGCTGGTGGGTGCAGCCACACAGCCCAGGCTAAGTGCCCTGTCCAGGGTGGCGTGTCCCTTCTGATGGCACTGCCAAGAGAGCCAGGCAGTGTCCTCAGGCCCTTTGCTGATGTATCTCCCATCCTGTCTCTCCAGACCCCTTGGCACCCCGTAACGTGTACATGACAAACCAGGGGTATCCCAACAGGCTGAGCACGTCCTGGCGAGCCGAACCCCAAGGACAAGACAGTTACAGGCTCCTCCTGTACCATTCGGGATCGGGTGTCTTGGCAGCCAATGTCTCTGTTGGGAAAGGCACCAGCAAATTCACCTTTTCTGGCCTGGCTCCAGGGCACAAATACCTGCTGGAAGTGGTGTCTGTGGCAGGGCCCTACACGGCCTCTGCAGGGAACATCAGTGACTGGACAAGTAAGTGTCAAAGCCAAAGGTCCTGCATCATGCACAAGGCTCAGCCTTCCCAGCTGGGTGGGCTCAGCACCTGGAGTGGGAAGGGGCAGGGACATGGCCAGGACTGCTGTAGGTAGGATGAGAGAATGGTTTGGGTTGGAAGGGACCTTTTAAAGGCTGTTTAGTTTTAGTGTGATGTCCTGCCTCTGTCAGGGACATCTTCAACTAAATCAGGTTGCATAAAGAACCATCTGACCTGACCTTGAAGATTTCCAGGGATGGGATGGCATGGCATGGGATGGCATGGGATGGGGTGGGATGGCATGGCATGGGATGGCATAGGATGGGATGGGGTGGGATGGGGTGGCATGGGGTGGCATGGCATGGCATGGCATGGCATGGGGTGGGATGGCATGGCATGGGGTGGGATGGCATGGCATGGCATGGCATGGCATGGGGTGTACCACTGTAGCAATGGGATAATGGGCTGGGTAAGGCCCTGGTGGAGGGCAGAGCCAGGCAATGAGACTGGCAGCTGTGATTCCTGTCTCAGGAGGCAGGCTCTGGCCTGTGGCCCCAATGGCTCCTCTGGGCATGGGTGACTGAACAAGAGGCTGGGAGCCCATTGCAGCAGAGCTGCTCTTAGATGACACCCACAGCCTGGGAGACCACGAGACCTCACAGTCAGGGGGTACACTCCACACTGCCTTTCTCCCAGGCACTCAGGAAATTCCTGGCATTGGGAATAAAGGGAGGATGGGCATTCTTTTTTCTTTTTAAGGAATGTGGAAATTGCAGATAAGCACAATAAGCCTTTTCATGTGCTTGTCCCCACAGTCCCTGCACTTTGCTTGGGGAATCCAGCAGTCCCTGCTCCCACACTCAGCCATCCCCTGGCAGGATGCTGGGAGTCATGTGCGGAGCCCTTTGGGCAGGTCTTTAATGAAACTTGCTAATTAACTGGAGGAAAAACCCATCTTCTCTCACTCCTCACTCTGCATGTCCTCCAGCTGCCATTTAAACGTCATTTCTGGCAACCAGCAGTGGCAGGAATGTTATCCCTGAGCACGTGGAGTCTCCTTGTGTGTCACCCATCTCCTGCTTGTGTCTCTGTAGGATGGAAGAGAGCACATGCATGCCAATAACTCTCCCTGGTGTGGTTTTCGTTGTAGCCCCCTCAGTTCCCCAAAATGTCTCAGCGGTGGCTGAAGGGAACAACACGATGCTTATCTCCTGGGGCAGTGTCTCTGGACAGCAGGACGACTGCCAGCTGTGGCTGCGGGACCCCCGGAACAGCTCATTGCCCTGGAGGCACTCCCTGGGCAGGGGGCAAGTCCAGCACCTCCTGCAGGGGCTGATCCCAGGCAGGAACTACTCTGTGTCCTTGAGCTGCGTGGCTGGGCCATACTGGAGCAGCACCAAGCCCTTGGCAGTGCCAATGGGTGGGTACACATTGCTGTGGGGAGGGAGCAGGGCAGGCTGGGAGGGGGAGGAATACATGGGTGGCCTCAAGACTGGGTCAGCCCTTGGGTATCAACAGGGGCATGGGAAGTGTTCATGGTGGGAGATAAGGACAGCCAGTAAGGCGACCTTCTGGTAGCCAACAGTTCCCTAAGCTAGCCCCCTGACAGAGATCTCCTGGCTGCCTGTGAAGCAAAGCAGGCTGTGCAGAGATCTCCACTGTGCAGAGAGCCACTGGTTGGCTTCTGTAAGACACATTGTCCCGTGGCACAAGAGGCTCCCAGGTCACAGGGGTGCAGCTCTGCTCCTCTCACTGACCTCAGGAGCAGACACCAGTGTGGGTCTGGGCTGACACGGGGGCAGAAGTTGGGATTTCTCTGATCCAGAGCCTGCCCTGTCTCCTTTGCAGAGCCAAACCCCGTGGAGGATGTGCAATGCCTACCACAGTCAAGGAGCCTTTACTTGAACTGGACGAGCTCTCCTGGAGATGTGGTGGCCTATGAGGTGGTGACAGAGAGACTCTCTGATGGATCTCCCAGCTCCAAGTATGTCATGAGCATCCCTGCAAGTGAGGCCAGTCTGGAGGGGCTGGAGCCCAACTCCTCCTACCAAATCCTTGTGAGCACCGTGGGCATGAACACCCTGAGGAGCCAGGCTGTGACTCTGCTCTGCAGCACAGCAGTGGAGGGTGAGTCTCCTCCTTTCCCACAGCCTTGCCACAGACCCCAGGGGAAGACACCCAGCATTGCTAATTAGAACTGGGGATTCTCTCAGATACCTGTGAGACCCACGTGGTCCTTCACTGACCTGCAGTGGTTCGGGGCTCTGGCAGTTCTGCTGGGACCAGCCACAGGCAAGGTGTGGTGGGACTGTCCCTGGAAGCAGGGACACCCCAACAGGCTGTGCTTGCTGGTTCCTCTTGCAGCTCTGCCCCCACCCCTGCGTGCTGACATCTTCCAGATGGAGGACAGCTCCACAGTCATCATTTCATCCGACCTGTTCAGCGAGGAGAACGGCCAGATCGAGTATTACGGTGTCATTGCTACCACTAATGACTCCTGTAAGTGTCCCTGCACGTCCCAGTTGGCTCCCTGGAGGGCAGCAGGTCCCCTGGGATGTCATTTTGGGACTACCACTGTCACCCTGTACATTCCAGTGCTGAGGCCCACCCAGGAGATCATGTCCAGCACGTGGTATGACCACTATTATGGGAGAGAGGACTCCTACCTGGCCGTGCTCATACCCAACCCCTTCCACCAGAGGAGCTCCCCTGAAATCTGGCGAGTGCCAGTGGGAACAGAGGAGTGTGGCCAGTCCAGGGCAACCTGCAATGGGAGGCTGAAAGCCAACAAACAGTACAGGTGAGAGATGTCAGCATCATTCCTGAGAGCAAGGGGCTGGAGGAGAAAAGGCACTGCACGTGTCCCTGCAAGGTGCCACCAGCAACTGCAATGTCACCAGACCCTTGTGCCCCCAGATTCCCAGCAGTTGTTCCACCAAGCAGCATTCCAGGGAGGCCGGGGGTGGCATACAGGGAATATCAGGCAGTGTAGTGGGCAGGGAGAGGGACAGCTGAGGCTGCCAGGGGCTGTGTGTGTTGCCTCGGGAGCTGGGCAGATGTCCACCCCCAGGGCAGGAATTAGGAAAGGATGTTATTCTTTGTAGGACTTTTGTGTGTGACTCAGAGCCACACACAGATGGTACAAAAATGAAACCAATTTGGAAATAGTAGTTCAAGTGGTCCCTGCTCAGTGGGGGGCTCTACTCAGTTAGGGGGAGCAAATACTTAGGCTAAAGTCCAAGTTCCCCATGACACACATGCACATGGATCCCAATAGTCATAAATTCAGAGTGTTATTTGACAGTAAATAGAATCCAGGAACATGGAGGTATGTACTTTGTTATAGAGTAACTTTAAAACAGTTGATTTTAAAGCAGGTTTTCTGCCACTAACAAAGAATGGTATCTTTAGCCAGTCCTGTTAATTTAGCAGCTGACAGTTTCATCAAGGGGGGACTGTATCTGCAGGCATTTCTCTGATCCTCCAGAGTTGTCCCATTTTAATTTAAAGAAACCTGCAGCCAGGGTGGCTGACAGGTGATAAGTCTCTGAGAGTGCTGGGAAAAGGGAATGAAAGCCCCTGAGAGAGCGTGTGCATGAGAGGGCTTCCCTTTCCACTGGGAGTACAGGGAGAATTAAATCTGCCCATAAGTTTTGTGGTGAGTGGAGCCAAGGTCCCTGGTGTTGGGGTTGGTTTCCTTTCCTTTCCTTTCCTTTCCTTTCCTTTCCTTTCCTTTCCTTTCCTTTCCTTTCCTTTCCTTTCCTTTCCT